>JARHVA010001134.1:2332500-2895000 GCA_037957365.1 Torreya grandis
AATCCCTAGATCTTAGGGTTCAAAACCATTTAATCCTATGGTTGTGATTTATTCCTCCACCTACAAGTGGGGTTTGACTTTATTTTATTTTAATAAATTTCACTTATTTAATTCTTTATATGAACTTCCTTGAACCACTTATTAACTAAATTATATCTCTTCTTACCCTTAAAGGGTGATATTTAACTCTTACTAGAAAATAATCAATTCTAAATAAGTGTTAGTGAACCATTTACTTGTGGGTAACTTAGGTTGGATTTGATTACCTTATTTTATTTGACTAGCTTGGTGACTAAAACTTTTGATAAATTAAATAATTTTTTCTCACCTAAACTTTTGCATGAGATTATTTAAATGAATAATTAAAAACAAAATTTAAATACTCTCTATTAATTTAAACAATTACTAATTACCTTGTTACCTAGGCTTGCCACTAAATGTGAATAATAAATTATAGATAACAAAAAAATTAGCTCCTTTTTATGGAATTAATTAGCATGTATTTTTTTTTTTGCATTACATTTTGGTATCAGATCCTAGGTTTAACATCAATAACTTTTGATAGATATTTTATTAAACTTATCCTTATTCAATGTCCTAATGATCATCTTGTACTTATGCAAGATAAAGCAATGAAAGGACAAACAAGTGGTCCATGCACAAGATGCAGGACCACCACCACCTGAACCACCACCCCCCTTTTAGTGGACCTTATACCTTAGATTCTTTAGGACCTATAGTATATTATGTGGGTAATTTAGGAAATATTACTCACGGTTAGGGAGGAGTCATAGAAACACTCCCCATCCCCATTACAGGATGCCTCTTGGTGTAGAGAGATATCACATAGTCTATTACAATAACGGGTAGAGATAACTCTTTCACCACACAAGGAGAGGCATGAGGAGTGTTGACTACCCAAGAATGACCCAATATTTATCATGTGGGACTTTTTGAGGCTTCATCCACCCACCTTTCATGGAAAGGAAGATGATTTTTTTGTAGAGGCATTCATTTTGAGTGTATAAATTTGCATCAATTTGTAGGCCTATGAGACTAATATCAAGGCCCAATTTTCTATCCTCATTTTCAAAGTGGAGGAATGAGGAGAAAAATATTCACTTTACTTGAGACTTTGTTACCTGAGAGCTTTTTGAGGAGTAATTTCATACTCAATACTTATCAAAGCATTTCACAAACAAGAGGATTGAGGAGTTCCACAATCTCTGATAGGGTACTGATACTATGGCTCAGTATGAGAGCTAATTTATGGACTTAATTTAATATATGTGGTTTATTTAGGATGATAAAATCTAGGTTAGTTGTTTCATCAAGATCTTGAATGCAAATATATCTAAAGTAGTTTATCTTCTCTCTCCTCTAACCCTTGAGGTTGTTGTGAGAAAGCATATTTGGCAAAGGAGAATAGAGGGAATCAACAAGAAGATAGAGAAATCTTACAGGGAAATAGTCAAGAAAAATAATACTTTAGATCATGAGGCACTTATCCCCCACCTAAGGGTGGACATATGCACTCTCATTTCTCATCAAGGCCTCTTTAGCAGTCTCATCATTACTCTCAACAACACACTCAGTAGCAGTACCACCACCCTCCATAGCGTTCTTAGAGAGAGGTCAAGTTGGCCAAGGACTAAATAGAGAAATGAAACCTACTAGATAATAATCATGGCCAGCATAGATTTAATATTCCTATCATCGAGCATCATAATTTATATAAGATCAGGCTATCATAAGTCAGGAGGGATGCAAATGAGCAAGGAGAAGACCAAGGGAGCATGTTTCTTGTGTGTAAATCTAGAGAATTATATATAAGAGTTCCCATTTATAGCTTCTACTGATGGTCAATAGAATTCCCCTATCTTAGAGTAGACTATTGGTGATGTGGGATGTGCTCATTGCATGTACACATCAGTGGATAATTAGCAAGTAGAGCACCAAGCTATAGTGATTGAGACTACATGTAATATTCATGGTATTTCTATACTAGTGTTATTTGACTTAAGAGATTCTAATTCTCTTATTATCCCATCACTTGTGGATCATTATGGGCTTGTGGCATCTAGGCAAGGTGACCATTGGGATGTTGAGTTAGCCTCTAGGGCTATGATGCTAGTAGACTCTTTTTTTAGTGGTTGTACTTTTGACTTGGGTGTTTTCACAACCACTCTTAATCTTCATATCATACCCTCAAGTTCTTATGATTTTTTTTTGGGATGGATTGGCTTGAGGCCTATCGATCTAAGGTGAATTGTCTTAACAATGTTATAGAGTGTTGTGATGATAGTGGGAGCACAGATCTGAACATAAGGATCAAGAGATGCATATCTCTTTGAGTGATTTCTACTATGTAGATTTGGTAGAGTACACATAATATATGTCACATGGTTACTATTATATTTAGTGATAGATCTGATGAGGAGATTTTGGGATCAACACTTTATGACCATCTTATACTCTAGGAGTTTTTAGATGTGTTTCCAAATGAGTTTCCTAGACTACCCCCTTCAATGGAGATAAATTTCAAGATTGATCTTATGCATTGAGCAGAACTTATATCTAGGGCTCCTTATAAGATGACTACACCTAAGATTTTTAGCTAAAGATGTAGTTAGAAAAAATTTTGGAGAAGGGATTTCTCTTTAGGGAGTACCCATGATCTTTGTGAAGAAGAAAGATGGTTTACTTCACTTGTGCAATGATTATCGATAGTTGAACAAGGTGACGATTAACAATCATTACCCCTCCCAAGGATTGATGATCTATTTGACCAGATGAGAGGGGTCAGGGTATTCTCTAATATTTATCTTAAGTTAAGGTGCCATCAATTGAGGATAATAAAAGTAGATATTCATAAGACTACCTTTCAGACATGATATGGGCACTATGAATTCATAATGGTGCCATTCGGGTTGACTAATACACCTACAGTCTTAATGAGCCTTATGAATGGTGTAATCAAAACCTTTTTATATAATTTTTTTCTAGTTTTCCTTGATGATATATTGATCTACTCTTAAAGTGAAGAGGAGTATGTAGAGCATCTGTCAAGTATTGCAGACTTTATAGGAAAACAATTTATATGGAAACATGAGCAAGTGTTCTTTCTTCCAAATAGAGGTTTAGTACTTAAGTCATGTCTTTTTTGGTGAGGGCATCTCTATAGACCCCTCAAAGATCCAAGTGATTATTGAGTGGCCTATACCCACCAATGTGATAGAGTTGCGTATCTTCATGGGGTTGGTTGGTTATTATCATTTCTTTGTCTAGGACTTCTTTAAGATAGCATACCCATCACTTCCTTTCAGCGAAAAGGGAAGAAATTCATTTGGTCATAAAAGTGTGATCAGGCCTTCTAAACATTAAAAGACTATCTAACTAGTGAACTTATCTTAGTAGTACTTGATCTAGAAGGTGAATTCTTGGTGTGTACAGATGTTTCCAAATTGGGATTGGGAGTCATTCTCATGCAGGACAATCAGGTCATTACCTTTGAGTCTCAAAAAATAAAGGATTATGAGTTGAATTACCCCACTCATGACCTCAATTTAGTAGCATTGATTCATGCACTTCTCAAATGGCAGAATTTTCTCCTTAGTATTCAATTTTTTTAGGATAGACCACTTGAGGCTTCTACACATCTTTACTCAGCCTAACCTCAGTGCCCATCAATAGTGTTGGATGAAGTTCCTTTGTGAGTACCACTTTGATATTCAGTATATCAAAGGGAATTAAAATATTATAGCATATGCCTTGAGTAGGAGGTGACATGAGATTTTGGTCATGATTATCAAAGATGCATTGGAGATCACATGACATCATCTTTCAGTTATGACTTTTTGCATTGATCTGAGAGGTATAACTATTGAATAACTACCTAGGGATAGTCTTTGTCAAAATATTTTCTAGATATTAGAATTGTAGAGGGGCCTAAAATTCAAGTTTTTGGGTTACTTTTTATATTCAAATGGTCTTTTGATACATAGAGGGTGCATTTATGTGCCCATTATTAGTGGCCTATGAGACTTAATTTTGTCAAAGGATCATCAATCCCCCTATTCAACACACCTTGGGGTTAAGAAGATGCAGGCAAATATTAGACAATTGTATCATTGGCCCAGATTATGACATGACATTGTAAAGTTTGTAGTGTGATGTCTTGAGTATCAGTGGGTTAGGGTAAAACATCATCATCCAGTGGGTCTTTTATATCCACATGACATACTAGAGTGGAAATAGGACACCATTTATATGGATTTTATTGTTGGCCTATCTCTTTCTTCCTATCTCCATGACATAATCATGGTGATAGTGGATAAGTTGACCAAGGTGGCCCATTTCTCTCTAATGAATACCACTTACAATGCCATAGTAGTGGCAAAGGTCTTCTTGGATGACATTATTCAATTACATTGGATTATGTGGAAGAGTATTTCATATAGAGACCCTGTGTATACTTCCAAGTTTTGGACACCATTCAAAGGGCATTAGGCACTCAGATCAATTTTAGTACATCATATCACCTAGAGACAAATGGGAAAATAGATCAGGTCAACTAGGTGTTAGAGGACATAGTACTCATGTAAGTGATGGATCAACAATCACATTGGGAGGACTATTTATTCTTAGTTAATTTTGCCTACAATAATATTTACCATAATTCCCTCAATATGGATCCATATGAGGCTCTTTATGGCAAACCATGTAGGACTCATCTGAGTTGGGATAAACTTGAGGATAGGGTTGTGATTGGATTGACTATGCTACAAGACATAGATCATTAATTACTCCCTATTCGATAGTGCTTGTAAAAGGCACAAGATAGATAGAAAAAGTATATCAATGCAAAAAAGATAGATCAACATTTTGTAATTGGGGAAAAGGTCTTTTCATGAGTATAACCAAATAAGATCTCAATATGATATGGAAAAGTCTCTAAGCTCACACCCTATTTTGTAGGTCCCTTTGAGATCTTGGAGACAATAGTACCAGTTACCTACCACTTAGCTTTGCCACCCAGCCTATGATGTTTTTCATGTTTCACTTTTGAGTAGATATATTCTAGATATTTCTCATGTTTTGGATTGGATGAATTTGCAGGTCAAGGGGAATGGGTAGTTGATCTTGGAAACCATATGTATTTTAGCTTATCAAATATTTGACCTTTGAGGCTATGATTTGGACCAAGTCAAGGTCTAGTGGGACAAATATGATGAGTTTGTAGCTACTTGAGAGGATGTGGCATCCTTGCAAGCTTGGTATACACACTTATTATAATAACTTATAGGAGGAAGTCTAATTTTAGGGGAGGGGGATGTGAGACCCCATTTTGACATCAAACCCTATTATATATTTTTTTCAATGTTTTGTGGACTTAATGGATATATGCTAGACTATTTGGAAGCATGAGGTGTCAACACTTTATAGCTTGTTGACATCATGAACATTGATTTTCAGTTTGGTAGATTTTATTATTATGCATGGTTATTTATGAGTGGATATACCTTTTTATAGATATGTTGATACTAAATAACATGCACACTTATTATCTAAAATGGGAGGACACATACATGACATATTCCAAAGTAGCGTTAATCCTTGTCTACTTTCCAAGAAAATGCATTAGTTTTTTTTATTTATGTGATACATGAAAAAATTTAGGTAATGACTTCTTATTTGATTCCCCTTTTATTGGTATACATTCCTAACAACATTATAATATGAACCCATTCATTTATTTTGGGGTTAATATAAGGGGCAAAAAAATATTTCTTCCCCTTGAACTATTCATCTTGTTGTCCCTGGAAATGATTACCTTGAATGTCAACATGTTTTAATTGATTTTATGTGAGAAACACATGATCAAGTCTATTGACCATTCAATGGGTCTAAAATGACATTGACAAGAACATCTTATATGTTTTTATCCTAGCTAGATACCTTTTCCCATCTTTAGCAGTATGGACTTGTCTTTTTTTATGACATTGATATCCTATAAGTCATTAGGCCCATATGAACATCAATATTTGTATAGATATATTAAACTTATAAAGTGTATAAAAATTTAAATTTTGGTACATAAATGATAGATGAACATGACATAATAACATACGTATACATGCATACTTACTATCTAAAGGGAGAGGCCAATTAAATGACATATTCCAAAGTAGCATTGATTCTTATATGCTTGATAGGGAAATGTGTTAGTTTTTTTGTCTGATGTGACACATGAAAATTTGTAGGGAAAAAATTATTATTTGATTCTCCTTTCATGAAATCATCAACTCTATCACCCTCAACTGAAAAAACCCACATGTTTTCCCCATTAATTTTAGGAAAAGTTTACCATTTAATATTATTGCAATCAAATGGACCTTTGCATGGGTTTCAAAGTGGAAGATCTATAATTTGATCTCACATTTTCTCCATTTGATCCAACATATAATAAAAATGTTTCACTTAATTAATAAATATTAAACATTAGCAATGATGAAATTTTGCAATCTATGAATAGTAATTAATTAATAACACATACAACATTTATGAACACTAACTACATGATTAATAATCAAAAGATCATTATAAGAAGTTTAAGTTTGGGTAGGACATGAAGATCACTACATCATATAATCATCATTGAATAATTGGGATATATCTCATGATATTAAAAAAAAACATTACAACATATACTCATCATTATATAATTGCACTCATCAAAAGATCATTACAATATATACTCATCATTATATAATTACAAAAAAGTTTATTTCATTTCAAAACAATATAAAATGTATCCCATAATAGTGTTTATGGCATTGAATCAATATTACATCACCTCACCAAAAAAAATGGAGAGTATGACTAAAACAATAAACATAAACATTTTACATCATAAAAAGGAGAATTATTACACAATAGTAACGTTGTTATGCACTTCAAAATCAAACACAATATCAAAATATTATTCTTATTCATAACACTCTGTAAATGTATTATAAATTAGGTATTTCAAACTCATTCATATTCATTTGGCCTATTTCCTTTGGTTCCTCATGTGATGCTCATTGTTTGGGTTATTCATTTGCATAATAGCTCTCAATATCATGGAAATAATAATACAAAAAAATGCATCATTGTGTAGTTTACTCAAGAGTCCTTGTGGAACATCCCTCTCCCCTTTCATTTTAACAAAAAATAATTTGGAATCCATCACCACACAAATACATTTTTTTCACACAAGCATAAACATATACCAATCTCATCTATCAATGTAATGTAACAGGCACAATGTAGACAACCCTCATCAACTAACAAATTACTAAAATGCATTATGATGTCATTATCTACACTTAATAATATGTTATTGATATGAATATCTTATCCTTTCCATCTAGCACTGACCAATGGACTCATTTTTTATTACACATATTGCACTTATTATCAATGCGATGTAAAAACATCAAAATATTAGAGTTTAAACTTCTTCATTTTTACACATACGCTGGTTAATCATGCACATCCAAAACATGAAACATCACAATCCCCACTTTGCTTAATTTGGTGTATTTATAATTCAATTATATTTTTTTTATTTATTAATCCCTTTCACCTCTTTTAAATACTACATGCAGTGTGATCCATGGTGTTATAATAATAAAGATAAGCACCAATATAAATTACATTACTGAAAATAAACTATCTAATGCACATTAAACATCACTAACATATATGTTTGTACAGTCAAAGATGATAAAAATTGAAGAATATCATGGTGTTAAAGGGTCTTTTGCCTCAACAAATCATACCATGTATCTTAATTATATGGAGATCTTACAAATAAGACACTTGAGATGCTTATGTTGTGAGGCAATTATTACTAGAGATTAAACTTTTTGAATCTTAATCTAGACATCAAACATAATCGTTCTAATAAGATTCATTTGTGTAGATTCATCTTGAGTGAGACACCCAATGCAAAATATAGATCATGACATGCATGGTATGATTTTTTTATATTTTGATATTATGTAAGCTTGATGGAGGAATATTTCCCATGGGGTTCCTGAAAGATGTTACAAATAAAAAAGCTAAAGTTGGTTCAAAAGTGTGTGCTATTGAATTACCATGGGTATAATTTTAAATTCAATGTCACAAACATAAACTTTATCATTAGGCTTTGCTTTAATATCAAACAATGTATATATATCATGTAATATGTTATGTTTTTTTTATCTAGTTATTACATTTATCTATACAGTCCATGTTTCAACCATGGTTATCTAGATGTTGGTTACCTATGAAATGAATGGATATCAAATTATGTTTTGGATATATAGTCCACTAAATAAGGCAAGGGAACCACCTATATTAGGATATTCTAGTTTTTAAGGTATTTTATAATTATATTATACAAATTAGGTGTAAACATGAAGTCATAAGTGGGATTGAATATTATAGATACATTAGGCACTTTGTAATTTAGAGAAGAGAGTAATTTTTTTATGAAATCATTTGATTTGAAATTAATTTTAATGTCTTGATATGGATGTATACCAAATGAGGAAGCATACAAAAAATGTGTGAATTTCTTAACAATATATATCACCTAAGCATAGTCTCATAGAATGCAATGATGGCAGGATATGTAATGCACAACTATATAAAAGATGTTTCTAAACTCATTGAACTAGTGAAGAACTTTGGAATGAACCCAGATCATTCTTAGTCTATGTTTTGTTTTCATGTATCCATGTCATTCTATTGAATGATGGTTGTAAATAATTTAATGGAAAAATGGCTCTAAATATGTAGTAAAGCTTAATTGGATATGGATAAAAATAAGTGGATTATAAAACTTTACCAAAATTTACACATTAAAAATATTAAATATAACAAAAAATAATAATTATTTTTATATGTCCAATATGATCATTGGATTATAATGTATGCCATATATTACCTTCCCCATTTCCTTATGCTTTACAAAATTCAGGGTGTTTATTTCCTATATTTATTTTAAGGTCTTGACTTGGATTTTAGAATTTTTTCATTACAATGTGCCCCATTTTGAATTTAATTTACTTACTATCCCCTTATATTATCCATTCTTTATTTCTAAAATAAATGTATTTTATATTTCATTCATACTTGATAGCGAGTGAATTCTATCTTGACACGCCTTCATATTTCATTACTATGCTTCAATGCAGAAACATCAGTCTTTAAGTTTTGTGCTAGTTGGTTGTGTTATAATTTTTAAGTCATTTGAAACCCCAATGTCCCTTATATCCAAATATATTTCCTTATATATGTTCATCCATTTATTTAGTGTGCATTGTGTATGTAGTGAAGAGGTAGGGCTTGAATTTGTGTAAGCTAGTTAGTTTTTTTTTTTTTTTTTTCAAAATGTTAATGTGTAATTTTCCAAGTGGCTACCAATTTATAAGTACACTTCAAATCTAGGTCTCATGATGCATACTCATGAGATAATAGGGACATGTATGACCAAATATATTGATTAAAATACTTGTTATATCCTTTCCACAAGAATAAAAGAGAAAACAATACTAATTTTCAATCAAATAATTTCTTGTCTAGTATTTTCTTGAAACGTGATTTAATATTTTTTATTGTTCCTTTTAATAAATATATACAATAAAATATTCATTAAAGTTTAGGGTCTAAATCAATTTGTTTCTTATAATAAATTCCCAATTTTGGTTAGTCAAAACTATTTATTTATTAGTGGTCAAAACCATGGTCTTATTGGTCAAAACCATGGTCTAATTGAGTGTTTGAAGTTATACCTAGATAAATTAACTTGTAAATTCAAATCAAATTCTTGTAAATAAAAGTAAATTTCATAAATAAAATTTGTAATCCCTTTTAATAATTAAAACACCAACAATAATAATAATATATAGAAATGTTTTATCAAATTGAAGTCACTTGAGTTGATTTTGAAATATTTTTTCAAGATTTAAATAGAATTATTAAAGATCATGAAGGGGAAAGTTTAACAATGCAGGGAATGGTTTCCTTCATATGAGGGTGAATGCTACTTGTGTATCAAATATGCTTACAGTTAGAATATGCTTAGTCTCCAATCTAGTATGAGTAAATGAAAATCTATTGTTCAATGTGAGCTCAATGAAATAGGGAAACTATAGGGGGTAATTGCACACTTTCTTTTATTTTATTCTATTCAAAGATTGATGGGATTATGATTTCTAGTGTGGATGGGGTGCCTTCTATGGTGACATGGTGGGTTATAAGGTGGTAGTGGGCCCTATAAAAAAAGATGTCCAATAAAGAATGACATTAGGAGTGACATTAGTGGATGTTATATCGAGGAGTCAACAAATGTGTTGAAAAAAGTGTTGACACCAACACTCACTAAGTTTGTATGTGTTAGTTAAGCTCACCCCAAATGACAACATGTAATATCAAAATCTCATTATACATAGTCATGTTCAACACTTTACCATAGTGTTTACTAAATATTTTAAAATGAGGTAAGGCTTTTGTTTGGGTTGAAGTACCTAATGTTTATGGATTGAATAGTTAGTTATGGTAATTTAAGACCAAACTAAGGTAGCACCTTTCATGAATAAAATTAGAGGGAGATATTGGTTATAGTGTAATAATTAATAACTTGTGGGGAATATAACCTTGAAATTCTAAATAGAGGGGGTGAAATCCAACTCAAGGAAAATTGTGAAGTTTAAGAAAAAAATGGATTTGCTTTGTAATTTGGGAAATGAAAAAAAAATGATCACATTTTAATTGCTTTAGAGAGTCAACAAGGCATGTTGGATGTGGTGTTTATATAAAAAAAATTCAAGGTGTTTTATTTTAAGTGGTTAAGGGGTCTAAGAAAGAGGCAGCATAGTATAAAGGAGGAGGGATGCTCAGCAGTAGCTCAATACACTCCCAAGAAAGTTAATCTTCTCATGCATAATGACAATTTTTTATTCATCATCACCATCTAAACACAAGTACAATTTAGGAATGTAAACATTAAAGACAAAAAATGTATTATATACTTCTATTCAAAATAGATTTTTTCAAGGTTAATGCTTCCATACAAACATGTTTGCAGTTTGTTGTGTTGGTAGTCCTTGAAATAAATATCACAAAAAAAATAGCATCTCTATAATACAGATACAATAAAAGAATTAATTGAGCTCAAAATATATATGAAATCATCTAAAGTGCAATATGAAATCAAACATTTGATGGAAAAATAAACCTACAGTAAAGATGCTTACCTAAAATTAATCTCTTGGGATCCATCATGTTAGCCTTCAATAATCAATTGAGTGTGAAACACTTGTGTTGTACTCTTCTTCTTCTACGAGTTTCTCATTAAAATTATTGATCTATCCAAGGTGATCATTAAAATTTATTTGTATAACTAAGGCTCTAGTTGATAGATTCTTGCTCATGCCCTACTGCATGACCTACATGGCACCTTTTTTTTAATTGAGATAGTTTCCCTAGATCTTCCCTTCAATGTTCAAAGCCATTAAGTCATCTTCTTATTTCTATGATAAATTGTATTGTGATCCAATTTATATGAAACTTTGCTTCTATAAAATATCTATACAAGACTCAAAGTGTTTATTATCCATTTTTCCCATTGTCTTTGGGTCAAAAACATTTCCTTCATACTTTCATTATTGGTGTTGCTTGTAATTCTAAGTGGTTGGTTAGCTTGGTTTAAGTTTCTATTATAATTATGGCCTATATCACTTGTATGTTCTAAATTTAATTTTCCAATTGTAAATGAGTGTGTTTCTATGCTTGATTTTAACCATTAGAGAGCATCCATTCCACCCAATAATTTATGGATCATGAAATGGCATCATGAGTTGACTTTAACCACATCTCAGATCTTGTGCAACTATGTACAATTATTCTTTAATTAAATATACAATATTATTTATATATTAGTGATATCTTTATTTTTTCCTAGATGTGGTTACAATTTTATTATACTTTAAATACAAGACATGTTTTTACAGGCATTACACCTAAGGACAATTATGAGGGAATAGACTACTACTTGTGTCATTGTGTAGAGGCCAAAAAAATTAACCACAAATGTTATGGATGGAAAAGAGCTAATTTATCCCACTGGATCTATAGTGGTTACAAGAACCTGGATTCATAGGTACTATCATTAAAAAAATAAAACAATTATTATTTGAGTGATTTTAAACACATAGGGTGGTGCTTCATTATTCAAATTTGGTTATTGTTTCAAATATTCAAATGATCAAATATCATGGAAAGCCTCCCAATAGAATTTTATGGAAAGTGCATGAATCAACACAAAGTGATTCTTAAAACACTTACAAATAGAGTTAATCTTGAAGGTACATTAGATTAAATTGGTAAGTTTATCTTTTATTTCAAATTAATATGGTTAACTTATTTGATTTAATGTATTTTAATTTTCAATTATTTTATCATATGTGTTTATTTCTATTTAAATTTTTTACTAACAAATTTAATGTAGATTAGTGGCACCATATGAGCTTCCACCTTCACATGGTTAGTGTCATTATCAGAGAATATTATCTTCTTGAAACAAAGAGAATCCAAAAAATAATTCATATTAATGTTATCTACCTCAAGAAAATAGGTTTTCACCTTCTCTTTGTTTGTCCT
Organism: Torreya grandis; assembly: GCA_037957365.1. Taxonomy (NCBI): domain Eukaryota; kingdom Viridiplantae; phylum Streptophyta; class Pinopsida; order Cupressales; family Taxaceae; genus Torreya; species Torreya grandis. The sequence continues at coordinate 2,345,197 of JARHVA010001134.1, forward strand.
TTCAAGAAAACAAGAAAATAGTCTAATCTAGGCCTTAATTATGGTCTAGAGTTAGAGAGAATCCTCTTGAGATTTATTAAAGGACTTATCCTTGCACATGTAATATTTTATGGCTCATCTCTATCCCTCATAGGTCTCCTACAATGCATGACATAAGTTCACTCAATTTGCACACTTGAAAACGAGGAGATTCTCTTAAGGGATGCATTTGATCAACTGCAACCTTCACTCCTAAAGCACAAGCAAGACTAGACAATAGATATTATATCCTTAAAACATCCATCCAGATGTGTCCAAGTAGATGGTTCATCTATTGGGATAAAAAGATAGAATATGCGGCCCCCATTGACCAACTGTTGGCCCATTCTAAGAGATTTGGCTACAAAATAAACCTCATTACCACATCTCACCCAAATAGAGTTAGAGATAATCCTCCTGTGATTTAGTATAAGACTCATCCATGCACATGTAGAAGATAATTTCTCATATTTATCCCTCAATGTTATCCTACAATGCACAATGGAAGTTCATTCAATTTACATACTCAAAGACAAGAATATTCTCTTAAGGGATGTGTCCGATCAACTACAACCTTCACTCCCAGGGTAAGACCATATAATGGTCATTATAGCCTTAAAATTCCCATACAAATGTGTTTTCATAGAAGATTCATTGATTGGGATAATGAGTTAGAATATATGGCTTTCACTAACCAATATTTGGCCTATTCTAAAGGATTTGGTTACGAGAGAAACATCATTATTGCATCTCACCCAATTTGAGTGAGAGAGAATCCTCCTAAGTTTTCTTAGAGGACTCATCCCTTCATGTGTACAAATTTATATCTCATCTCTAATCCTCATGGTTCTCCTATAATGCATGATATAAGTTCACTTAGTTTGCACACTCAAGGATGAGGAAATTATATTAAGGGATGTGTTTGATCAACTACAACTTTCACTCATTAGGCATGACCAAAACTATAAAATGACTATTATAGCCTTAAAATGCACATCTAGATGTGTTTGAAGAGATTTTTCATTGATTGGTATAATGAGTCACAATATACTACCCCCACTGACCAACTATTGGTTCATTCTAAGAGATTTGGCTGCAAGCAAAACATTATTACCGCATCTCACCTATTTAGAGTTAGAGATAATCTTCTCAGGCTTTCTTATAGGACTCATTTATGCATGTGTGAGATATAATTTATTGTCTCTATCCCTTATGGTTTTGTTAAAATGTGTGATTGAAGTTCACTTAATTTGCACACTCAGGGATAAGGAGTTCTCTTAAGGGATGCATCTAATCAACTATAACATTCACTTTTGGTTTGCAACCAAGACTGGATAACAATTGTTATATCCTTAAATTTACCATCTAGACATGTCTATATAGACTTTTTTTTATTATGCTAATGAGTCAGAATATATGGCCCCCACTGACCAACTTTTAGCCTGTTCTAAGAGATTTGGTTGTGAGAGAAACCTCATTACCATGTCTCACCTCAATTAAGTTAGAATCCTCATAGGCTTTTTTAGAGGAATTGTCTATGCCCATGTGATATTTGATGATTCATCTCTATCCCTCATGGTTCTCCTACAATATTCAATGGAATTTTTCTTAGTTTACAAACTAAAACATGAGGAAATTCTCTTAAGGGATGCATCTGAACAACTACAACCTGCACTCTTAGGGCATGACCAAGACCAAAAAATGGTCATTCTATCCTTAAATCACCCATCTAAATGTGTCCACATACATTTTTCATCAATTGGGATAATGAGTCATAATATACAACCCCCACTGACCAAATTTTGGTTCATTCTAAGAGATTTAGCTATGATAGAAACCTTGTTGTCGCATCTTGTCTATCTAGATTTAGAGAGAATCTTCCTAGGATTTCTTAAAGTTTGAATAGTTAATACACTTATCAATAAGGAGATTCTCTTAAGGGATGCATCTAATCAGCTACAACCTTTGCTCATGAAGCCTAACCAAGATAGAACAATGGTTGTTATAACCTTAAAATTCCCATCCAAATGTGTTTTCATAGATTTTTTATCAATTGGTCCAATGATTCAAAATATATGACCCCCACTAACCAACTTCTTGCCTATTCTGAGAGATTTAGCTACAATAAAAACCTCATTGTCATGTGTTTCCTAGCTCAAGTTAGAAAGAATCCTCTTGAGATTTCTTATATTATTTTTTCATGAACATGTATGAGTTGATGTCTCATCTCTATGCCTCATAGTTATCCTACAACATGTGATCGAAGTTCACTTAGTTTTCACACTTAGGGACAATAAGATTCTTTTAAGGGATGCATCCAATCAACTGTAGCCTTTACTCCCAAGGCATGACTAAGACTAAAAAATAGTTGTTAAAGACTTAAAATACCCATTTGGATGTGTTTGTGTAGATGGTTCATTGATTGGGATAATAATTCACAATATACAACCCCCACTAACTAACTTTTGGGCTATTTTGAGAGATTTGATTACGAAAGAAACCCCATTTCCATGTCTCATCCATATCAAATTAGAGATAATATTCCAAATATTTATTAAATGACTCATCTATGCACTTGTTATATCTAATGTCTCATATCTATCCCTCATGGTTCTCTTGAAATTTATGATTGAAGTTTGCTCAGTTTGCACACTTAGGGATGAGGAGATTCTCTTAAATGATGCATCTGATTAACTACAACCTTAACTTTCAATACATGACCAAGACCAAATAATTTTATTTCTATCCTTAAAATGTCCATCTAGATGTGTCCACTTAGACAGTTCATTAATTGGGCTAATGAGTCAAAATATATGGCCCCCACTGACAAACTGTTGGCCTATTCTAAGAGATTTAGCTACAAAAGAAAGATCATTATTACATTTTACCCAACTCAATTTAGATATAATCCTCATGATATTTCTTATATAACTTGTCAATGTACGTTTGAGAGTTGATGACTCATCTTTATCCCTCATGGTTCTCCTGCAATAGGTAATGTAAGTTCACTTAGTTTGCACACTCAAAGATGAGTAGATTCTCTTAAGGGATGCATCTAATCAACTACAACTTTTAATCCTAAGAAATGACTAAGACTAGATAATGGCCATTATAACCTTAAAATTCCCATCTAGATGTGTCCATATAGATGGTTCATTGATTGGGCTAACAAGTTACAATATATGGGCCCCATTGACCGACTTTTGGCCTATTCTAAGATTTATCTGTGATAGAAACCTCATTACCACATCTCACTCATATTGAGTTAGAGATAATCCTCCTGAGATTTACTATAGGACTTGTCCATGCACATTTGGAAGCTGGTGTCTCATCTCTATCCCTCACATTTATCTTGTAATGTGCGATATAATTTCATGTAGTTTACACACTCAAGAATAAAGAGATTATTTTAATGGATGCATTTGATCAACTACAACCTTCAATTATGGGGCACAACTGAGACTAAACAACATTGTTCTAAAATTAAAATTCCCATCTAGATGTGTTTATGTATATAGTTCATCGATTAGGTTAACGAGTCATAATATACGACCCCTACTGATCAACTTTTGGTCCCTTCTAAGAGATTTGACTATGAAAGAAACCTTGTTACTACATATCACCCAACTTGAGTTAAATATATTAGAAGTAAAATTCCTAATAGGTGGGGGTGAATCAGTCTTCAAAAAGTTGTACAACTTTACTTTATCATTCATGAACTATCAAAGCAATATAGTGATCTAGCAACACATCAAGAACCATTTATATGAGCATGAGACAAGAGCATAACACATAGAACAATTATTTGAGTGGGAAATGCTCAAGGGGAAGAAAAACCACTGATATTTTCAAATGGACTACATTCCTATAAGAATAAAATCAATATTTAGTGAAGCACCAACTTCATATGGAGCACCAACCCCAACTAACCAAGCACCCACTTGACTAGGCTTTAGCAAGCACCTACTTGCAAGGAGGTACTAACCCCTTAGATGACTCAATAATAACTCTTACACCTAATTAATTTTATCATCTTTAGGATACATTTTTTCTAAAACAACTAACAATGACCACATCTTTATCTCTTCACACTCTTATCCCTCTCAAACTACCTTAAAGGCTCATTCACTCAACTAGGTCTCTTCAAGATAGATTAGATCATTTGACATTAATAGTCATTTACATTACCCATGTTAGATATTCATGATATTTTATTACACCCTTATTATGGTATACTAGACATCCTTTATCTCTTCAAAGTTTTATATCTTCTGCTTCAACTCTCTCATACTTAAACTAGACAATTAGGCATATTGGGCCTTGTTCTTATACTAGACTCTTGCTCATACACCTCTTGGTCAGTCATACACACTTTCCCACTTATATTTTCAATATAATAGGCCTTAATACCTTCCAAAAACATGAATCAAACATTACAATAGGTATTAAGGCCTTAAGGAGACCTAATTCAATTAGGCCTTCATTAGCACACATTACCCTTTGATCTTATTGGAGAACTTTCAAACTTCATACACGATAAGAAAACTTCATATGAAACTCAAATAGAATCATAATAATCTCATATTATGTCCATGAAACCTTTTATCTCCAATCACCACCTGAAGTATTAGAATTGTTCACAATCAAGTAGGTGCATACCCTGAAAGTCTATCTTGAACAACTAAACATAACACAATGTTTGACCACATAACCATGAAAATTAAATATATATACACATAAAATTTAATACCTTAATAACTTCACCAATTTCATTAAACTTAATTACACATTTTAAAAGGATTAAAAAACATTCCTATAACTTACTCAGAACTGTCAGTTTTCCTTAAAGACCAATCATGGTGATTTTGACCTTCAACACTTGTATGACCAATTTCAAAGACTCCTAATGGATGTGGATGATCATATGTAATAATTATACCATTATCATATAGAAATATAATATGTTTGAATGATAATATTGGTCTTCTAGACCAATCTCATAATCTTGTACCTCACTATCTCATCTAAACCAAATAGGTCAACTTATGAGCAACATTTTCATCATATCTACTAAATTCCAAAACTACTATCCAACATGAACATGTCTTAAAAGTATTTAAAAATGTCTCCTTATACTTGGGTTCATCCGTATTCCATTATAATACATACCTAAACATCTTCTCATTGTTTCTTGGGTTTCTCAATATTTTCACCATTAGGTATGTTAGTGATTGGTCAACTTGGATGACCGGTTTAGCACCCATGAGGGATATAACCTATCCAAAAACTAGCATGGACACAAACTAAAAGTCTTAAAAATTTTCATTCATATATTTAGTAACTTTAACTTGGTCAACTCTAAATTCTAAAGTAATTTTCTAACAAACTAGCACTTTTTTGTAGGGTCTACTCACACACCTGGAGGTGCCTGGGAGAGTTGACTACTTGCTCCAATAGTTTTTCTAGTCATTTGAGACCATTATAGGATGATTTGAACAAGATCTTTCAAATCAGGTCATTATTAGAGTTTTAGAGAGGGTTACCATTATTTCTAGTGTTAACAATTATTCATAAACGACTATCCCTCATTTCTAAAACTAATGCCTAGAGATCTTACATGGGACCCTTACCCATTTCTCCTTAACATCTCAGGTTCCCATGTAGAGGTCACTATTGACCATTTTAACCACAAGTCAAAATAGTTCAACCCCCCTATAATAAAAAACTTATATATGGGTCTAGTGTAATGTTATAGGGTGTTTTATTGTTTATTATATGTAAATTTATGTCATTTGTGCCTTGGTCATAGTTTAATTAAGTCTTAGGCCAACTTGAGTCACTTAGGGGTCCTTTTGGGGTCATATATTCAAGTTACATTGTTTTCAAGGTGTTCAAGTGTCCTAGCTTCCTTCCCAATGTCCAAGATGTCAAATTCAATGTTAAGAATGTCATTTTCATTTTAAATTTATAGGTTCTCTATCTAAAAATTAAGAAAACAACTGAAAAGGAAATAATTTTGCACTTGTATGACTTATAAGAGAGTGTGACATGTTGGAGAATGTTTTTAGATGACTCATAATCTTATTCAAATTAATTTCTATGATTTACATGCTTTTAAAGTGCTAAAAGTGGTCCAAAACCATTTTACTCCTTCTTCACCCTTCTAGACATGCAAAACTAGTCAGTAGGTTTATGCTTGGTATGGCTAGTTGGAGAAGTTTCATGCCAAAAACATTTAGGGGGTGATATTAAACTCATTTAGTTCCATTTTAATAATAATATTTCAATTATTGGTCAACTTTTCTTTATGAATCATCTCTAACAAGTTAACTATGTTTTTCTACTCATTGTTTCCCATACCCTATACGTTTTGCTCTTGTTTGGGTTATTTTGTAAAATATAGTTATCTTAATTGAATATAGATTACATGTACATATTCACCTCATTTCCCCCATGATTTTTTTAATATTTCAAGGTTTTTTGATGAGCCAATCATCTCAGTTTTGCAAGTTGGTCTCATTTAGGATGACAAGTAGGTTTTCACTATCTATAGAATATTCATGCCTTGATAGTTACTTCAGATGGTAGTGATAGGTTAATTCTCATGTTTAAAATTTTATATTTATCCCCTCTCCTTTCAATCTCATTCTCCAAATTAATCTTCATGGAATTGTAGTCATTTAGTAACACATAGTCAATTTGTCCCATGACTATCATGTACAGTCAATTGAGTGGACTATGTTAGGTTATTTAGCACATTCATGGAGTTAAAAGAGTTTAAATATGTTGATATTTCTCATTTAATCATGTAAAATTAATTTATCCTCCCCCAAATTGCATAATAAATAAGGTAATATTGTAGTCATGTGCAACATTTACACATAGTCACCATAGAGATGCACCTGTAGGTGCTTACAGAAGGGTTCAAAGATTGAAATGGAGTGTAAAGGCTTGTCTCAAGATCTAAAATATCATATGATTTCATTTTAATACTTTTATGGGATATCAACTGGTTATGAAGACCTATTCCTTAGAAACATTGATTATTTCATCCACTGCCTACATACATGCAAAGGTCCACCTACACGTGGTACCATAGGGAGATAAGAAATGTCAATGGAGGATTTTTCCATGGTGAAACCTTTCCTAAAGTTTAGTTTGTTTTATAAATAATAACATTCATATTTGAAATTCTAGGTTGGTAAGTCATATTGGAAACTACTTTCAAAGGTAATGACTATAGATTTAGGGATCAAATTCTTAAAATGTGAAAATGGAGCACCTAGCCATTTTATGGAAATCATATGGCAAGGTTGTCAAATATTTGAAGTATCTAGATGATAAAACCTTGTATCTACCATATAGAATAATATATCTAAAAAATTTTTAGGGTGGATGACTAGTAGAGGTTAGTTGTTGAAAGGCTCAAAGTTGCCCATTTGTCTATTGAGTTCAAGCAGTGTCACCTATAGAATATGAGCTCCAATTAAACCTTTTCACTCAAGGTTGAACTATTGGACCATGCCTCCATGATAAAATGGTTATATTTAATTGAAGGATCATTTATGATCTAAATGTCATTTTAAGAGGATGATATACTGAGTTTTGACCATATTCACACCTACAGGTGTGCCTAACTCCAAGACAATTCACCTACAACTAGGTACAAACTCCCACAACATCCATAGCAAGGGTTTAAGCATAGAGATATCAAATTTATATGATTTAAGATGATTAAAAATTAACTATGGGATCCCAAGGTGATGTGAAACCTATTCTAAGAGGAATCTTCACCTACATGATCTTACTCATCCAATACAGTTGACTGTGTATGATTGTGGTGAATAGTGGGCTAAAGAGGTATGTTTTGGTGTTGGTATTGAATAAGCACTAGATGAATGGATCTCAATAGCTTATAATGACCCTATAAAACTCTAATAATGTCCTAGGTAAATGTTCTCAAGCTTGAGAATTTAATTTAACATATAGGTGTGGTGTCTTGAAACAAAACACAATAAAAAAAGGGTACTCGATCTAGGCCAACCAAGGTCGGGTGTGAAAAATGAAAATTTAGAGAATGTATAATTAATTACATGATTATAAAAGACTAAAATATATTTAATTACACCTCATGATACTCTCATGGTAGATATAATGCAGAGAAAGGACTCTATGGTGCAACACACATACCATATCCTAAACCACACACATAGTCTCTTTCCTAACAGTCTGTCTTGGGTTTTGGAGGAGTTGGAAGGTAAAATGATATGAAAAATGGATGAAAATTATTATATAATGTATCTATGACTTGGATAATCCTCTAAAACTTTCACCTAGTCTGATAAAATAGGGTAAGTGCCCTTTATTTTATCTTAGACAGAGGGCACTCCCTTTGTGCGCAAACTCTATAGTTTTTAAAATGGTAATGATCAAGTGAGATAGGTATTGGTTGAAAATTTAAAATAGGTTAATAAAGTTGAATGACACATATTAAAACATTATGAACCTTGCATAGAAGGAGGAATCTCAATAGGGTGGTATAGACCCTCAAAGTTACAAACAAGTCTATTAAGCATGGTTTAGGCCTAAATCCAAATGGAGGGTTAACTTCATTTCTAATATTAAGATATCACTAAAATGAGATGGAAAATTTTTATGACGATATACTAGATGTATCCAAGATTTTATAATGTATGAAAGATCACAAGAAACCCCACTTTGACATAAGACCAATTCAAGCCTGTAGGGAATGCAGAAAAGAGCTCAAGTGGGAAAAGTTAGAAGCTAATATCTACTTGTATGATATTCATGGGAGACCAAGGAGATTATAAAATTTTAAGAGGGTCCTAAGTAAGTGTTTTTTGGATTTGGTTCCTAATTTCAACATTATAACTCTATAAACAATCTTTAAGGGTGGAAATGACTCAAAACCCTCACAAACCCTAGTTTTAGACCTAATTGGGAAAATAAGGAGATGCATCCAAATGGACCAAAATGGCGTGGGAAATTTGATAATATATATGACTCTCCAAATACCCTTTCCATCTACTTGAGGTGTTCCCTATCTATACGAATAAGGTAAAAATTACTTTCTTTAACTATTTGAGTGATTTCTAGGTTCTAATGACTTTAAAGAGATGAAACCTACTTTGGGGGAAATCTCAAGACTTGAAATAACTCTCTATGATCATTTAATATATCAAAAAATATCCTACGTGTTCCTACAAGTATCTTCACCTCAGCCAGTCAAAACTAGCAAAGTGAGCAAGATAGTGAGAAGGGTGAGAACTTCAAGTGGAAGCCTATTTAAGGTGCACCTAAGAAATATAAGGTCATGGAGGGTCTTAAAAAGTGTCATTCACTCCATTTTATGGATTTACATGGAAAAATAAATCCAATTTTGAGGCCAAGTGTAAGGGGTGACTGAAAGAGGAGTTTTTTACTACAAGTAGTGATGGTTCACTTCTAGAATATCTTAGATGATTAGGAATTCAGCCAATGAATGTAGGATAATGTCTAAAACTCCTCCCTCTCATTGCAATCATGATATATTTCCCTATTTAGTTTTGGGAAGTTATAAAAGGGGTGAATGATGAAGATATTTTTTTGTGTAGAATGAGAACTCTTACACCACATTTCATGAGTTGCATAGTTTGGAGAGCCATTTATCCTATCAAAACTTGCATGGTCTTTCTCCTACTTCACTCTAATACACATGTAACTCCTCCTTTCAGCATGACAAGTGTTCTAGTGACCTATGGGCTTCTTTTTTCCCACTTCTCTCTCAAATGCTATGAGTAGATACCATTTTAGTCTTTATAAGAGAATTTCACTCCATGTAAGGTGAATACCTACTGGAATGACATTGTATTTTGCTTTTTAACAATTAGTGAAAGTTTGTTTTAATTTCATGAACATTTTTATAAGTGTGCAAAGTGATGTATGATGATCTAAATTGATAATCTTATATCCTTTCTTCCTTTATCCTCTCATGTTTATGCAAAAGTTTCTATTATACCAAGTCATGTGAAGTGTTTTCAAGTGTATGGGTCTATATTTTAAGTGTAAAATAAGCTTTAGTGTTTATAATTAGCCTATTTTCACTTACCTTGGATAGCTTTCATGCATCTCACCTCCACATTGAAATACTCATGTTAGAATATCTTAGGACTTGGAAGTTAGCTTGTATGCCTTGTCTCTTAGTGTAGGAAGTATAATGGTAATATGGAAAACATCTTGGTGTATCAACCCCTTAGATTAGGTTCATTTCATTCAAACTCTAACTCTTTTCCCCACAATCAAGCATTAGATAGGTGATAATCATTTCAAGATACATTTAGGGAGCTAGCCTTTAAATCTTGAGGCTCACTTCCACTTTAGGTACACCCACATACCTGGAAGTGTTCCCATGTTTCCCAAATATAGAAAAGGCTTGAACACCCTCTTCTAGGGTGAAATATTTGGTAAAAATAGTTATATAATGCCTAGTGGGACCAGGTTCAAGAGAGTGGAAATATTTTTGGTTTGTCTTTCCTCTAATCAGCTTTTGGAAGCAAACAACCTAGCACTAATGGGGACTCCAAATGATAACTTCTGGTTGTAAGCAATCCAGGTATATTTAGTTGAAGTTTTGATCATTTTTTACATCTCTTTTGATACATGAGGTTGACATGAATAGTTATGGTGTATATCCCTACCATGGACCTCCTTATCATCCTTGTTATGAATCATAGTATACTCCCCAGTAGTCCTATCAAAATGACTATCAATCTTATGAGCCATGGCAGCCTTATAGTCCTCCATTTCCCTCTTCATATGGATACCAAGTTGTTGAATAGTCTTATGAGGAAGGCTATCAAGAAAACTATCAATAAATGCCTCCATCTCTATCCCAATATGAACCCTATTATCATACCATGATGCTTATGAAACCCAAGAGTAATCCTATGAGACTTGTTATGAGGAATAAGAGGTTTCCATGTATTCTATATCAAGGTATCAAAATGAAATAATTGAATTCATGTAGGCTAGAATAAAATAAAATAAAGTTGGTCTTAATCCTCATCATGACCCTCCTTCATTTTTTCCATCTTATATCAAGTCCTTGTTGGCATCCATACCACATTTAATATATAATGAATACAAAATGAGAACATGGGATGATGAGTATAACGTGCTCCTTAATCATCTCATATAATGGTTAAGAATCAATACCTAAGGATACATGCAAAAGTTATGGACATTTGAAGAGCTAAAATTAACTCAATGGGAGATCAAAGAACAAATGAACTTGGAAAAGAAGTTCCTTTAATGCTCAATATAAAGGATATGTATTTGTGAGTATAAAGATCTCAAAAATGAATATGTTGTTGAATAATTCAATAAATTTATTGGAAAGATGCAACTCTAGCTTATGTAAATGTTTATCATTCTAATCAACCCAAGAAGTCACTTCCCTATGAGCTTACTAGTGAATTCCTCTTTCCTAATTCCACTCATAAGCCATCTACTACCCCTCACACTCCATATTCAATTCATAAACCTTCTACTTCACCTCATATTCCATCTTCTTCACATGAGCCTATCCATCAACCTCCCACCTCACCCCTTCTTGAGGAAGAGCCCATCTTGAGAGAATCAAGTGAAGAGGAGAAAATATAAGAAAGGGGTGACCAAGAAGATATCATGAGTTACTATGAGTAAAAAATAACCATAGGGACTCCCCTTAGTGAAAAAAATGTCAATCTAACCTTTTTTAATGAAGAGGAACATATTGAAGACTCTTTTACAGTTGTCCATGAAGAATATGACCAAGACTTGAAGAGAAAATTATATGAATAAGACTCCATGTCTAATCATGAATTTTTGGATGATCATTTCAAGCATTAAGTGGAGTGTACTATCAAGGATTACGTTTAAGTCACTCCTCAAGAAGTTGCAGTCTTAATAGAGTCTCATGAGACCAAGGTAGATGAAATAAATCTTAAAGATGACATTCATGAAGAAGATGATTTATGGTAGAAGTGTAATGTCATATGTAAAGAATTTGATAAGTTGTGTAAATATCTTCCTTCTCCAAAATATTACATATCTGATGACAAGTTTGTTAAAGAGTCTAATAAACATGATCATGTTGATAAGTATTCTACCAAGCATAAAAATGAAGGTCATTCTGTTGATCAAGAACCTGCTACCATGAAGTCATTGGATGATGTTTCTACCTAAGAATTTATGAACATGGATGATGAAATCAAGGTAGAGGTTGAGGTTCCTCAAGGATAGTCAAGATCTCTATCTAAAGTTGAAATCTTTTTAGGGATGTTATAACATGATGAAGTAAAGCTTGATGCTTCCAAACATCAAGCACATTCTATCAAGGAGGAGAATAAGGTTGAAAGATTGTCATATCTTCAAACTTGCACATTAATATCTAATTACATTATAAGGTGAAGAAATAATATTTCATGGAGGATAATGACCAGGATTGGTTGGATTATACAAAACTCCATGATGAGCTTGAAGAACTTGTAGCTGAAGAGAAACCCAATATTATTGAGGACATTATGGATTCATTAAAACCAAAAAGGAAGCCTTGTTCAACCACCATTTTAAGTCATATATGAGGATCCATATGAAAATGTTGAAGCTATTTTGATGTAAGAAGAGTTAATTTCCATAGTTAGTCTATTTGGAGTTGTTTGGTTCTCATTGAACATCATGCCAATGAATTTGGCAAACACTATGAAAAAGATGGAGGCATCCATACCAAGGATAAAAAGGATACATTTCTCATTCAACCATTCATGTCATAAATTAAGAGAGGTTTAAAAATTACTTTTTGATCCAGGAGGAAGTTTTCATCTTAGGTTAGTTAGTGTTTGGGTTAGTTAGTTTGGTTTGTGTGTGTTCCATAAGTGCTCATTGAGCACATGTGTGTTTCTTGTCTTGTGTGTTGTTTCTTATTAGTTTTATGTTTTTTGGTGTGTTTTCAAATGAAATTATGTGTCAACCTACGTACAAGTTACTCCATATCCCAATAGATAGGATTAGGCAACTAGTCATGACATATCAAGCATGCCAACCTTGGGAAATCACCAAGAATGTTGACCATTTTAACCACAAGACAAAATGGGTCAACCCCCTATAGTCAAAAACTTATATATGGGTCTAATATAATGTCATAGAGTGTTTTTTATTCATTATATGTAATTTTATGCTATTTTTTCCTTGGTCATGGTTTAATTAAGTCTTAGGCCAACTTGAGTCACTTAGGGGTCCTTTTGGGGTCATATATGCAAGTGGTATGGTTTTCAAGGTGTCTAAGTGTCCTAGTTTCCTTACCACATCTAATATGTCATATTACCTATTAGTAATGTTATTTTCATTTTAAATTTATAAGTTTCCTAATTGAAAATCAAGAAAACAACTAAAAAGGGAAGAGTTTGGCACTTATATGACTTTTAGGAGAGTGTGACACATGGGAGAAGGTTGTGAGATGACTCTTCAGTTTCCTTATATTAATTTCCATTATTTACATGCTTTATAAGTTCTAAAAGTTGTCCAAATCCATTCCGCTCCTTCTTTGCCATTTTAGACACGTAGAACCAGTCAGTAGGTTTATGCTTGGTATAGCCATTTGGATAAGTTTCATACCAAATGCCTTCAAGGGGTGATATTACACTTAGATCAAATTTCATAACAATATTTCAAATATTTAAACACTTTGCTTTATAAATCAACTCTAACAAGTTGACTATGTTTTTTTGCTCATTATTTCCCATAACCATTAAGTTTTGATCTTGTTTGGGTGATTCTATATAGTCAAGCTTCTAGAATTTACTATAGAGGACATGTACATCTTCACCTCGTGTCCCCCATGCTTGGTTTTATGTTTCAAGGTGTTTTTATGAGCCAATCATCTTAGGTTTGTAAGTTGGTCTCATTTGGGAAGATAGGAAAGTTTCCACTATCTGTAGAGTCATCGTGCATTGCTAATGACAACAGAGGGTCTTGATAGGTTTAGTCTCATGTTTCCAATGTTTTATTTATCCCATAACCTTTCAATCTCATTATCCAAATCAATCTTCATGGAATTATAGTCATTTAGTGACACAGTCAATTTGTCCCATGATTGTCATGTATAGTCAACTGAGTAGACTATGTTAGGTTATTTAGCACATTCATGGAGTCCAAAGAGTTTGAATATGTTGATACATATCATTTAATCATGTAAAATTAACTTATCCTCCCCCAAATTACACAATAAATAAGTTACTATTTTAGTCATGTGCAATATTTACACAAAGTCACCATAGAGATGCACCTATAGGTGCTTATAGAAGGGTTCAAACATTGAAATGGAGTGTAAAATCTTGTCTCAAGCTCTAAAATATCATAGGATTCATTTGAATAATTTTATGGAATATAAAATATTTATGAATACATATTCCTTGGAAACATTGATCATTTCATCCATTACCTACATACATGCAAAGGTCCACCTACAAGTGGTACCATAGGGAGATGAGAACACTCAATGGAGAATTTTGACATGGTGAAACCTTTCCTAAAGTTTAGTGTGTTTTATATATAATATAAGTCATATTTTAAATTATAGTTTGGTAAGTAATATTGGAAACTACTTTCAAAGGTAACGGTTATAGATTCAGGGATCAATTCCCTAAAACATGAAAACAGAGCACCTAACCATTTTATGGAGATCATATGATAAGGTTGTCAAAATATTTGAAGTATATAGATGATAAAAAATTTAATCCTCCACATAGGAGAAGATATTTTTTTTTTAAATTGAGGGTGGATGAGTAGTGGAGGTTAGTTGTTGAAATGCTCAAAGTTTCCCATTTGTCCATTGAGTTCAAGCAGTGTCATCTACAGAATTTGAGCTCCAACTAAACCTTTTCACTCAAGATTGAAATATTGGACCATGCCTCCATTATAAAATGGTTATATGTAATTAAAGGATCATTTATTGTCCAAATGTCATTTTAATATGATGATATACTAATTTTTGACCATATTCACACCTACAGGGGTGCCTAACTCCAAGACAATTCACCTACAGCTAGGTACAAACTCCCACACCATCCATAGCAATAATTTAAGAATATATATATATATATCAAATTTAGATAATTTAATATGATTAAAAATTAAATAGAGTATCCCAAGGTGATGTGAAAACTATTCCAAGAGGAATATTCACCTACAAGATCTTACTCATTCAGATATAGTTGATTGTGTTTGACTATGGTAAATAGTGGGTTGAAGAGGGATGTTTTGGTGTTGGTATTGCATAAGAACTAGGTGAATGGGTATAAATATATTATAATTACCATATGAAACTCTAAGAATTTATTGGGGCATTTTTCTCAATATTGAGCATGCAAGGTAACTTGTAGGGGTGGTGTCTTGGAACAAAACATAGTCAGAAAAGGGTACTCGATCTGGCCAACCAAGGTAGGGTGTGAACAATGAAAATTTAAAGAAGCTATGATGAATTAAATGATTATAAAAGACTCAAATATAGGGATGGAAACCTCATGATACTCTCATGGTGGATATAATGCATATAAAGGACTTCATGGTGCAACATATAGACCATATCCTAAACCACACACGCAGTCTCTTTCCTAGCAGTCTATCTTGGGTTTTGGAGGAGTTGGAAGGTCAAATGATATTAAAAAGGTCTGAAAATTAGTAAATAATCTCTATATTACTTGGATAATCCTCTCAAACTTTCAACTTATCTGATAAAAAAGGGGAAGTGCCCTTTGTTTTGTCTCAGACAGAGGGCACTCCCTTTGGGCACAAACTCTATAGTTTTGGAGAATGGGAATGATCAAGTGAGCTAGGGTATGGTTTAACCTTGTAAGGAGGTTAATAAATTTTAATGAGACCTAGTAAAACATGAGGAACCTTGATATAATTAGGAATCTCAATAGGGCAGTCTAGACCCTTAAAGTTACAAACAGGCCTATTAAGCATGGTTTAGGTCTAAAGCCAAATGGAGGGTCAACTTCATTTATAATATTAAGTGATAACTCCAATGAGATGGAACATGTTTATGAGGATATAAAAAATGTATCAAATGTTTTATAATTCATGGAAGATCACAAGGAACCCCACTTTGACATAAGACCTATTCAAGCCTACAGGGAATGGAGAAAATAGCTCAAGTGGGCAAAGTTGGAAGCTCATATCTACTTGGATGATATGCATGGGATCCCAAAGAGCTTGTAAAATTTTAATAGGGTATTGAGCAAGTGTTTTTTGGATTTGGTTCCTAATTTCAATGTCATAACTCTATAAATAATCCTTAAGGGTGGAAATGACTTAAAACCCTCACAAACCCTGGTTTTAGACCCGATTGGGAAAACAAGGAGATGCATCCAAATGGACTAGAATAGATTGAGAAATGATTTTATCTTATAGATTACTCTCCAAATACCCTTTCCATATAATTGAGGTGTTCCCTATCTATATAAATAGGGTACATATTTGCTTTCTTTGACTATTTTAAGTGTTTTTCAAGTTTTATGGCTTTCAAGAGATGCAACCTACTTTGGGAGGAAGCTCAAGAATTGGAATAACTCTCTATTATCATTTCATATATAAAAAAATATCCTAAGTTTTTTTATAAGTAGCTTCATTTTACCCAATCAAAATTGGCACAGTGAGCAAGATAGTGAGAAGGGTGAGAACTTCAAGTGGAAGCCTATTTAAGGTGTACATAAGAAATATAAGTCCATGGAGGGTCTTTACAAGTGTCATTCACTCCTTTTTATGTATTTTTATGGAAAACTAAAACCAATTTTGAAGCCAAGTGTAAGGGGTGACTGAAAGAGGAGTTTATTTGATTGTAGGCAATGATGGATCACTTTCAAAAGATCCCAGATGATTAGGAATATAGCCAATGCATGGATGATCATGTCTACAACCCATAATTATATCATGATATATGTACCTAACTAGTTTTTGGATGTTCCAATAGGGTTGAATGATGAAGACAATTTTCTTGTGCATAATGAGAACTCCTACACCACATTTCATGAGTTACATAGTTTGGAGAGCCATTTTTCTTATTAGACTTGTATGGTCTATATCCTAATTCATTATACTTCACATCTAACTCCTCTCATCATTAAAAGTGTTCTAGTGACATATGGGCTTCTCTTTTCCCACTTCTCTCTCAAATGCTATAAGCGGCTACCATTTTGGCCTTTATAAGAGAATTCCACTCCATGTATGGCAAAGCCATACTAGAATGACATTATATTTTACCTTTGAACAAGTAATGAAATATTGGTTTAATTTCATTAAAAATTATCTAAGTTTTCAAAGTGATGTATGGTGATGCAAAGTGATAATCTTCTATCCTTTCTTCCTTTATCCTCTCATGTTTATGCAAGAGTTCATATTCTAGTACGTCATGTGAGGCATTTTCAAGTGTTTGGGTTTGTATTTTAAGTGCATAATTAATCTTATTGTTTTTAATTAGCCTATGTTTCACTTACCTTGGATATATTTCATGCATCTCACCTCCACATTGAAATACTCATCTTAGAATCTCTTAAGACTTGGAAGTTAGCTTGTATGCCTTGTCTCTTAGTGCAGGAAGTATAATGGTCATATATAAAACATCTTGGTGTATCATCCTATTTTATTAGGTTAATTTCATGCAAAATCTAACTCTTTTTCCCACAAGCAAGCATTAGATAGGTGATAAACATTTCAAGATACATTTAGGGAACTAGCCCTTAAATTTAAAGGCTCACTTTCACTATAGGTATACCCACATACCTAAAAGTGTTCCCATGTTTCCCAAATATAGAATAGTATTAAATTCCCTCTTATAAGTGAAATATTTTGTAACAATAGTTACACGTGTTAATGAACACTTGAAAGTCCTTCTCGAGTTGATAACCCTTCATTATGCGCACTTGAGAGACTTTAAAACACTTTTTCAAGCCTAAACCTTCACAATTTGACCTCAGTCTTGGTCAAAACACCTGGGGAAATCTATCACATCACTAAAAATTCTCACATGCTCGTTCTTATCTTGAAATCTGAATCTCATACCTCATTTGGCCACTATTTCTCTCTTTGCTTGTTTAAACCTTGACCTGTAGACCACATTAGGCCTTAAAATTGAACTTCATGCCTCTTTCCATGTGCTATCCACCTCATATAAATGACATAAAACCTCTTACAATGATAAAAACTACCATACATACTCTATATGACTTTAAAACACCTCATAACACCTCATTAGGTTAGGTAGGGTCTAGAACTAGTCTAGTTACAGACTTGGACTTAAGGTCTTACCCCTATAGGCTTACATTAAAAATCTCTTGAGTGATCCAATGCCTCATATGCATACTTAGGAAACCTCATACAACATTTCATGCATTTTTTCATTCATCTCACCAAGCCATCATGATCTCTCATGTACCAGACTAGGCATCCTATGCACATACCTTCTCAAATCATTTACTAGGTTCAAGCACTTGACAACTTTGACAACAAGGACCTTCTATGTTGACCTTCACATCACTTATGAAATCATAAGAACATATACCAAACATGTATTACATTCTTAGAATCACTAAAACACTTATCAATATCCTCTCTCATAGCTACATTCTTTAGTGATCTCATGAAGACCTTTCTCAAGAATCTTTGGCATCAATGCCAAACCTCAACAATACGAACAATAATCAACAATCTCCTCCTTTGTCATTGATGGAAAAATATACTGCAAACTTATTATCCTTGTCTCCCTATCCTAGTCTTTTTCCCCCTTTGACATAAATGACAAAGTGATGTTTGCAACTCCTTGGATCACACTCCTTTCAATCAAAATACTCAACACATAGAACTATGAGTTTATGAGACATTATACAAGCATGTTCCCCTATCTCCATGCATACCTTATTAGAAAAACTCACCTATTATTGGAGATAATGAGCATGATTAACTCCCCCTAAGTACTTGGCTTCTTCAATATTTTTTAGGGGTAGGAATTACACCCAATTCCTATCTTTGGTGTTCAATAGTTACGTTTTGAAGTGGTTTGGTTAATATGTTTGGAATCTGATCCTGTGTAGGAACATATTCAACTTTGACACTTTGTTCACTTTCTAGATCTCTTAAAAAATGATACCTGATGGGAATGTGCTTGGTTATTTAGTGTATGATGGGGTTATTTGAGATGATTATAGAACTTGTATTGTCACAATAGATAGGGCTAAGACCATCATATTTCACCTTATAGACTTTTAGGTTCTATCTCATCCATAGGACCTAAGTGCAACATGAATCTATTGAAATGTACTAAGTCTCACAAGTGGATAATGCTATGGATGGTTATTTCTTACTTATCCATGAAACTAGGCACCCACCTAGGAATAAAGCTACTCCATTAGTATTCTTATTATCATCTATACTTCTCACCCAATCTACATCTGTGTAGGTTATCAAATTGAACTCCTTGATTCTTAGATACCACAATCCATACTCCATAGTCCCTTTGAGATACCTGAGTATCCTTTTGACTTCTTGTAGATTATTCTCCTTTGGATCTACTTGAAACCTTCCCATGAGACCTACTACTTGCATGATGTCAAGCCTAGAGGTAGTGGTGTACAATAAACTTCCAATCATTGACCTATATGACATGTGATTGACCTTTGAAGACTCATCTTCCTTGATTAACTTACACCCTATGATTATGGGTGAACTTACTACCTTACAATCTTCCATCTCAAACTTATTCAGTATCTCTCTTATGTACTTGGCTTATGAGATGAATATACATTTTTTAGGTTGAGTAATTTGCAACCCAAGAAAGAATGATAGTTTTCCTAGCATGGACATCTCAAACTTTTTATTCATCACCTCTACAAATTCCTTAGTCATATTCTCATTATTTCCACAAAATATGATGTCATCCACATAGATAACTACTATCAAATGATGATCATCTTTTATCTAGATGTATAGATTACTATCTGTAACTCCTCTTTTGAATCCTTAATCCAATAGATACCTATCCAACCTAGCATACCAAGATTTAGGAGTTTTCTTTAGACCATGGAGAACCTTTTTCAATCTTAAAACATAGTATTTTTCATCTCATAGTGAGAACCCTTCAAGTTTCTCAATGTACACTTCATCTTCCAATTTCCCATTCAGAAAGGTAGATTTGACATCCGTATCATATACCTTGAACCCTTTAAATATTGAATCTAATGGCCTCCAATAGACTTATCCATTTCATAGCTTGTCCCTATCCCTTTCATACTAATCTAGCCTTGTTTCTATTAACTTATCCATTTCATTCAACTTGTTTATAAACACCCATTTTATGCTAATGGCATTCTTGTCTGTAGGCCTAGGAATTAGTTCCCAAGTCTCATTATTCTCTATTTGGTCTAACTACTCATTCATATCACCTATCTAAAATTTTCCTTTTCTTTCTCATATAATATTCTTAGGTTCAATCTTGGATAATAAAGAAATATTCTCTTGATTTAGATTACTTTCTAGTGTTTTCCTTGTTTACGTAACTGCATTATTATTGCCAATGATTTTAAGATTTAGGATGATCTTTTTGAATCTATCTTAAGGGTCCTTTTAAATATTATCTCTCTTCAACTTATTCTTCTTCCTTATCAACATCTATAGTCTCCTCTTCATTCTTGAAGTCCAGATTCTCTAAAGTGTCTTTTGACTATGAGTGTGATTTCCTTGTCTCATCAATCTTCACATTGGTGCTTTCCAATATATTTTGTAGCCTCTTGTTATAAAATATATAGGCTAAGCTCATTGATGAGTATCCTAATAATATACCTTTATCAAATCTAGAATCAAACTTTCCCAAGTCTTCATCATCTCTTTTGATGAAACATTTACTCCCAAACACTCTAAAGTGTTCCACATTGGTATGTTTGCCCTTCCATAGTTTATAAGGAGTCTTTTTTCCATTAGTCCTTATCTATCCTCTATTAAAAATGTAGAATATAGTTATTAGTACCTTATAAACTTATATAATGTAGTTCTAGCCATCTCTTGATCTGTCTTATTCTTCCTTTCCACTACCCCATTCTGTTGAGGTGTCTTAACTACTAAGAATTGTCTCCTTATTCCATGAACCTCACATAAGTCATAAAACTCATTGGACTAAAACTCTCCTCTATCATATATTAGGCACTTGATCTTCCCATTCTTTTCATTCTCAATAAGAGCCTTGAATGCCTTGAACCTATCAAGAGCTTCTGACTTTTCTTTCAAGAGTGTAACCTAGGTCATTATTGTGTAATCATCTATGAGTAACATGAAGTAAATATATCCTTAAATACTTTTAATTCTTATAGACACACATATATATATATATATATATGTATCAGTGTGTATTAACTCCAAGGGTCTTGTAGTAGAGTAATCCTTGGACTTGAACCTTCTTCTAATTTTCTTACCATGTTGGCATCCCTTGAAAGGTATGTTTGTAGGTTTCATGATCTAAGGCATGTTATTCATCAATTTATTAGAAGTAATCTTGAGTAGATTATTAATGTTTAGGTGACCTAAAATTATGTACCATATCTAACTTTCATGTATCTTGTTCATGAATAATTTCTCCTTCTTGATCTCATTTAATACATATAGATTATTCTTAGTCCTCTTATCATTGGCAATTAGCCTTCCTAATTTGGATCTCCTTATCTCACACCCTATATCATGCAAGGTTAGTGTGTGTCCTTTATTTCAAATTTGACTTACACTAAGTAGGTTATGTTTCAAACCTTTCACATACAACACATTTTATTTATTGGTCTTTCCATAGTCCAAATTCAAGACACCCTTGCTAGCTATATTGGCAATTATGGTGTACCTCATTATTCCTACATCATCCTTCTTTAATGAAATGAACTTATTTTTATCTCTTGTCATGTGGATTGATAAACAACTATCTATATACCATTTCATGCCTTCATCTTGAATGTGAAAGGCAATTTGAGCTAGCATAGAGTCTTCTTTGGTCTTTTGTTCCTCTTTAGAAAATAGTCCATCTTGATTATTGAGCTCAATATGATCCATCCTAACTTTATTTGGCTTTCATACCAATGTTTTGTCCTTATCATGCATTATAGGAGCTTCATATGTCATATTCAATCTTAAGGGCCTTTTAATTATATTAGACATAATCTTGAAATGTGTCCTATATTGTGATAGATGTAGCAAACAACATTTATGTAGTTACCTCTTGACTGATTACTCCTTTTCCCATGGTCCCATGATGACTTATCCTTTATTACATTGGGATACCTAATTAGTATTTTCATGTTATAACTCTTAACTTGTTCTAACTTCTCACATTCTCTCTCAAACTTTCTCATTTTGTCTATGAGTTGTTCATGCTCAAACATCAATGAATCTAGATCTATCTTTAACATGTCATACTCAACTTCCTTTATAGTCTTATTTTGATGCTCCAAATCATCAAGGGCACTTATGAACTCAGCTTCAAGGTCTACTTCAACTTCTCCTTCTTCACTGTCATAATAGACTTCTTCATCATACATGTTATCTTCTTCTTATTGATCATAAGACATCTTATGCTTCTTAAGATCACCTTCAAGCTATTTGAGTTATCTCAAAATACCAAGCTCCAATACCAATTGATAGAATCATAATGACTGAGAGGGGAGGGGTCAATTAGTCTTCAAAAACTTTTTAACTTTACTTTATCATTCATGAACTATCAAAGCAATATAGTGAACTAGAAGCACATCAAGAACCATTTATATGAGCATGAAACAAGAGCATAACACATAAAACACTTATTTGAGTGGGAAACCATAAATGGGAATAAAACCCACTAATATATTTATTTTCACTTAGATTTTACCCTTTGAGGAGATTTCTCAGCTCTCCTCATCCAAGTGACATAATTGAAACACCTCTAGGTTATGGGTAGCCTAAGAATGAGGTGAATTTATAGATAGGGTAAGCTCCCTTGATGTACCACTTGTAAATAACTACTACATCTAAAATTTGTGAGGAAAAACGGAGAGAAAAGTGAAAGTAAACTATCTTAAGGGAGGTGATACACCAAATTAGTTGATGACTACCAACCAGCTACATACTACACATGAGAACAAGGGATTAACCAAACATACACTTCTCTAATCTACATCTTCTCACATCAATATTTCATTATGAGGTTATGGATGAATGTTTAGGCTAGGAGGACTAGACAAGATGCCTTGAATGGAACTAGTTAATATACTAACTTTCTCAACCTTGACACTTCCTAGAACACTTCACATGACTTGCAAGAAGAAGCTTTCCAACTGTAAATAGGTGAGAGAATGAGACAACATGATAAGGAAACAAGAGTTATCACTAATCAAGATCAATCATCCAAGTAAAACACACTATGAATAGTCATGTAAAAGGTAAAAATTACTAGTATTTATTGATCCATGGTATGCAAATGAGCAGGGCGTTGCCATACTCAGGTGGAGCATAAGTTACAATGGCCAAAATGGCTAGTTCTTATAGAAATTGAGAGAGAGAGAGAGAGAAGAAGAGAGAAGTCCAAAGGTCAGAAGGAAACTTTTCAAGATGATAAAATGAGTTACACATGCATGAGAATAATATTTTAAATGAACCATGCAAGGTTAAGAAGCACAAGTGTCACCCTAAGTCATGAAACTGTTGAAAAGTGACATGAAATTACTTGTGTTGGCTCAAAAAACTACCATCATAAATCACACCTACTTGAACATCCCAAAACTCACTAGGGATAGGTATGATGATTTGAATGAGAAGGAATGATTGTATACATGCCTCTCCATGCAGTATTTGTAGTATTGGTCATCTAAAATCTTCCCAAAATGAGCTATCACCATCTACAATCAAAGTAACTCTTCTTTCTCATTTAAATATATACAATTTGGTTAATGAAACTTTGCAAGACCCTCTATTTCCTTAGAGGAAACAAGCACACCTTAAAATCACTTCCACTTGGATTTATCACACTTCTCACTATCATGTTCACTAAGCCAGTTTTGACTCACTGAGATGAGAGCTATTGTTTTAACACTTAAGAGTTTACCAAGGCATGAAATTTACATGGGGGGTTGTCTTAAGTCCTAATATTCCTTATAAATTTGATTTCATCTCTTTAAATCTCCTAAAACCTACAAAATACATAAAATAATCGAGAAAATTAGTTTTATACCCTATCCATACAAAGTTTGTAAAACTCATTCTAATGGTAAGGAACTTGACTGATTCCTATAAAAAAACCAATCCTTTTTATATAAAAACTAGGCCATTAGAGTAACTTTCTATCTCCATTTCCTTTATCAGGTCTATAACCAGGGTTTAAGAGGGTTTAGGCCTATTTCTAATCTTAAGCTTTGTTCATGAAGATCTAACATTGTAACTACCAATAATTCTAAAAATTTAAATTTTAGGACCCTTTTCAACACCTATAAACTTCTTAAATTCCCATGCACAGCCTCAAGGGAGATGTGATCACTTCAACTTGGCCTATCGAGCTTGTTCTTCCATTTCCTGCATGCTTGGACTATCTCTGAGTCAAAAGTGAATTTATCATGGGTTTATATACATTATAAAAGCTTATACACCTCTAATATTATCCAAAAAACATGTTCCAATCAGTTTTAAATCTCACTCAAATTTGGAAATGAAGTTGACCCCTCATTTGGCTTTTAGGCCTAAACCTTACCCACTAGGCCTAACTGCAACTTTTGTGGGTTTGGACCACTTATTGAGTTTCATGTTTTATTTCTTGGTCTTCCTTATTTTCCTATATGTTTTCCAACTTTCCAAACCTCCTATAAAATTCCAAATATCTCTTGTTCTACCTTTTCATCTCTTCTTATCAAGACTACAGGGTTTGCTCTCAAGGGAAGTACCCTTTGTCTGAGACAAAATAGAGGGTACTTCCCATATTTAATAAAATAATTTGAATGATTAATAGGTTTATAAAAGTCATATATATTCCCTCTACTAAATTTTATCCTTTTATCAATCCATTTTACCCCCAAACTCCTTAGATCTCCAAGGCAGACTATTTGAAGGCAGACTCTGCAAGGTTCAACTATATGGACTGTATGTTGCTTGATTGGAGCTCTATATTCCCTATTAAAAATGCATTATGATGGTGTAATTATAATATTAAGATAATTATTAAGGTTTTTCCATCTCCATTTCTTAATCTAACTCCCTACATACTCTTCATAATATTTTCTTAGTCAAGACTATGTGCAGGATTTAATTGTATTCCCTATTTTCCTCACTCAAGGGTGACCCCTGTAAGTTAAAGATAGTACGTAAGCCTTAATAAAAATTTATACTATGAACTTCATAAATTTACTTTCTTTACTTCACTCTTTGGGGTTTGAATTGCTGACATGACCAGTCACAGTTAGTTGACTATGTATTTTGTGTTTCCTCTTCAAAGGTGATGCCTATATATGTTCATGCACATTTGAAGCTTAGATATAGTATATACAAACACTCCTAGAGTCATATAGGATAATTTTATGTTTTTTATACCCATTTTAAATCATCTTTATATTATATCAACCTTAAAAAACTCAACTCTTTTGCTCTCTGTCCCTCACAATCAACTACAATTGACTTTATGGGGCCCTATAGGTGTTTTTCATATGATCTAGGCCTTGATTTATGGATTTAAATCCATATTTTATATCTCCAAATAATTATCTAACTTAAATCATTCCTTATATTCCTATATTTAGGTCTATTACCAAGGTTATCAAGCTCAGTCCTCATGATAACCCTACACCGAGCCTATAGGTTGCATTTGTGATGGAAAAGGGAACCTGTAGGTGTGTTTGGGGAACCAAAACACAAAATATAATCCATTTAAATGAAACGTAGGCCATGAAAACTATATTAAACCATGTAATACATATTAAATCATGAAACATGGTCTATATTACAACCTTGAGGTGGAAGGTTTATTTGGAGCTTCAAACTGTAGATGTCACTTCTTGGATATAGTGCATGAAAGTGCATTTTTAGGCTTCCCAAAAACTAACTTTAACTGACCACCTTCCCTCAAAACTTTGTATAAATATTTATCTATGCAGGGTATATAATGATAGGCCATTTGGATGCCTTAAATCCTTTAGTACCCTTATTACAAAATATCAACAAAACCTCAAGGAACTCTATTCTACACTTTTGGGGCTTATGTTTTGGAACTTAGTCATCTTATGCTTAAAGGTATTTTACCTTCCTCCTACCCATTTTATGCTTCAAATAGGTTTTCCATAAGTTTTTTAACATTATAGGATTTGAAATATAACCTTACCATGATCCAAAATTCCATACAAGTACCTTCAAGGCTCTGTCAATGCCACCTGTAGGTGCATATTACATATACAGGCAGTAAGGAAATTTCAAGCACTATGCATGGTTTATGAGTTTAAATGAAGTTTGGATATTTTAAAAAAGTTTGAAATGGAATTTTACTACCATATAATCATTTATTATCTTAGACACTCCTCATAATATGATATTCTCCATGAGGGCACCTATAGGTGCATATTAATGGCAGGAAACTGTGAGTTTCGATAGTGAGTAGTAATATGGGTAGTGTATAAGAGATATACACTTGGGATTCACTCTAAACCTTCACCAATTGAAAAATGACACTCTTACCACACCAAAATATTTAAAACACCCATCATATCTCCCCTTCTATCATGCCATCCTTATGAGATACTTGTATATTCAAGGAGTTACCTACATATGCATAGTGCATTTAATGCATCCATGGAACATTACTTGGAGAATGAGATTGAAAGGTGAAAGGGGTAAAGATATAATTACAAAAATTAGTATGAACCTATCAAAATTCATTAAAGTCACAATCAAATCATGAATATCTTGAAAATGGTGGAAAAACTACCTGGCATCCCAAATGAAACTAATTTGCTAACCTAAGATGATTTGCTCACCAAAAAACCATGAAACATAAAAATAATAATTTATTTAATTTGAGAATAAATCCAAAATCCTCTATATTTTGTATGGACCTATCCAAAATATATCAAAATCTATAGGGTGTAGGAAACGATGAGAAAAAAAACATAGTCAGCTTGTAAATGATGGTTCATAAAGCATGGTTGACCAATCTTTGAAATATTGTTATTTAAATGGATATATTTGAGTATAATACCACCTCCTAAAATTTGTTGACCTGAAACCTCTTTGACTGTCTATACCAAGCACAAACCTATTGACCACTTATGTCTGTCTAGAAAGGCAAAGAAGTATAATGGTTTTAGCTCTAAAATGGCACTTTCAGAGCATGTCAAGCATGGAAATAAACTTTAGTAATATGAAGAGACATTTTATGGCCTTTTCCCATGTGTCAATTTCCCTCATGGGTCAAACAAGTGCCAAACTCTCCTTTTTTAGTTGATTACTTTATCTTCAATTAGATAACCTATATGTTTTTGATGAACTGGCATTCTTGACAAGGAATTTGACTTCTTGGATGTTTGAGAGGAAGTTAAAACACTTGGACAAATTTAAAACCATTCTACTTGCATTTATGACCCTTAAATGCCTGTTAAATGACTCAAAATGACATATTTACTAATTAGACAAAGACCAAGCTAATATGGCATTAAATGACATCAAATAGACTATAATATACCCTATAACAAAGTATTAAACCCTTAAAAACACCTTAAAATCAATTTTTTAGCTATAGGTGCCCCAATTTGACCTACAGTGTCAAATTTGGTCAATAAATTGGTGACTCATACGGTTAGTATGCCTATTATACTAACTAGACCAGTAGCCTTATCAATCCATTGGGCTTAGGGATTCATCTAAAGTATGAGACATAAGAAGACTTTGACAACAAGATTTGAATAAAATAATACCAATGACTACCTCAACCACACAAGACAAAAGACACACAAAGCAAAAATAAACACACATGTGCTTCATGAACATTTATGGAACACACACACTAAACTAAACAAACTAACTAAAATACTAACTAACCTAAGATTAAAACTCCCTCCTAGATCAAATTGGAAGTTTGAAACCCTTTTTGCTTCATGCCATGAAGGAATGAATGAGACATATAGTCTTTTGATCCTTGACATTGATGCCTCCAACATTTTCATGATGTTTACCAACTTCATTGGCATGATGTTCAATGAGAACCAAGTATTTACAAATAGGTTAGATATTTAAATTAACTCTTCTTGCATCCAAAAATCCTCAATTTTATCATATGGATCCTCAATTACAACCTCTGATGGTGATTCAACAAGGCATACCTTCTTGATTTCCATAATGCTCTCAATAAGATTAGGTTTCTTCTCAGCTGCAAGTTCTTATAGCTCATCGATGAGCTTTGCATATTCTATCCAATCTTAGTCATTATCTTTCATGTAAGACTTTTTCTTCACCTTTTCATGTACTTGACCCTCAACTTGGCAAAGCTCTTCAAGCTCTTGAAAGAACTTCATTTGTAGATGCCAATCATCTTTGTCCTCTTTATCATCTAGAACCACTACCTCTTAAATATTCTCTTCTTGATTTATGAGATAATAAATCTAGTGTTCTTAAAGATCTAATGCATCTGAGGGTGATTCAAAATTAGGCTGAGGTATTGGTTCATATTCAAGAACAACTTCCACCTTGGTCTCAAGAGATTTTTCTAGGGTTGCAACCTCTTTGGGGATGACTTAAAATTGTTCTCCATCCTTAATAGCACACTCATATTCATGCTTGAGATAATTATCCAAAAAAAATTGATTATATGTAGAGTATTCTTCAATTAATTCCCTCTTCAAGTGTTTATCACATTCCTCATAGACAGTTGTAAAAGAGTCTTCAACATGTTTCTTTTCATACAAGAAGGTAAAATTACACTTGTGATCACCAAAGGGAGTCCCTATAATGATTTCCTCTTCTTAAAAATTTAGGATGTCTTAAGGGATCTCAAGTTGCATCTTAACTATCATAACCTAACTTTGATTCTCAAAGACTATAATATCTTCCATCTCCTTCTCCTTCTTGGTGATGCCAAGACTAGGCATCTTGAAATCAGGTGACTTGGCCCAATGAGGCTACCAAGGAGGTATGTTCTCTTCAAGCAAGAGTTATAAATTCTTATCAACCAAGTGATATTATTTAGGTTCCCACACCATAGGTCCATAAATTTAAAGAGTGATATGGTGAGGATAAGATGAACTAGTTGGTGGAGGTGGAACATAGAACTTAAAATCAGATTAAGAGTGAAATGTAGGGGATTCTTTTAGAAGCTCTTGAGGAAGAAGAGGCCAACCTTGGGATTAAAAAATTTGATTTTATTGCTTAAATTTGTAAATCACTTCATTGAAATATTATTTATCTTGATCACTCTCTTGAGGAAGGTTATATGGGGTGTGTTTAGGCATAGGATCTTCTTTGGGCTCTAAAACTTCCATCACACCTTGACTTAACAATTTCATCCTTGACTCTAACTCTTAAATTTTATTGGCTAGGTTATCTTGTAAAATTCTCTATTGAATTTTATATGAATCATCATAGGTATATGAGGGATAACATGAGCACTGACATGGAAAATAAGAGTTTTTTGAAGAAGGGTGGAAGGGACTTGCATAGGATCAAACTCTTTCTCAACCTCACACTCTTTGTCTAGAGTTTTATCATATTTATTTCCCCATGATTCCACTATCTTATTCCAACTTATAATTTTAGGATTAGAAGTCTCTTCTTGAGGAGGTGATGTAATTTAAGGAGTGGATAAAGTGTTCAAGAAACTTGGAATCTCCTTAGGCTTGGACTCTCCACCTTGTCTCCAATTTGGAATCTCATATCTAGAGGTCTCTTCTTGAGGTGGGGATGTAATGGGAGAGGGAAATGAGAGCTTAGGCTCCACTTAATTTGCTTATAATATGGAATGATTCATTTTATTATTGGCCAACTCAATCTCCCTATCAAGTTTTACTTCAAAAATAAGTTTTCTCTTTCCAACTCTCTCTTCCAACTAATTGGGAAAAAGATAGCTTTGGTAAGCTTGATTGGGCTCATGCGTAAGGGTGAAGTAGGACTAATATAAATTTTAAGGATGTGGATATGAGGGATGATAGACTTGGTGAGGTTGATCCTCATGAATTCTTAGCCTATCTTCTCAAGATGTAATCAAGCTACCCACATCTAGAATCTCATAAAGATGTAATAAGGTTGATGTGTTGAAAGATAACACCAAAAATCTTTCAACTTCTTGGACTAAGACTCCCATTGGGCTTGCCAAAAACTATTGTCACTTGGATTTTCACCCTTTTAGGAAATTTATTATCTCTCCTCATCCAATTGGCACAATTGAAACACCTATAAATTGTGGGTAGCCTAAGAATGAGGTGAATCTCTAGATAGGGATAGCTCCTTTGATGTACCACTTATAAATCACTACTACTCCTAAACTTTGTGAGGGAAAAGGGAGAGAAAATTGAAATCAAACTATCTTAAGTGAGGTGATACACCAAATTAGTTGATGACTACTAACTAGTTGCATGTTACACATGAGAACAAGGGACTAACCAAACATACACACCTCCAATTTGCATCTTCTCACATCAATATTTCATTATGAGGTTATGGATGAATTTTTAGGGTAGGACTAGATAATAGGCCTTGAATGGTGTTATTTAATATACTAACTCACTCAACCTTGACACTTATTAAAACAATTCACATGACCTGTAAGAAGAATTTTTCTAATTGTAAATAGGTGAGAGAATGAGACAACATGCTAAGGAAACAAGAGTTATCACTAAGCAAGATCAATAATTCAAGTAAAACACACTATGAATATTCATGAAGAGGTAAAAATAAGTAGTCTTTATTGATCCATGGTATGCAAATGAACATGGCTTCACCATACTTAGGTGGATCATAAGTTACAAAGGCCAAAATGGCTAGTTCTTATAAAACTTGAGAGAGAGAGAGAGAGAGAGAGAGGAGAAGATATAAATCCAAAATTCACATATACACTTGTAAAGTTGATAAAATTAGTTACATATACATGATAAGAATATGTTAAATGAACCATGTAAGGTTAGGAAGCACAAGTGTCACCCCAAGTCATGAAACTCTCGAAAAGTGGCATGAAATTCCTTGTGTTGGCTCAAAAAAATTGACTTCATAATTCACACCTAATTTAACATTCTAAAACTGAATATAAATAGGTATAATTATTAGAATGAGAAGGAAGGCTTTAATACATGCCTCTCCATGCATTGGTTGTAGTCCTAATCATCTAGAATTTTCCCAAAATAAGTTATCACCATCTACAGTCAAAGTAACTCTTCTTTCACACACCCTACACACTTGGCCTCAAATTTGGATTTATTTTCCCATTTAAATTAATACGAGGTGGTGGATGAAACTTGGTAAGACCCTCCATGGGATTAGAGGCATTAGGCACACCTTAAAATCACTTCCACTTAGAGTTTTCATACTTCTCACTATCATGTTCACTATGCCAGTTTTGACTACATGAGATGAGATCTATTGTTTGAACACTTAGAATTTTTATAAGGAATTAAATGGATATGGGGGGTTACTTTAATATTCCTTTCAAATTTTATTACATCTCTTGAAACCTCCTAAAGCTTGCATAGTATACAAAATAGTCAAGAAAATTAATTTTATACCCTATTCATATAGATTTTGTACAACTCATTCTGATGATAGGGAGCCTGAATGAGTCTTATACAACATCCAATAATTTTTATAGATAAAATATGCCATTAGAGTAACTTTCCATCTCCATTTCCTTCATCAAGTCTCTAACTAGGGTTTAAAAGGGTTTATGCCTATTTCTAATCTTAAGCTTTGTTCATGAAGCTCTGACATTGGAACTATGAAAAAATTCCACAAATGAATATTTTAGGACCATTTTCAATACCTCCAAACTTCTTATATTTCCATGCATAGCCTCAAGGGAGATGCGAGCACTTCAACTTGGCCTATCGCACTTGTTCTTCCATTTCCTGCTTGTTTGGACTATCTCTGAGTCAAAAGTGACTTTATGAGGGGTTTCTCTACATTAAACAAGCTTATAAACCTCTATTATGATCCCAAAAATAATTTAAAATTATTTTTAAATCTAACTCAAATATGGAAAGGAAGTTGACCCCTCATTTGGCTTTTAGGCCTAAACCTTGCCCACTAGGCCTGACTATAACTCTTGTGGGTTTGGACCACCTCTTGAGTTTCATATTATATTTATTGGTATTACATGTTTTCCTATATTTTTTCCAACTTTATAAACCTCATATAAAACTCCAA
This sequence comes from Torreya grandis, assembly GCA_037957365.1. Classification (NCBI taxonomy): domain Eukaryota; kingdom Viridiplantae; phylum Streptophyta; class Pinopsida; order Cupressales; family Taxaceae; genus Torreya; species Torreya grandis. The sequence goes on from JARHVA010001134.1 coordinate 2,377,627, forward strand.
ACAACTCTTGGTCCATCTTTTCATCTTTTCTTGACAAGATTGCAGGGTTTGCTCTCAAAGGAAGTACCTTTTGTCTAAGACAAACTAGAGGGTACTTCCCATATTTAATTAGATATTTTGAATGATTTAGAGGTTTATATAATTCTTATATATTCCCTCTACAAAATTTAATCATTTTATCAAGCCATTTGACCACCAAACACCTTATATCTCCAAGGTAGACTATTTGAAGGCAGACTGTTAAGGGTTCAACCATACAGACTGTATGTTGCTTAATTGGATATCTATCTTCCCTATTAAAAATAAATTATAATGGTTTAATTATAATATTATTATAATGTTGAAGGTTTTCCCATCTCCATTTTTGACTCCAACTCCCTACATACTCCTCATAATCTTTTCTCAGTCAAGACTTTGTGTAGGATTTGACTGTATTCCCTGTTTTCCTCACTCAAGGGTGACACCTATAGGTTGCCTTACATGGATTAGAACTTTAAGATAGTATGTAAGCCTTAATAAAACATTATAATATGAAATTCATCAATTTCCTTACTTGACTTCACACTTGGGAGTTTGAATTACTCACAGGGCCAATCATAGTTAGATGATTGTGTATTTTGTGTTTACTCTTCAAAACTGACTCTTGTAGATGTTCATGCACATTTGAAGCTTAGGTATAGTGTATAACAACCCTCCTATAGTCATATAGGATAATTTTATGTTTATTAGACCCATTTTAAATCATATTTATTTTATATCTACCTCAAAAAACTCAATTCTTTTGCTCTCTGCCCCTCACAATCAACTACAATTGACTGTGTGGGGCCCTATAGGTGTTTCTAATATGATTTAGGCCTTGCTTTATGGCTTGACATCCCTCATAAATATCTCCAAAAAAAATTTAACTGCAATCATTTTCCTTTTATTCTTGGAGTGAGGTCTATTACCAAGGTTATCAATCTTAGTCCTCATGATAACCCTATAACCAGCCTGTTGGTTGCATTTGTGATGAAAAAGGGAACCTATAGGTGTGTTTGGGGAACCAAAACACAAAATATCATCCCTTAAAATGACCCTTAGGTCATGAAAACTCTCTTAAACAATGTAATACTTATTCATTCATGAAACATGGTTTGTATTATGACCTTGAGGTGGACGGTTTCTTTGGAGCTTCAAACTATAGATGTCATTGCCTAGAAATAGTGCATGAAAGTGTATTTTTTGGCTTCCCAAAAACTAATTTCAAATAATCACCTACCTTCCAAACCTTGTATAAATATTATCCTATATAGGGGATATAACGCTAAGTCATTTTTATGCCTTATATACTTTAGTTCCCCTATTAAAAAATATCAACAAAACATCAAGGAATTCTATTTTGCACTTTTGGGGCTTATATCCCTGAACTCAATCATCTTGTGCTTAAAGGTATTTTACCTTCCTCCTAACCATTTGATGATTCAAATAGGTCTAACCTAAGTTTTTTAACATGTTTGGATTTGAAATAGAACCTTACCATGCTTTAAAATTTTGTACAGGTACCTTTAAGGCTCTATCAATGCCACCTGTAGGTGCATATTACATATACAAGCAGTAAGGAAATTTCAAGCAATATGCATGAATTATGAGTTTTAATGAAGTTTGGATCTTTTCCAAAGGTTTAAAATGGATTCCTCCTACCATCAAAACATTTATTATCTTAGACACTTCTCACAATATGATATCCTCCATGAGGGCACCTTTAGGTGCATATTAATGGTAGGAGACTATGAGTTTAGGTAGTGAGTAGTAGTATGGGTAGTGTATAAGAGATATATGCTCAAGATTCACTATAAACCTTTACCAAGTGAAAAAATACACACTTCACACTCCAAAATACTTGAAACACCCATCAGAGCTCCCCTTCTATCATGCCATCCTTATGAGATACTTGTATATTCAAGGAGCTACCTGCATATGCATAGTGCATTGACTGCACCCATGCAATATTTCTTGGAGAATTATAATGAAAGTTTAAGTCAGTCAAGATATCATTAACAACATGAGTATGAACCTATCCAAACTTAGTTAAGTCACCATTAAAGTGTGAAGATCCTAAAAATGGTGGAAAAACTACCTGTCATCCCAAATGAAACTAATCTACCAACCTGAGATGATTTCCTCACCAAAACACCATGAAACCTAAAAGAAAGAATGGAATTAATTTTAGAATACATCCAACATCCTATGGGGTCAACATCACCAACTAAATTATACAGACATATCTAAAATAGAGCAAAACCTATAGGGTGCAAGAAAGAGTGAGCAAAAAAATACAATCAACTTGTAAAGGATGGTTCATAAATCATGGTTGAAAAATATTAAAAATATTTTTATTTCAATGGATATTTTTGAGTGTAATAGCACTACCCAAAATCATTTTACCTAAAACCTCTTTGACTATTTGTACCAAGCACAAACCTGTTGACCACTTCTATGTGTTTAGAAAGGCAAAGAAGGAGCAAAAAGAATTTAGCTCAAAAATGGCACTTCTAGATCATGTCAAGCAGGTAAATTAACTTTAGGAATATTAAGAGATGTTACATGACCTTATATCATGTGTCAACTTCCTTCATGGGTTGTACAAGTGTCAAACTCCCCTTTTTTAGTTGATTACTTGATCTTCAGTTAGATAACCTACAAGTTTTAGATGAACTAACATTTCTGATAGGGAATATAACTTATTGGACATTTGAGAAGAAATTTGGACACTTGGACACCTTGAAAACTATTTCACTTGCATTTATGACCCCTAAATGCCTATTAAATGACTCAAAATGACATATTTACTAATTATACCAAGACCAAGGCTAATATGGCATTAAATGACATCAAATGGACTATAACATACCCTATGATAAAGTATTAAACCCCTAAAAACACTTAAAATGTAAGTTTTTACCTATAGGTGCCCCAATTTGACCTGTAGGGTCAAATTTGGTCAACAATATTCAAATGGACTATAGTCCTATAAGACAAACATCAAGATTTAGTGAAGCACCAACTTCACATATAGCACCAACCCCAACTAGCCAATCACTCCCTTGACTAGGCTTTAGCAAGCACCTACTTGTAAGGAGGCACCAACCCCCTAGATGACTCAGCACCAAATCAACCACCTAATTACTTTGATCACCTTCATGGCTCCTTGTTTCTCAACCAACTGATAATGGCCACCTCTTCATCTCTTAACACTCAGCCCTTTTAAACTGCCTTCTAGTGTCCTTCACTTAAGTAGGTCTCTTCAAGATAGATTAGGACATTTGACCTTGATAGTCACCTACAATACCCATGTTATATCCTCATTATAGTTTCTTTGCATGCTTATGATGGATTATTATACCTCCTTTAGATATTCAAAGTGTTATATCTTCTGTTTCAACTCTCTCATACTTAAACTAGATAATTAGGCCTATTAGTCCTTATTTTTATACTAGGCTCTTGCTCATACACCTAAACTAGACAATCAGTCCTATTAGGCCTTGTTCTTATACTAGTATCTTGCTCATACACCTTTTGATCAGCCATAAACACTTTTCAACTTATATTTTAAATACAATATACCTTAGTACATGCCATAAACATGAATCAAACATTACTATAGGTCAGTCATAGCATATTGGACCAAAACCTCTTTTAGGCCTTAAGGAGACCTAATTCAATCAGGCCCTTATTAGCACATGTTACCCTTTGATATTATTAGAAAACTTTAAAAATTCATACATATTAGTAACACTTCATATTCCACTCAAATAGACCCTTAATAATCTCATCTTAGGTATATGACACCTTTTAGCTCCAATCACCACTTGAAGCATGCCATTAGACTGTCCAAAATTAGACATGTGCATACCCATAAAGTCTATCTTGAATAAATAAAGATAACATAATGTTTGGTAAAAAAACCATGACCATGAAACATATAAACATAACCTTAAATATTTATACAACTTCAACAAGTTAATTATACTTCATTACATAGGGCAAAAGGACACAAAAACATTCCTGAAACTTGGTCACTCAAAACTACCAGTTTTCCTTAAAGACTAGTCATGGTGATTTTGACCTTCAACACTTGAATGACCACTTTAACATACTCATAATTCATGTGGATTATCTTATGTGATAATTATACCATTTTAAAATATAAATATAATATGATCAAATGGCAATATTGGTCTTATAGACCAATCTCATAATCTTGTACCTCATTGTCTCATCTTAACTAGATAAGCCAACTTATGAGCAACATTTTCATCATATCCATAGACCTCAAAAAATTATATCCAACAAGAATATGTATTAAAATTATTTTTTTTTAAATCCATGTACTTGGATTCATCCCTATTCCATGATAACACATTCAAAAATATCTTCTCATTATTGTTTGGGTTTCTCACTATTTTCACCATTAGGTCTGTTAGCAACTGGTCAACTTGGATGACTAGCCTATCACCCCTAAGGGATTGAACCTATATATAAACCACCATGTATACAAACTAAAATTCTCAAACTTTTTCCTCCATCTATTTATCAAATTTGACTTGGTCAACTCATATTACTAAAACAATTTTCCAATAAACTAGCACTTTCCTATAAGGTCTACTTACACACCTAACAAACCAATCATGCCTAGAGGTGCCTGGGAGAGTTTAATACTTGATATAATATTTTATATAGTAATTTGAGACCATTATAGGCTGTTGTTAACAATACATTTCACATCAGGTCATTTTTAGGGTTTTAGAGAGGGTTAACACTATTTCTAGTGTTAACATTTGTTCATAAAGGATTGTCCTTCATTTCCAAAAATAATGCCTATATGTGTGTGTGTGTGTGTGTGTGACCCTTCCCCATCTCTCCTTAATATATTATGTTCCCATTTAGAGTTTACATGTGTTAATGAACACTTGAAATTCCTTCTCAGGTTGAGAACCCTTCATTATGTGCACTTGATAGATCTTAAAACACTTTTTCAAAACTAAACCTTCAAAATTTGAGCTCCATATTAGGAAAAAAACTTTGAAAAATATATCTCACCACTAAAAATTCTTACATTCTCATTCTTATCTTAAAATCTAAATCTCATACCTCACTTGGACACCATCTCTCTCTTTACTTGCTTAGACCTTAACCTGTAAACCACATTAGGCTTTGAAACTAACCTTCATGCCTCTTTACATGTGCTATCCAACTCATATAAATTTGATAAAACCTATTACCATGCTCAACCACTACCATACATCCTCCATGTGCCTTGAAAACACCTCATGACACCTCATTAGGTCAAGTAGGGTCTAAAACTAGTCTAGTTATAGGAATACAATTAAGGTCTTACCCATATATGCTCACCCTGAAAATCTCCTAAGTGTTCCAATGACTCATATGCATGGTTACTAAACCTCATATAACCTTTCATTCCTATGTGTATTCATATCACCAATACATCATGATCCTTCATGCACAAGACTAGGAATCCTATGCACATACTTTCTCAAATCATTTACTAGTTTCAAGCACTTGACAATTTTGACAACAAAAACCTTCCATTATGACCTTCACATCACTCATGAAATCATAAGAACATATACCAAACATGTCTTACATTATTATAATCACTAAAACATTGATCAATATCCTCTCTCATAGCTACATTCTTTAATGACCTCATGAAGGCCTTTCTAAAGAATCTTTGACATCAATGACAAACCTCAACAACATGAACAATGCTCAAAAAAATATAATCCTACTAGGTTTATTATATGACTTATCCATGCACATATGATATCTAACAGCTTGTCTCTATCCCTCATAATTATCCTATAACGTGTGACATAAGTTTACTTAGTTTTCACACTCAGAGATAAGGAGATTCTCTTGAGGGATGCATCTGATCAACTACAACCTTCACTCTCGAGGTGTGATTGATATTGGAAAACATATGTTAAAGTCTTAAAATGTCAATATAGACATTTTTACATAGATATTTTGTTGATGAGGATAATAATTCATAATATATGCCCCCCACTAACCAACTTTTGGCTCATTCTGAGAGATTTAGGTAAGAGAAAAACCTCATTGATGTGTCTAGCCCAACTCAAGTTAGAGATAATCCTCCCAAATCTTCTTAGAAGACTTATCTATGTAAGTGAGGTAACTTATGGCGTGTCTCAAACCCTCATATTTCTCTTGTAATGCATAATAGAAGTTTGCTCAATTTTTATCCTTAGGGATGAGGAGATTCTCTTAAGGGATGTATCTAATCAATTGAAACCTTCACTCTCAAGATGATATTGAGACCTAATAATGGTCATTATAACCTTAAAATTTTTATATATATGTTTCCATGTAGATGGTTCATCAATTGGGCTAATGAGTCAAAATATATGTCCTAAACTGACCAAATTTTAGCCCATTCTAAGAGATTTAGCTGCAAGAGAAACTTCATTTTCGTGTCTCACCCATATCAAGGTAGAGAGAATCCTCTTGGAATTTATTATAGGACTGATTTGTGCATGTGTGGGAGATAATGGATCATATTTAACCCTCACAGTTATCCTTCAATGCATGATGGAAGTTTTCTTAGTTTGTACACTTAGGGATGAGGAGATTCTCTTAAGGGATGCATTTGATCAATTGCAACCTTTACTCCTAGGGCTCAACAAAAACTAAATAATGGTTATTATATCCTTAAAACATACATTCAGATGTGTTTTCATAGATGATTTATCTATTGGTATAAATATTCATAATATATGGCCCTACTAACCAACTTTTGGCCTATGCTGAGAGATTTGGCTATGAGAGAAATCTCATTACTATATCTTGCTTGGCTCAAGTTAGAGAGAATCATATTATACTTTATTAGAGAACTCATCCTTATATGTGTAGGAGTTTATGGCTCATGTTTATTCCTCATGGTTCTCTTACAATATGTGATGTAGTTTTGTTCAGTTTTCACACTCAGGGATGAGGAGATTCTCTTAAGGAATGTGTCTGATCAATTGCAACCTTTACTCTTGGGGTAAGATCAAGACCAAAAAATATTCATTCTAGCCTTACAATTCCCACCCAAATATATCTACAAAGATGGTTTATCAATTAGGCTAATGAGTCACAATATACAGTCCCTATTGACTAACTGTTGGCCTATTCTGAGAGATTTAGATACAAAAAAAAACTCATTTATGCATTTTTCCCATCTCAAGTTAGAGATAATCCTCCCAAAATTTCATAGAGTAATTTTCCTTACATGTGAGAGAGTTGATGGTTCATCTCTAGATATCACGATTCTCCTAAAATGCACGATAATTTTTTTATTTTGCACACTCAGGGATGAGGAGATTATCTTAAAGGATGTGTCTGATCAACTTCAACCTTCACTCTTAGGCAATGATCAATACTAAAAAAATATTTTTATATCCTTAAAACACCCATCCATATGTCTTCACATAGATGGTTTGTTGATTGGGATAATGAGTTAGAATATACGGCCCCCATTGACCAACTTTTGGCCCATTCTAAGAGATTTATCTATGAGAGAAACCTCATTTCCACTTCTTTCCCAACTTGAGTTAGAGAAAATCCTCTTGATATTTCTTAAAAGACTCATATGTGCACATGTAAGAGTAGACAGTTCATCTATATCCCTCATAGTTCTCCTACAACATGCAATAGAAGTTCACTTAGTTTGCACACTCAAGGATGACTAGATTATCTTAAGGGATGCATCTGATCAACTTCAACCTTCATTCATATGGCACAACTAAGACCATATAATGACCCTTCTAGCCTTAAAATTTTCATCTAGACATATTCACATAGATGGTTTGTCTATTGGACTAATGAGTCACAATATACAACCCCCAATGACCAACTTTTGGCCCATTCTAAGAGATTTAGTTGTGAAAGAAACATCATTCTACTCTCACCCATATTGAGTTAGAGATAATCCTTCTCGGCTTTCTTATAGGACTCATCCATGCACATGTGGTATAACATCTCATCTCTATCCCTCATGGTTCTCATATAATGTGCAACAAAAGTTTGCTCAATTTGCACACTCAAGGATGAGGAGATTCTCTTAAGGGATACATCCAATCAACTACAACCTTCACTCCTGAGGCATAACCAAGACTAAACGATGGACATTATATCCTAAAACCACCCATCTAGACATGTCTATGAGATAATTTGTCAATTGGGCTAATGAGTCACAATATATGGCCCCACCAACCAATTTTTGGTCCATTTTGAGAGATTTGGTTGTGAGAGAAACATCATTATTATGTCTCACCTAGATTGAGTTAGAAATAAGACTCTCATGTTTTTTTAGAGGACTCACCCATGCATGTGTGAGACATGATGGCTTGTCTCTATCCCTTATAGTTCTCTTGCAATGCATGAAAAAAATTCACTCAATTTGCACACTCAAGTACAAAGAGATTCTCTTAAGGGATGCATCTAATCAACTACAACCTTCACTCATGTGGTGTCATTGAGATTATAAAATGATCATTCTAGCTTTAATATTACCATTTGAACATGTTCATATAGATGATTCATTTATTTAGATCATGAGTCATAATATACATCCCCCACTAACCAACTTTTAGCATGTTCTAAAAAATTTGGCTGTGAGAGAAAACTCATTGTCATATGTCATCCATATTAATTTGCAGAGAATCCTCTTGGAATTTTTTTATAGGACTCGTCCATGCACATGTGGGAGATGACAAATTATCTCTATCCCTCATGGTTCTCCATGTAATGAAAGTTCACTCAGTTTACACACTTAGGGATGATGAGATTCTCTTTAAGGATACGTCTGATCAACTATAAACTTCACTTATAGAGCATCACCAAGACTAAATAATGGTCATTATTGCCTAAAAATGCCCATCTAGACATGTTTTCATAGATAATTCATCGATTAGGCTAACGAGTCAAAATATACAACCCCCACTGACCAACTTTTGGCCTATTCTAAGAGATTTAGATATGATAGAAACCTTATTTATACATGTCTCCCATATCAAGTTAAGGATAATCCTCACAATTTTTCTTAGAGGACTCATCCATGCATATGTGGGAGTTGACATATCATCTCTATCCCTCATGGTTTTACTACAACATGTGACTAAAGTTACCTTAATTTTCACACTTAGAAATAAAGAGATTTTCTTAAACAGTGTGTCTGATAAACTATAGCCTTCACTCCCTAGGCCCAACTGAGACTAGATAATGACCATTCTATCCTTAAAATGCCCATTCAGACATGTCTACATAGATGGCTCATCGATTGGGCTAACGAGTCACAATATATGGCCCCCACTAACCAACTTTTATCCCATTATAAGGGATTTAGTTATGAGAGAAACCTTATTGCCATGTTTCATCTATCTTGATTTATATGGAATCCTCCCAATATTTCTTATAAGACTCATCCATGTATGTGTGGGTGTTGATAGCTCATCTCTAGCCCTCACAATTCTCCTTCAATACATAATAGAATTTCACTTAGTTTGCACACTCAAGTACGAGGAGATTCTCTTAAGGGATGTGTTTTATCAACTTCAACCTTCACTCCTAAGGATCGATTAAGATTGAATAATCATTTTTATAACTTATAATGCCCATCTAGACTAGTCTATGTAAATAGTTTATCAATTAGGCTAATGAGTCATAATATTCAGCCCCTATTGACCAACTTTTGGCCCATTTTGAGAGATTTATCTATTAGAGAAACCTCATTTCCATGTCTCACCCATCTTGAGTTACATAAAATCCTCCTATGCTTTCTTATATGACTCATTCATGCACATTTGGGAGCTAATAGCTCATCTTTAACCCTCAAAGTTCTCCTGTAATGCATGACTAAAGTTGGAGAAAGATCTTAACTAAAATTTGGTACTATAAGCTTGGTAAAGCTTTGAACTACCTAGTATGCATCAAATTCATTAAGAGGGAGATGTTGAAGACCTTAAACAAGCATAAAAGTACAAAATTATCATAATTGGAAGGACTAATGAAGGGTCTGTAATCCAAAATAGAAGTTTGTGTAATGTGTGAAGGAGTAATGTGAGATGTAATAATGGAGTAATATTTGTAGTAGGTATAAATAGGTCTAAAAAGATGTGTGAAGGTCCTTCAATGTGCATGTAGTGTCTAAATATAATAGATACCAATAAATTACAATTATAATTGCCATGTAATATGAAAATGGAAAAAAAGAGAAGTTTATTATATATTTTAGCATATAAAGGGTTGAAATTTCATGAGAGAGGAGTTAGAGTGTTGTAAAAGGCTATTTATTTATCATTATTGAGAATTTTTATGTCAAATAAACCAATTTAGTAATGACCAAGAGAGTTTTAAATACAATATAACATTCATACTTTCATGTATTGTGTGTAGTTTACAGGTTGAAGCCTTTTTTGAATGTTTGCAAGCCAGGGAGGGTAATATAGGCCTGCTACAGTATTAGAATATTGGTATTTTGAAGACATTTATTATTGATCAAGATCATTAGCTTTTGGATAGAGATTTAAGGGGTTATTATATACTTTGTGGAAAATAATGAGGATTTAAAATGTTTCCAACCTCAAATAAGACCTTTTTAAGGTGCTCTCAACCTGTACGCTGCCATGAAACCCTAGGCCATTCTAAAAGCCTTATATCTTGTGATTTATCTAGTCAAATACTCTCAAATTTATAAGAGATATAGGAGATTATGTAGATAAACTATTTGATAATTTTATAATTGATTTGGATGTCTGAAGAGTGAGTAATAAGAGTTTGAGGATCATTTATTTTAAAACACCCTATTATTCTTGTCAAAAGAAAACTATCTAGTTAGATTTTAGTAATTTTGGATACCTAGAAAAGAAGGAGAACTTTTGAAACATTAAAGGTAAGGTGTATAGTTATTAATGGTAGTTTTATAAGGAAAAAATAATTATTTAAAGAGGAGGATGGTGTCAAGAAGTCTCAAAACCTGCCTATATTAGCATAGAACTTTATAAATATGCCTTGGATGGACGTTTGGTGTTGAATCAAGGATTGAGACCTTTTAGAGGAGTTTAAAAAGGGTAAATAGATCTTAAATATATCTCAAAGGTGAGTGAAGTGTGTTTTTAAAAATAAACTATCTAATTTTCTAGCCTTTCAGTCTTGCACAAGCCTATCTAAGGTCAACCTAGGGTTTCCAAATTATAACTAGAATATCTTTTGTTATGACCCTTCAAAATTCTTAAAATCTTAGAATATGGTGTAGCTTATAAATTTATTTAATATTAATGAGGTTTTGGACTATGACAAGTTTGTACTATATAGTTTTCCAAAGTGTTTCATTATACTAGACCTAAAGAGGCCTAATTAGCAAAAGAGTGAATTGAGTTAGTTGGGTTGCATGGAGATTTGGATCATAAAACTTGGCATAGAATTGAATAAGGATAATGGGTACTTTAAAATTTATTTTGTTGAATCAAAAACTTTGTTTCTTGTCTATACCTACTATGTTTACATGTTTTGAGGGTTACTAAAGGAGGATTGAAGAAGGAAGGTGTAGTTGAGTTTGGATTTCTGACTTAAGGATTATGATATTGGATTGGATGTATGTAAGAGATCCAAGGAGTAGGTATATGTATCTATATGAACTATAAGGATTCCTAGAGTCATTAAACCATGAATGATATATTTAGGCCTTGAAACTATGACAAAGAATAAGAAAACTTAGATAAATATTAGAGAGTATAGTTATGAGACTAGATGATGAGATTATGGGGATGATGATAACAAGGAGAGAATGTAGAGGAAGGTATAGAGTGATATATCTTAAAAAAATAATGATAATTATATGCATTAAGGAAGCTATTGAATTCATTATGTGTGTGAGAGGATGATATTTACACTAAATAGGATAAGATTGAAAGAAGGGATGATAGGTTTCATGATCAAGAAGGAGGTCTAAAACTAGATACCTAGATCAAAGTGAATAAATCTGAAGAGTAGGCCTAGAGGAGCTTGAGAGTGTAGAGTTGAGCATAAGAAGAGAGAGTGTAGAGGGATAGAAGGGTGATATGTCTTATAGAGACAGAATGGGACTATGTGGGCAAGAACTTTATGAACCTAATGAAGTTAAGAATAAGCAAGGGTGTTCAAGGGAGAAGTAAAGGGCATGCTATCCATGCAAAGGATCAAACCAAGTAGAGAGGAGATTTAAATCATAGATCACAGTTGAGTGAATTTCTAATGTAAGTGTATGTTCCATTTACATCAGGTATTTATTTTTCATTTACATCATAAGAGCTTAAAAATAATCAATTAAATGTTAAGTCATGCATTGCAATACATTCCTATAAATTTTGAGACCACAAAACCATAAATGAGCCTTTCTAATAGTCATGCACCTTTAGTAGGGATGAATTTCTCCAAGAACATCAAAGACTCATTATAAATTTTATTTATGTTTTGGAGGGAAAATATAAGCACCCCCTAATTGATCTATTACAAAAAAATTAAAGCCATGATATGTTATTTATTACCAAAAATACATTGTATACATTCTGATGGATGATGCTCCTACATCACTAGACTCCTAACAACTATGATCAAGTACAACTTATAATATTTACATCCATAAAATTGATCACAAGTCCACTTACATCATAATTACAAATTTATATGTAATTAAATGTAAATGAAACAAGTAAATATAAAATATCACATGTAAATGTAAAATATACATAATGATGAAGCACCTAACTTAGAGAAAAATGTGGATTTTAAGCCCCATATGAAGTAATAATGATCATTAACCAATAATATGTGTAAACATTAAATGATCAAAATAGAAAATATGCATAGATAAAGGAATCCTATTGTTGAATAGTATATATGTGTATATACAAAGTTCTATGTCATTTAATTCAACATAAATAATTGGATATATATCTAAAAAAAATGTAGACCATAACATGTACATAGAAAAAATGCACCATATATGCATATAATGTGGGCCATATCGACATATAGAATCAATTGTGCCTCCAACAAGACCACTAACACAATAAATAGTTCTCTTACTCCTCATTGCCTCTAAATAATTATGATTTGTTAGCATAGACGGTGAGGGGTGTTGGGAGGAGAGATTCTCCTCTTAGCATATGAGTTATCCCTTTTTTCATTCACAGCCTCTAAAAATTATTGTGTCTACACAACATATGAAATATAAAACTTAATGCATTAAAATTGTATATTGAAAATGATAATTTTTTCAATAACAAAATTTCAAAAAATTATTCTACACTCACCATATTCCATCTAAATGGATGTCTAGGGATGTGAGACTGCATATACACCTATGATGAAGAATTATATAGAGCATACATATATCGTTATATTTAGATGTGTATACATTTATGTAAATATGACATAGAATATCATTGCTTGAAGCTAAAAACAATTTTACTATGTGTTCTCACCAGTTTTTGTCCCTATGACCTATTGTGGAGATAGTGGATACTCATATTTAACCACAACATCAAGAAAACCTTCTTGTCATCCATGAGGGGTTCCCATATCATCCCCAATCATATATAAGACCAATAAATAAATAATGTGTGAATCCAATGAACATGATAAAAATCTATGACTATAACATATATCTTAAAACATAATTTTTTGTTCAAGGAACAATAAGCATACATGAATAAATATGTAATTTAAAAGTTTCCAAACCTATGTATAGGGTACACCCATGCCAATTTCAATCTCTACAATAGATTCAAGGCCTACTGAGATACCCAAACTATCACCAATCATCTATACAAGCAATAAATAACAAGTTCAGTCAAATAAATTGATCACTTAAGTAAACATATACTAAAAAATAAACTTAATATTCTTTTACAAACATAAAAAAAACTATAATTAAAATTAAACCTAAGTATCAAATATAGATGATGAAATTGATAACTCTTACATAATAGGCTGATGTATCCTAAGAGGATTTGGTGAATCTAGTATATTTGGCATAGTCTTTGGCATGCTAGTGTCATGCATTGCTAAAGCATTTACAAGTGGCATATGTTATGGCATGCTAGTCTTTTAAGCTTATAAATCATCTACATGTGGTGTATGCTCTAGCATGTTAGTTTCCATAGATATACTCTGTGTATATTTCACTAGAATAGGAGGTCCCATACACTTCTTTCCATATGATGTATGATGATGCACATGAATTATAATATGAGTAGGAGGAGGGACACTAACACCTACACCAACACCACTAAAACCACTAATTCCACTACCACTACCACCAATACCACCAACACCACTAGCACTAACACCACATGTAGGCTCATCATAAATCTTCATTGTATGCATGCCATACTTAATCAATATTTTTGTTAGACTCGTAACCACCTCAAGCGTGTCCATCTATATGTTACAATGTAAAATTTTAGGAATAGAGACATGTGATATTGTCCTTTTGTTTCTCTGAGCTTGGTTATGATAGTTTTGGTCTTGACTGGTACCAAGTCTATCAATGAAAACCCTCCTCCCCTTCCTTGGGAGACCTTCATGTCAAAATAGTTTGGAATTTCTTGTATCACAAACTCACAATAAAATTTTCTCAAAAAGTATAATGGAACCTCATTATTTTTGCATGGAGTCTCATCAAACACCATCCACCACATATCCCAAAAGTTATTTTTCATCTCTTCATGAACACACCAATCAATATTAATATGTTTACAATTCATCGATGGAGGTTAATTGGTTCTAGGCTTAACAAACAAAGCACACATAGATTCTTTTATTATTTTTTATTAACATCTTCATATGATAATTTTTCAAAATAAAATTATTTCACGGCCTCTCTTCGATACAACAATTCATCAAGTTACAAAGTTACATTTCCCACCTCATTAAAAATAGTCTCTAGTGTATTGCTAAGTGAAATATGTGCACTATCAACTGAGGAGTGATGCAAACCATTGATTATTATTTTCAATTGTTGACATGTTTAATTGTATTTTTCATACAATTGAACTTATTCTTGTGTAAAATCAAATTGTTCGACATTTTATCTAACATTTTCTTCATGCAATGGATCCATCATTCAATTGTGTATCTAGATTTAAATAGAAATACATGTTTTTTTAGGTAATTTAAGAGAATCTAATGCAAATCTAAACTCAAAACCCTATTTGCATAAATAAATATAAATACAAATGGAAAAATTAAAATTTAAAAATCAACATACCTAAGGTAGAAACCCAAATGTCAAATCCCATTGGCAGTATGAAAATCCAAAGCATGCATGCAGATTTAAAATAGAAATGCAATGACAAAAAATGCTAAAAATGGCCATAGGTTTAAGCTATAAATAGAAAATGAAATGGAAAAAACATAAGGGTGTGCACCTTTTATGTTATGCAAAGGGCATATGCCCTTGAGGCTCAACCACAAGCCTAAGTCTCAGCAATTTAAAAAAAATGGTGTATGCCCTTTGTAATAAAATTTAAAGTTGGGGAAATGTCATATTTTTATCCCACAACTTTGTGCATTGACCCATTAATCACATTAATTTCTTATTATTTTTTATATTAGATAGTTTTATTAACATTAAAACTTCATTTTATTGATATATGCTAGATACATGACCTGGTACACTAATCATATGCCCTTTAATTGAGCTTAAATGAGGCTTGATAAACTCAAACTCATGATCCTTGAAATTTTTAATAATTTTAAGTATGTGCAATGAATTAATACTATTATATTCCAGTATAATTGTATTTTATATATATATTTAAACTTCTTATAATAGCATTTATGCATATAAACATCTAACTTTGTAAAGTTATGTTGTATTAGTGGTAACTGATTGTAATCATTTTATCATGTTTGGTAAGTATTTGTTAGATTGATGAAATGAATGTTATCTATACATTGTATTTATATTTGGTGCAGTGAAATCAAAGATAAAGAGATTTATGGAGATAATAAATGAGCCATTATCTACCACGACTAAGTCCCAATAAAATCAAATATCACAGTGGTACAGGAAAACTTATAATTTTATTGTGACCTAGTGAAATCCAAGCCCGTTGAAATGTAGATAGGTCCTAATTCTATTAAAAATGATGATGATCTTTTCTTCAATTCATTCAAATCTAGTATTAGAAAAAAAAATTTAGAGAGAATTGAATTTGGTCAATTAGATTGACCTAGTAGCATGTATAAAAAAATATAATTATATTAGTGGGAAAAAATTATTGGAAGGGGATAAAATACCCTTCTAAAGACTAAAAGGAATGACCAATGGACCGTGGTCATTCCATAAGGTTTTGTGTCCTAAGGGCTAAAAGAGATGGCCAATGGACCATGGTCATTATTTAGGGTCCTATGTCTTTTTTGTAATTAATAATTTTGAATATTTACCAAAAATATGTTTTTGGAAACAATAAAAATAATAATGCATAATCTTAATAAACAATGGCATAATTATACTCCAAATTTTCAAAAAATATTTTCAAATCATAAGACCCTTTCCCAAGGGGATGTTTAAAAATTTGAAATTAGACTACAAATATCTTAATGGACACATCATAATTGATGCCACCATAATTACAAAACTAACTTGGTAAAGACCCTTCCCACACTTTGTGAAGACACTTCCTCAAGAACACATAGATGCACTTGTTAAATATGACATAATCATCTTATTGAGCAATAGATTAATTAATAATGTATTGACACATCATAATTTATGCAAACATAATTACAAAACTCACTTGGTGTTAAGTTGTGGAGCTAAAAGCTTCACTGATGCAAATAATGGAGGAGGTTGTTGAGTAGCAAAGAAACCGACGTTGGTCTGATCAATTAACATCGGTCATATCTAGTTCTAGAGCAACCAACATCAGTTAGGGATTGATCGACGTCAGTCATCCCCACAGATAGGAACCGACGTCAGTCACCTATGTGTGCGTGCATGAGTTTACATGCGTTTCCAAAATTAGACTTGGTCTATTCTAGGAGGACCGAGTGTTTGCATGTGAAGACTAATTTAAGTCTTGAGTCTATGTTTCTAATTATTGTTTGTATGGGATCTATTTAATAGATCCATGGGCATGTGTTATAATTAAGGACAAGGAAGAGATCTTTCTAATTTTAAGATCTAGGTTTGCAGGTGTGCAAGACCAGGTTGATCTGTAGGTTGTGCAAGATCAGGTTAGATCTACATGGTAAGTAAGATCAGTTGATTTATAGGTTGTTGCAAGATCAAGGGAGATCTACTTGGAGTACTTTGAGTACTTGTGTACTGGCAGTATTGTTACTGACTGGTGGAGGTGAACAACAACTCTGTGTTTGAGTTGTTTGTTGTGACCGTAATTGAGAGAGTGAATTCTTAAAGGAGAATTATTGTACACCCTAGAGGTGTGGGAGCCCTAGAGGTGTGGGAAGAGTGTGGCATCTTCATTGTATTTCCTTCTAGATGAGTATTAATACAAGATTTTATTGTCTCTCATATTCTGTGCTATTTTTGAATTCTAGTTACTTGTTAATTCTAGTTTAATTTTGTGTTTAGTTGCTTATACAAAGGTAATCAATTGTGCTCTTAGGAGCTATTAGATCCTGACAAGTGGTATTAAAGCTTTGGTTAGGTTCACTAACATCTTGGTTTCAAAGTGTGTTAAGTGTTTTTTGATTACAGGTTACTCACAAGGGTTTCTATTTGAGTGGGAGTAAAGCAATGGCAGAAGAAGTTAAGCTAAGAATGGAGAAATTCAATGGCAAGAATTATCAATTATGTAGGATGCAGATAGAAGATTATCTATATCAAAAAGATCTATACTTACCATTGGGTGGGGTTGCATGCAAGCCCACAGATATGAAAGATGAAGAATGGAAGGTTCTTGATCGGAAGGCTCTAGGATCTATAAGGTTGAGCCTTGCATCATCTGTGATTTCCAACTTGTCACAGGCAAAGTCAATGGTTGAGTTAATGGAATCTTTGGAAAATTTATATGAAAAAGCTTTAGCTTCGAATAAGGTATTTCTTATGAAGCAATTATTTAATTTGCAAATGTTGGAAGGTGGATCTATACATAGTCATCTTAGTGATTTCCATGGTTTGGTAAACCAGTGAAATTCAGTCAATATTGTTTTTGATGATGAAATTAAGGCTCTCTTAATCTTATGCTCTTTACCTGAAAGTTGGGATAGTTTGGTAATGGCAGTAAGTAATACTACGTCTGCTTCAAATATCTTGAAAGTGGATGGTGTTGTTAGTGTAATCTTGAATGAAGAAATTCATAGGAAAAGCACAGGTGAATCATCATGGAATGCTTTAAGTGTTGAAAGCAGGGGAAAGCAAAGAGAGAAGATTGAGCAAGGGAGATCAAGGTCAAAGATAGGTAGGAGATCTGGATCCATAAATGGCAGTGTAATCTGCTAGAATTGTGGAAAAAAAGGGCACATAAAAAAAGATTGTTGGGTGAAAGAAGATCAGCATGAAGGAAATGAAGAAGTAGATGTTATTACAAGTATTGTTGCACAAGATGCTCTTGTATGTTCCTTGGAAAAAGTAGAATCTTGGGTTTTAGATTCTGGTGCCTCTTTCCATGCAACCCTAAATAGGGAATCTTTTCATGATTATGTCTAGGGAGACTTTGGAAAATTTCATTTAGGGGATGGAAAGCCTTATCAAATGGTTGGCAAAGGGAAAGTGAAGCTGAAATTGCAGACGGACAACACATGGGTATTGAAGGATGTCATGCATGTCCCAGTCCTGAAGCAGAACTTGATTTCTGTAAGAAAGTTGGGTGATGAGGGATGCACAGTAACTCTCACAGTAGACTCTTGAAAAGTTTCCAAGGGTGCACTTGTTTTAGCAAGAGGTAAGAAAGTAGGTACTCTTTATCTATCTACTTGTATTACTAATTATCCTTCTGGTTTATCTACTTCGGCTGTAGATTCAAAGATGTGGCTCTGTAGGCTTGGTCACATGAATAAGAAGGGAATGGATGTTCTTAAGTCAAAAAGTATGCCTTCAGATTTGAAAAGCATGGATCGAGATTTCTGCAAGCAATAGAAGAAAGTGAGGTTTCTTGAAACACATGCTACAAGAAAGGATTAGGTTTATTGCACAAAGAGGAAATTTGATGTTTTTGACAAGAACAGGAAAGCCTTGGTGTTCAAGGAGAAGATGACAGACAAAGATCAGCTCAAGGGGTTGAATAATTCTAAGCAGGGTAATTTGAACAAGGTTTTGATTCAAAGTAAGCTCATGGGTAAAAAGTCATCACTCACAGGAAAACACAGTCACCGATGTCGGTCAGGTGGAATCGATGTCAAATAAGTAGGTACCGGCATTGATCATGTGCAGACCAGAGTCAGTGTCGAGTAGGTGAACATCGATGTCGGTCAGAGAACTAGCATCGATGATCAGGTGGACATTGATGTTGGTCAATGAACCGACATCGATAGTCAGCTCAGTCGCATGGAACTGACATTGGTCAGATGCAGACTGAGGGGTGATCAAGGTCGGTCACTGTCAGAACAAATTTTGGGCAGATAGCAAGCTATCAAGGAGTCTCAAATGCCCATATGAAGGACTAAAATAAGTAAGCCTCAAATTCATTATTCCCCTTCTTTACACTACTTGTTGCTCATTGATGGTCAAGAACCAGGAAGTTTTAAAGAAGCAGAGCAGGTAGAATCTAGGAAATAGTGGGAGCATGGCATGAATGAGGAATTTGATTCCTTGGAAGAGAACCAAATGGGAGATTTGGTAGAGTTGCCAGCCAGAATGAAAGCACTACAAGATGAATGGATTCCTAGGTTAAAGAAAGGAGAGGATGGGCACGTGAGACAGAAGGCCAGGTTATATGGTCTTGAGTAGGCTGTAGGACAATGGTGTTTAAGGTTTGACAGGTGTATGACAAAGCATGGCTTTAGTCAATGTCAATGTGACCATTGTGTTTTCTTTACCAAGTTGGATAATATTAGCTACATTATCCTATTATTGTATGTAGTGTATATGCTTGTTGCAGGGTCACACATGCAGGAGATTGCTGAGCTAAAGGTAAAGTTAGTTCAGAGTTGTGCCATGAAGGATTTGGAAGCAGCAAAGAAATTCTTTGGCATGAGTATTTCTAGAGACAGGGAAGATCACAGGTTGATTTTGTCTCCAAATGATTGTGTGAATAAGGTAGTGGCGAGGTTTGAGATGCAGGATGCAGAACTAGTTAGCACACCTATGGATGGACAGTTCACAGAACAGTGTTCCAAATCACATGATGAGGTTGAGTACATGTGTATTAGACCTGAGATTGCCCAAGTAGTGGGAGTTGTCAGCAAGTTTGTAGTCAATCTAGGAAAAAAGCATTGGAAAGCAGTTTAGTGGATTCTCAGGGATCTGAGAGGGACCAATAGTAGGTATACATGCTATGTAGGGTCAAGCACTTCTCTACATGGGTATGTAGATGTGGATATGGTAGGTTACTTGGATGACAGGAGAAGCACCACTGGACATGTGTTCACTATTGCTGGTATGGCAGTTAGCTAGATTTCAGAGATGCAAAAGGTTGTTGTAGTCATGGTGACTAGCAAGGATGAGAACCCTATAGGTATGTTAACAAGTCGGGAACAAAGGAGAAGTTGAATTTTCATTCAAACTTTTGTTGGTCTTTAAGACTAAACTTGAAGAGGGATACAAGCCAGGAAATAAAATTAGAATATGTTTTTGTACAGGTACACGTGTAGCTGTTTATCTCTAAGTGGGAGATTGTTAAGTTGTGGAGCTAAAAGCTTCACTGATGCAAACAATAGAGGAGGTTGCTGAGTAGCAGAGCAACCAATGTTGGTCTGATCAACTAACATCGGTCATATCTAGTTCTAGAGTAACTAACATTGGTCAGGGATCGGCTGATGTTAGCCATCCCCATAGACAAGAACCGATGTCGGTCACCTGTGTGTGCGTGCATGAGTTTGCATGCATTTCTAGAATTAGACTTGGTCAATTCTAGGAGGATCGAGTGTTTGCATGTGAAGAAAAATTTAAGTCTTGAGTCTGTGTTTCTAATTATTGTTTGTATGGGATCTATTTAATAGACCCATGGGCATGTATTGTAATTAAGGACAAGGAAGAGATCCTTCCAATTTTAAGATCTAGGTTTGCAGGTGTGCAAGATCAGGTTAGATCTACATGGTAAGTAAGATCAGTTGATTTGCAAGTTGTTGCAAGATCAAGGGAGATCTACTTGGAGTACTTTGAGTACTTGTGTACTGGCAGTATTGTTATTGACTGATGGAGGTGAACAACAACTCTGTGTTTGAGTTGTTTGTTGTGACCGTAATTGAGAGAGTGAATTCTTGAAGGAGAATTAGTGTACACCCTAGAGGTGTGGGAGCCCTAGAGGTGTGGGAAGAGTGTGGCATCTTCATTGTATTTCCTTCTGGATGAGTATTAATACAAGATTGTATTGTCTCTCATATTATGTGCTATTTTTGAATTCTAGTTACTTGTTAATTTTGGTTTAATTATGTGTTTAGTTGCTTATACAAAGGTAATCAATTATGCTCTTAGGAGCTATTAGATCCTGACACTTGGTAAAAATCCTTCCCACACTTTGTGAAGACACTTCCTCTAGAACACATAGAGGCACTTATTAAAAATGACGTGAATATCATAGCCTATTAAACACTAGATTAATTAATAATGTAATGACAAACCATCTATGAAATAAAAGTGCTACATTTTATAAAGAACTCTAAAATTCATCACATTTGGCAATGGCAAAGTTACAAAATATAAGAACTTGGAACACAAGCATTCAATGATCAATAAGGTTATATGAATTTTAATAAAATAATATTACTTATTTATGATGATTAATAATGTGTATGTGGGACTTTCATTAATGATTTAAGGGTAATTCAGGATAGAAGCATGCAGGTTAATCATTATGTTTAGATGCCTCCCCTAGCTGGTTGCGTCAAGTTGAACTTTGATGTTATAACTCATGGAAACATAGGCACATCTAAGGAAAGATGCATTATCAAGGATAACTTCAGGTCCTTGATCAAAGATAATTTAATTAAACTTATATATGGTACTAATAATGAAGCTAAAGCTCAAGCATGTTATGGTTCTTGGCCTTGAGGTAGCTTAGAAACGTAGAATTGAGCATTTGATTATGGAAGAGGATTCTATGGTAGTCATTAGAGCTCTACAATCTCAATCTTTTATTTCCTAATATATATATAATGGATCATTCTTGGAAGATCCTTCCAATATTTTTTTATTTTTAAACATTACACTAGTTTTGGGAAGATAATGTCTACTTTGATATCCTATCAAATTATGGCATATCCCAAGTTGATATTAGTCAAATAATATTATGGCTTCTTGTTAATGGTTATAGTGATTAGACTGGGTTTGATTCCCTTCCATTCTCTTTACTTTGTTTTTTCATTAATTTTTATCGCCTCCTTTGGGTGATTCAAGTGAATGATTATTAAAATCCCTTCCCCTTTGACATGATTGCTTATTAATGAATTTTAAAGGTGTTCAATTGTGGTGTGTGTGAGTAGTCTAGGCATCTTTATTTCCTTGGGAGTTTCATTTATGATGGAAAAGTAGGAAATGGTTTTCATAAGTTGTATCTCATCTTCTAAGATCCAAAAGGTTTTTTGGATCTTGACTGGCTTGGCCTTGAATGTCATTTTGTATATGTTGAGTGAGGAATTTCTTGTGGGAGATTATCATTGTAGATAAAATTCAGTGATTGGATTTTTTCATAGGCTATTAACTACACATTTTGGAGGATAGGATTTTGGTATGAAAATTATTAAAGTATTTTTAAAACCAATATTATATGGTGGTCTAGATCATGCTTTGGCTAAGGTCAATACCTTGAATGCTTTTACCCTTGCTCTCATAAGTCGGGAGAGCATGGGATTTAGCTCCTTTGGCTGTGTTGTAAATGGTGGAGGCTTGTTTCAAGATTCTAGTGGATTATCTAGATGATGTGTTGTATTTTTATCATGGCCCTCTCCTAGACATGGTTGAGTTTCCCCCCTTACATTTGGCTAAACTCAAAGCTTTGGTTCTTGAATTAGTTTCTATTTGGTCTCATTTTTGGAAGCCTCGATTGATTAAAGCAAAAAAAATTATTAATTCATTTGAGTGGTCCAAATTAGAATTTGAATCCATTGAAGCTCGATTAGGGTAAATAAATTTCATTAAGTGGTTATAGATGCAGTGTGTGGCATCATCTAGGTTTCAGTATGGGTTGTGAGTGTGGGCTTTCACACTTGGTTACAACAAAGTTTGAAGATGCAAAGAATGTCTTTCTATGTAAGCTTGGATGTCATAGAGGGAGTTTAGGTGGACTAACTATATTTGCTTTGAGTGGACTCAGTTCCCATGTTATTGTGTTCAAGGAGGGTGGATTTAATTTTCAAGGTGAAGCCAATGTTGAACAAATAATCTTCATGGTGGTAGATTTTGAAGTAAAAGCATCATTGGGGTTTGGTCCTAAGTCTGTTATTCAATCTATTTTTCCTCTTGTGAAGTTGTCTCTAGGTTAATTATGTGGTGTAGTTTAATATATATGTTTTTTATTGTTCATGACTTTTTCATGTAATCCTATTTTTTTATAGCTGGAATGGATTCATGTGTGAATGCCATTACCACTTTTTTATATATCTAGTCTTTTAGTGAACTAATACTAGGATATAATATCATAGGTTTTTTTTATATATACTCCCTTTTTTATCTTGTTCTCTTTATACACGTGAGGGCTTGTTAAGCCTTGAGCACTTATTAGAAAAAATGTATATGTGGGAGGTGTCTTGTCTTAATTAGATGTAGTAGGTCAAAGTAAAATAGGCTAGTTATGTATAGGTTAGTGCAGGCCACAAAATTTTTTGTGCCTTCATGTGGAGATAAGAGAATCATGTTTTTTTCTTTTTATTTCTTTAGAAAACTTAAAACAATTACAATTATAATGAATTTTTATGAACAAAGAAGATCATGATATCAAATACTAAAAACTTTCAAAGAAGGCAAATTAACTCATAAAAAGTGACTAGGAATTTATATAAAAATAATTTAAAGTCTAAATAATTTGTAATTTATTTTTAACCGCATATAATACACTCCAAGATGTTACAAAAATCATCCCACCCCCATGTATTCTTTGAGGCATTTCCTAAATTTATCCCAAATTTTAAAAATTGTGAGCATGAGAGGGAGATGAAGTGAGTAAGGAAATGGGCATAATAATGGTAGGCTAGGAGAGTACTAATATTTCTCAATCATAGATGTGTCAAGAAACATAATCAATGAGACTAGTGTTAGGGAGCACCTATGTTAGACACTTGTGAGCTTAAATATTTAAACCACTCTTCTTGTGGATAGTTGTGTGTTTTCTCAAGGGAAATTTTTGAAAAGGAGATTTGTGTACCTTGATGAAGGCTATCATTAGTAATGAATTATGTGTCTAAAAATCCCAATTATCATTTTAGAATCTTTTTATTATTTTAAAAGGTTGATGTACTCAATAAATTAAGGATAAATTGAGTATTTCCTTAGATAAGGACAAAGTGAAGGGATATATCACCAAGATGGAAGAAAGGGTTCTCATTTATGATTGTAATGGAATTTAGTTGAAAGAATCAAAACTTAGTGTTTTATTAGTATAGAACTAGAAAGAGGTAAGTTATTGAACAATTACATTTATGTATAGGATTTGCTAATTTGATTATTTCTCTTTTATGGTAGATAACTCTGGATTATTCATGAAACTCTAGGAAAGAGGCTTCAATATCTGCACAACTAAGTCCTTCATGGTTCTATTTTGGGTGAACTTGTATGGTCCCCATCTTGAATTTTATAATTATTATGGGAAAAAATATGTGGCCTTTTATATATTGTACCAAAAGCTTTTATTTATTCTATAGGATTGAATGCACACCTTTATGTTATGAATCATTGTTAATCCAAGATTTGTATTTCATTTTTATTATCACCAATGGTTTCAAAAGGTGGATAGTGATAGACTTCATTTTTATTGTAAAGGTTGTCATTGTTAGGGACAACTCATGAAATAAAACCTTTATGGTATTGTTCCTTTAAGGATTTTATTTTAGGCCTTAAGAAAAAAGTAAATTGTTTTTTGGCTCATATAAGTATTATAGGATATTACATGACCATTATTTACTAATTCTAGCTAACTTGATATCCAATCTTTTAGTTTATAGTACATATAGTAAAAGATACATGTTATAATGTACTGATCATTTTTTTTCATTATTCAAATTGAAAACTATGGCATATCACATAGACTTAATAATTCAAACAAGTCTATATTCATTATATAAAAAAACCCTTATGGTTGAAGCCATTGACAATCTCTTATGAAGGTTAAGAATACTAAAGAGAGAATTAAAAAGATTATTTGAGAATGACTTATAGGATACAAACTCATAACCTTTAAAATTATAAAATATTTGAAGTATGTGTAATCAACCAATACTCCTTCAATCTAGTGTGATTATTATTTTATACAATTTTAAACTTCAAAAAAAATAATTCAATTGAACAAACATCTAGCTTTTCACAATTGTGTTATATTAGTGGTAATTGCATTTAACAATTTTATATTTTTAGTTGGTAATCATTTGTTTGATTTATATCATTTAATTATTTTAACTTAAAAATTTAATTTATATTTAGTTTAGTTTGTTCCCAACACAATCCAAAGCCACAACTGTGTAGGTGGACTCATAGTTTTATTGTGACTAAGTGAAATCCAAGACCACAACAATTTAGACGTGCTCATACTTATATTAAATTTGATGAAAGTTATTTATTTAAGTTATTTATATTTAAAAGGAAAATAAAACATATAGATAAAATAATTTAAGTCAATTATATTGACTAAGCAGTTTGTACCCAAAAAATTAATTTACTAAAAAAATATCTTTCTATTGGAAGGCACTAAAATTCCCTTATGAAGGGGAAAATGGAATGGCCATTAGCCATGGTCATTACCAAAGGTTTTATGTCCTTTTTAAGGTTGAAAGGGATGGACAATGGACCATTGGTAATTCTGTAATGTACTATTTATTTTTGTTTTTGGTTTTTTTACTTTTACCACTTATGAGAGTTTATTAATAATACACTTTAATATGGTATAATATTTAATATGAAAAAATGATGTCATTATACTTAGAATTTGTAAACAAAGTTTAAAAATCACACGTCTACTAAAAACATTTATCAAAATAATATTTACTACAAACATTTTAATGGACATATTAGGATTGATGTCACCATAATTTAAAAACTCCCTTTATAAAGACCATTCTCAATTTTTTTTTTTAAACTCCTTTGATAAAAACCCTTCGCATAGTTACATAATAAAAATACTTTCCACATAATGGTTAAGTAAATGTATTGATCAAATTAATATATATGTAAGGTAGGTACATAAGTTAAATGAGGCCATAAAAAATTCCACCTTCACATGGATGGCCTTATTAGTAGAGAATAAAATCTTCTGAGAGGTAAGAAAATCTTGTTGTTTAGTTTTTTTGTTCAAATTTACAAACATAAAAAATTATTAAAATAAACTCTTTGAAAACAAATAAAATAATAATTATAAAGGATATTTTAGAAGAAAAAGATAAAAAGAAATCTATCACATTATATCACTTTCTCATTGAAAGATTGAGAATTCATATTAGAATTTAGCAATTGTGGAAATGTTTTTAATTTTTTACAAAATATTCAAAAAATATATTTTATCAAATCTATCAATCTTGTATTTCTATTGGAATATAAATTAAGTTAGAAAATGCATGGCCTAATCCCTTTAAAATAATAAGCATTATATTACAAAATATGAACAATAACACAAGTAATACTTGTAATACAAATAAAATGAATCGCAACTTAATTAAGAATGTAATAATTGTGTGAAAATAATAAATACAATTATTAATTCATAATTAGTATTTACAAATCAATAGATATGAAAAAAAACTTTTTATAAGGTAGTGACCACCAAAACAATGCCCAGATCAAATTTAAATTCAACTATTAATCCATAATTAATATTTATAAAACAACAGATATAAAAAACAACCCTTTTTTGAGGTAGTGACCACCAAACTAATGCCCATATCATATTTAAAGCCTCTCAACCAAGCCAATACAACTCATGTTGTATTTTTTGGTAAAGAAGTGCTCGAGAGTGAGGAATGGTTCTCGTCTAGGGAAATCATTTTTTAGATTTTATAATCATGGGCCAAAACTATTTGATCTACATACATGGATCTTTAAGCAGTGGCAATCTCTCATGCAAGGTAGGCTAGAAATATACCCTAGTGCAAAAATATTTATCATTGTGGTTTTTAACAACATTGAGGACAAAGATGAAATTTTATATAGGATGTGTAGCTTTGACCACCATCCCCTTGTGATGAAACCATTGTTCCCAAACTGTAACCCCTATTGAACCCTTGAATATTAGACCCATTTGGGTTGGCCCTCCATCTTGTTAAAATTTTGGTCAAACCTATATTGTAAGGAAATAGGTAACTCCATAGGTGAGTTCCAGTAAGCTAACCTTATCACAACATTTTATTCACACACAAACTATGCTATAATTCTAGTTAACATTGACACATCTAAGGATCTACCTAAAAAAATTGATTTGTATGTAAAAGACTGCTCTTAGACCTAACCCCTCAACTCTGAGGACTTGCCTTTCCATTTTTTTAGTTGCTTTGAGACTATCTATTTAACCAAATATTATAACATCTCTAAAAGAAATAATCCCTTTGGTGGATTGTACTCAGGGCATGTTTCAGTATGTGAAACCCCCAATAGTACTAGTTTAGATTTCTATATTGTTAATTTATTTGGAGTTTGTTAGTTTCAGTTGATTGAACTCATTGGTTGGTTCACACAACCAACTCTCATAAGTTTATAAGATCTTACATGACTATGTAAAAAAGTAATGTTTTACCATTGAATAAACTTCCTATTATTCCTCCAATCTATGGTCCTAATAATGGTATCAAGAACCAGGTTTATCATGTGATGAAGAAGAAAGAAAGTTAGAAGTATGAAAGGAGAGAACAAGCAAGCAATAGGTTTGAAGCTCCAAATGTTTTTTAATTACAAATTCCAAAAAATAATTTATTATGTATGCACTAACACTCTCAAAATTAGTTGTATGACTTATAAATAGAGTTATACAACCTTTACATGAGAAATCTTTGAATGTTATAGTGTTTTACTCACCTATTTGATGATTAAATCTTTTTAAAACCATTGAAAACTATGTTTATTTAACCTAAAAGGCTCAAAAATCATTTTTTTTTTTTTGGTTATACAGCGTTGTATGATGGCCCAAACATGATTCTAAAAAGTTTTATATATATATATATATATATATATATATATATATATATATGTTTGTTTATGTTTTGAATATGATATGCACGGCATTTGACTCTTTTAAATCTCTTTATTTCTAACTATATGGATTTATATTGCTTAAGACCCTTAATGAAGTAGTTTATATGGGGTTTTCATGGCCTCAAATCCATTGGAAAGATGTTTTGTTGTGACCAACAAGCTTAATATGTAATTTGAAGTTATATGAACTAAAATAATTTTCATATGTTGGGTTTTACATATCCATATTAAAAAATGCAGATATTCACTTTTGTGTGAAAGTTTGGTAATAATTTTTTTATATGCATACAAATTTCTTTTTTTATTTGTGAAAAAACAAAAAGTAGACTTTATAAAGAATATTTTCTCTTTATAGTCTCAAGTTGTTTATAGTGAAGTTGGAAAAGGATCCTGTGTAAGTTAGTTGTATTGAAAGATCTTAGGTTTAATCAAAATCCCACTAAAAATTTTTTTTTGCTCAACCTCTTTTTGACCCCAATTAGATGAATATTTTTGGAACATTTTGTTTTAAAAGTAGTTTTGTAATTAGAGATATAAGGGTGTAATTTGTGAAACTTGAGATATTTTTTATGAATTCTTCATCTAGCTACTATTTTTACAAAGGTGGTATGTGACCATCCCATCTTTTAGTTTTTGGATTTTATGGATACATCGAAAAGGCATTTTATGTTTTGAAGATTATTTATATGATTTTTAAAATCAAATGTATTGAAATTAGCAATATAAAGTTGTAAAAGGTTATTTATTATGACTCTTATATGTAACAATGGATAAGTCCAAAAATCAAAACATTGTTATCAGATTTTACTTGATGTTAAAGGAAAAGCCCTAGTACACCTACTAGTCTCATATCAAAAAATGGATGGCTCCTAAAAATTATAAGGAGTGGAGCAGGAATATAGAGAACTCCTTTGTTTTGAATGACTTGAGGGAACTCATTGAAAACCAACCCATAATTCATACTAAAGCAACTAAATTGATTAAATTTAAAAAGTGTGGTAAATGAGAACTTACGTTATTAAAATATTCTTGTTATGTGTAAGTTATAATTCATATATAAGCTATTAAAACTGAAGAATTGAAAGAGTGGAAATCATTAAAAGACTTGCATGATAAACAACCTTCATACAATAAAATTGATCTTCTCATGTATGTACTAAATAATAAACTAAAATATTATGAATTTGTATCTAAATACATCTCATAAATGAATACATGAAGCAATAATATTGCACTACATGTGGAAAACTCGATGAGCATATGCTCATTTCTATCACTTTGAATGGTCTCAATTCTACTTTAAAATTTTGTAAAAATGTTAAATCTTAGTGATAAGCTCAATGGAATAACATTTTTTTCTATTTTAAAAAAATTCACTCAACATGAGCATTGATTCACAAAGAAGAAAACTCTAGAAACTCCAACATAAGTGGATCCTATTGGAATTGGAGCTATACCTACATCCACCTTTATCACCACAATCATATTTTAGATATATCAAGTCTCTCTCTATCTAGAGGAAAATGGATTAAAAATATAGTAGGGTGAACATAGAAAAGTGACCCACCCTAATAAGTCTATTGGCTAATAAGTTATAATTTTTTATTTGTATGGCGGAAATTTGTGGGGCAATAAAGAATCCATATAGACTACCTCTCATTGGACATGTTTCTTCTTCTAGAATTGTAATGTGCTAAGGTTTTTTCATTCCATGGCTCAATAAAAAAGAGTTGTATGCAACTTCATAGACGAGGTAATGAATTTGATTAGTTAAACTATGATCACCGACCTTGGTCAAGAATATGTGGTAGGTTTTGGAGGAAGTTTTTTTTTAGATACCCCTTAGTCTTTTGTTTTTTAGATCCTACTAGTAGATAAACTTAGTGAATGGAGAATTCATGGTAAAATAAACCTATAAATAAAATTAATATTAAGATTTAATCACAATATTACTTATATATAATAAAAATCATTAAGATTATAGAGTGGTGTTGTTGAGGCTATGAGTTTCTACAAGGGAGAAGAGAAGTTATTCCCTAATTTTTTTGAATAATCCTTTAAAAAAATGAAAGAAGCCCTTAAGTCCAATAAAATTGTTGTGTTTATATATGCTATAAGTTTTTGTCTTAGTTTATAGATATTTTATTTATAAATTTGAATTTTTTCACTATTATCAAGAACTAATGTTGTATTACCTAGAGAATGTGTCTTTGTCCAGACACACCCCTTTAGTAATTTCATTAAGTCAATGTAGTCATGTGGTGGATTGTGTGATGAGTTACTTATTTTGTATTTAACATGATTTTTGGTACTTCAATAAATGCTCTTATAATTGATTTTTCCCTCTATAATATTTGTTAACTTTTCAATCTTGATACACTTTAGGTATGTTATTCAAGTAAATCTTGAAAAAATAATAGGTATGGGTTTTAACATTTCAAAACACAATGTAGAACAAGTTTCATTATATATAAATGTCATATGGTTGAGAATATATCTTTATATGTATATCCATGAATGTTTATTTTTTAGGCCACAATCTAGTTTTTTACCAAATATTGAGTCTAGACTAACTAAAAGATATGTTGCCCTCATACTTGACAAATAATGCTTCCAGCCAAATTTTAAGGATATCTAGACAAAGATATTCCTTTTCACTCACTTTTTACTCCTCCTATTTTATATGGGTTCAAAACATGGGTGTTTACCTTAGGAAATTTGATCGAACCCAAATTGAAAAAGAGATTTCCTCCATGAATGCAAGCATCTACATGCTAAAATTTTGGTTCCTCAAGACATCATTTTTATTGAATTTAGTACTACTCCACTCAATACTATTATGATCTTTAAATTTATTTTTCATTTTCCTTACTTTTTATTTAGGATTAATTAGGAAACGATCTCATGACAAGGTTACGAATATGATGAGATCTGTGAGGCATCAAGAATATAATTTGTTTCCACATATTTTTTCTCTAGTACATGTCATTTTTAGATTTTTTTTCTCTGCACTTGCACTCCCTATTGATTACTTTACATTATAATTTTCTAGTCCCACTTGTCAATTTTGGCCTTTCATGGACTTAAAAATTATTATCATAATTATTATAAATAAATTCCTCTAAATGATAGATAAATTATGTGTATGACCTCCATTTAAATGAACTAAAATGCTTTTATATTTATTAAATTTCAATTATAAACCTTTTGACACCTGACCTCTCAAAAATAATTAAGATGCATTATATCTTTAATTAAAAGTAATTGAAACTCATTTTAACATGGTGGATGAGATACTTTTAAAGTCATATAAATTGTAACAATTAGTTTGAATTTGACTATGTTTTTTTTCAATCCTCTTGGATATAAAGATAAGATACTTTTCAAGTCATATATAAATTGTAAAAATTAATTTCATGGAAATTTCTAAAACCAAGTAAATCTAATCCAGTTTTGTCTAATGCCTTGTGGTTGTTAAACATTATGACTGGCACACTATTCACCTAGAAACCAATTTATATTTAGTATATGTTCATATTTTATGAGTTAGATTTATTTCTTATTAAGATATTCATCTTGTATTTAACTAAATTTTTCATAAGGTTTAAGATTTTTTATTAAATGTAGCTACCAGTTCAAAATACTATACATACAGTTTTAATCACATTAATTTCTTAATATATTTTTTTGCATTAAATAGCTTTGGTAAAATTGAAACTTTGTGTTATCAATATATGCTAGAGACATGACCTAGGACACTAATTATATTCCCTTCAATTGAATTTAAATGGGGCTAGACAAACTCATGGCCCTTAAAATTATCAATAGTTTTAAGTGTGCAATGAATCAATACTCTTTTATTATAGCATAATTGGTATTTTATACAAATTTAACTTTATTAGAATAGTATTCATGCATATAAATATCTAACTTTGCACAATTATTTTGGTAAATGTTTGCAATCATTTTATCATGTTTTGTAAGAATTTGTTTGATTCATGTAATGAATGTAATCTAGACATTGTAATTATACATGGTGCAGTGAAATCAAACAAAAAGATATTTATGGAGATAATAAATGAGCCATTAAATACCACAACTAGGTCCCAACAAAACCAAATCTCACAAAGGTGCAAGCAAACTTATAATTTTATTGTGACCTAGTGAAATCTAAGCCCAACATAATGTAGATAGATTTCTACTTCTATTAAAAATGATGAAGATCCTTTCTTCAAGTTATTAAAATCTAGTATTAGAATGAAACATCTAAAGAAATTGATTTTGTTCAATTAGATTGACCTAGTAACATGTATAAAAAAATACAATTATATTAATGAAAAATATTTTTTGTTGGAAGGAGATAAAAATCCCATTATAAAGGCCAAAATAAATGTCCAATGGGACATCGTAATGTAGGCAAAACTTAGTTAATAAAAGCCCTTCCCACACTTCATGAAGAAACTTCCTCAAGAACACATAGAGGCACTTATTAAATATGACATAATAATTTTGGCCTATTAAACACTAGATTAATTAATAAAGTAATGACACATCATAATTGATTCCACCATAATTACAAAACTCACTTGTTAAAAACCATTCCCACACTTCATGAAGATACTTTATCGAGAACACACAAAGGCACTTATTAAAGATGACAAGAATATTTTATCCTATTCAAAACTAGATTAATTAATAAATTAATGACAAACCATATAAGAAATAAAATCATTGCAATTTACAAATAACTCTACAACTCATCTCATTTGATAATGGCTAGAAAGTTACAAAATATAAGAACTTGGAACACAAACATTCAATGTTCAATAAGGTTATATTAATTTTTATGATATAATATTACTTATCTATGATGATTAATAATGTGTATGTGGGATGCCCATTAATGGGTCAAGGGTAAGCTAGGATAGAATCCTTTGGGATAATCATTTTGTCTAGGTACTTCCCCTAACTAGTTACATGAAGTTAAACTTTGATGGTACAACTCATGGAAACCTAGGCAAGTTTAGGGATGGATGCACTATTAGGTATCATTTCAGGTGCTTGATAAGATTTTTTTCAATTAATATTACTTATGGTACCAATAATGGATCTAAATCTCAAGCTATGGTTATTGACCTTGAGCTAGCTCGATAATGCAAGATTCAGCATTTGATTTTGGAATGGGATTCCATGGTAGTCATTAGAGATCTACAATTTTAGTCTTTCATTACTTTAGAAAATTATATATATAATGGATCATTCCTAGAAGATCCTTCCAATCTTTGTTTTTTGTTTGCATTGTAATTTTATTAGGAAGATAATGATCACACTGATCTCCTATCAAATTATGACATGCCCAAGTTGATACCAGTCAGATAATATTATGGATTCTTGGGAAGGGTTAGAGGAATTAGATTGAGTTTGATTCCCTTCTAATTTCTTTACTTGGTTATTTTATTCTTTTTTTCTCTCTCTCCTTTGGGTCACATGAGTGAATGATTATTAAAATCCCTCCCCCTTTGACATGATTGCTTATTAATGAAATTTAAACTTGTGTTTGATTGTGGGGTGTGCGAGCAGTATGGGTGTCTTTATTTCCTTGGGAGTTTTATTCATAGTGTATGTTTTAAATGGAGCACAATGTTGAGGGTATCCACTGCATATCTTAGGAGATACCTAGTTTTCATGAATTGGGAATGGATGAGTTAATGATAAAAACTTACATTGATCTAGTGCTTACTCTATCTATGACAAAATAGGAAATGGATTTCATAGGTTGTATCTCGTCTATTCAGATCCAATAGGTTTTTTTTATCCCAATTGGCTTGCTCTTGAAATTCATTCAATTTATGTTGGGTGAGGAATTTATTATGGTAGATGATCATTGTAGATAAAATTTGGTGATTACCTCTTTTTTCATAGGATGTTTACCATGCATTTTGGAGGATAAGATTTTGGTATGCAAAAATTTGGAGTCTTTATAAAACCAACCTTTTTTGGATGTTTATTTCATGATTTGGGTAAGTTTGGTCCCTTGAATGCTCGTTATCTTCCTTTCATAGGTTGGGAGAGCATGTGATTTGGTTCCTTTGGGTGTGTTATGGATGATGGAGTCTTGTTTCAATATTCTAGTGGACTATCTAGAGGACATGTTGGGTTTTTATCATGACCCTCTCCTAGCCATTGTTGGGTTTCCCCTTGGATTTGGCTACACTCAAAACTCCCATTCTTGAATTGGTTTCACTTTGATCTCATTTTTAGGGGATTTAAGTGGTTAAGAAGAATAATTATTAATTCATATGAGCAATCTAAAGTAGAAGGTAACTCCATTAATGTTGGATTAGGGTGAAATAATTTTTTTGAGTGGTTATAGGCATAGTGTGTGGCATCAGTTTGGTTTTGGTAGGGGCCATAGATGTGATCATGGGCTTGGACTTTCAGACTTGTTTGGAACAAGGTTTGAGGAAATAGGGAATGTATTTTTGTGCAAGTGTGAATGTTCAATAGACTGGATGAATTTATTTCGAGTTGACTCAGTTCCCAGGTTATCATGTCAGAGGAGGGTGGAGTGAAGTTTTTAGGTGAGGCCAATATTGAACAAATAATCTTCAAGGTGGTGGATTTTGAAGTTGAAGCATCGATGGGGGTTGGTCCTCAGTCTATTATTTGATCTATTTATCCTCTTGTGAATTTGTCTCTGGGTTAAATATGTGGTTTAGTTTTAAAAAATCATGGATTCTCATGTAATCATGTTTTTTTTATAGCTCGCACAAATTCATGTGTGAATGTCATTACCACTTTTTTATATATCTATTATTTTCATGGGATGATCTCGAGATGTAATATCATAGAATTTTTTCAATATATACTCCCTTTTTATATCATTTTTACTTTTTATGGGTATGTGGGATGTGTCTCATGTTACTTAGATGTAGTAGGTCAAAGTAATATAAGCTAGTTAGGTATAGGTTAGTGCAGGACACAAAAGCTTTCACATTATCAGGTGGAGATAAGATAAGTGTGTAATTTAGTTTTTTTCTTTAGAAAACTTAAAACAACTAAAATTATAATGGATCTTCAAGAACAAAGAAGATCATGATAGAAAATACTAAAAAAAATTCAAAGAAGGCAAATTACTTCATAGAAAGTGACTAGGAATTTATCTAAATATAAGTTAAAGTTTAGATAATTTTTAATTTATTTTAAACCATATAGGACACACTCTAGGACATTATGAACATTATCCAACCCCCATGTATGCTTTGAGATGTTTCTTAAATTTATCCCAAATTTTAGAAATCATGAGCACGAGTAAGAGAGGAAGTGAGAAAGGAAATGGACTTAATCATGGTAGGCTAGGAGAATACCAATATGCCTCAATCATATATGTGTCAAGGGGCATAGTCAGTGAGTTATAGTGTCAAGGACTGCCTATATTGGACACTTATGAGATTAATTATTCAAACCATCATTGTCATGGACTATTGCAGATTTCTTCAAGGGGAATTTTAGAAAAGGAGATTTGTTTACCTTGCTAAAATATATCATTAGTAAGAACTATGTGTCCAAAAAACCCTATTAACATTCTAGAATCCTTTTATTCTTCAAAAATGTGTATTTATTCAAGAAATTAAGGATAAGTAAAAAGTGAAGGATTATATCACTAAGCTATAATAAAGGGTTCTCATATATGACTATAATGGAATCTAGTTGAAATAATCAAAACTTAGTTTTTGGGTAATATAAAACTAGAAAGAGGTGAGTTGTTTACCCATTACCTTTATAAAGAAGTTTTTCTAATTCATCTATTTCTCTTATATGGTATATATATATATATATATAATATTTGAAGCGGGGCCTTAGTTTCTCAATAACTTAGGATTATTCATGAAACTATGTCAAAGAAGCTTCAATACCTACACAACTAAGTCCTTTATGGTTCTATTTTGGCTGAACTTGTATGGTCCCCATCTTAAATTTTATAATGATTATGGGAAGAACTGTGTGTCCATCTATATATCGCACCCAAAACTCTTAATTTTTCTAGATTTTATGCACACATTTTTGGTATGGATCATTGTTAATCCAAGATTTGTATTTCATTTTTGATGGTCATAAATGGTTTCAAAAGGTGGATAGTGAGAGACTTCATTTCCATTGTAAAGGTTGTCATTCTAAGGGACATCTCATGAAATAAAAATTCCATGGAATAGTTCTTTGAAGGATTTTATTTTATGGCCTTATCAAAAAGGTAAATTATTGTTTGGCTCTTATAAGTATTGTAGGATACGACATGACCATTATTTACTAATTCTAACTAACTTGATATCTAATCTTTTATTTCATAGTACACATAGTAAAATATACATGTTACAATGTACTAGTGTGTTTTTTCATTATTCAACTTGAAAGCCATTGCATATCACATAGCCTTAAGAAGTTGAACAAGTCTATGCTCTTTATAAATAAAACTTTACAGGTGAAGCCATTGACATTTTCTTATGAAGGTTAAGAATACTAAGGAGAGAATAGGAAAGATTATTTGAGAATGGCTTGTAGGATACAAACTCATAACCTTTAAAATTCTCAAAGATTTTAAGTATGTGCAATCACCAATACTCCTTCACTTTGGCATGATTATTATTTTATATAGTTTTAAACTTCTTAGAACATAATTCATGTAAATAAACATCTAACTTTTCACAATTGTATTATATTAGTGGTAATTACATTTAACCATTTTATATTTTTAGTTGGTGAGCATTTATTTTATTTATATCATGAAATTAATGTAACTTAAACATTTTATTTTTATTTAGTTCAGTTTGTTCCCAACACAATCCAAAGCCACAACTGTGTAGGTAAACTTGTACTTTTATTATGATTGAGTGAAATCCAATCCCACAACTATTTATATTTGTACTTGTACTTATTAGAATATGATGAGGGTTATTTATTTATGTTATTTATATTTTAAATGATAATAAATCATATAGATAAAATTATTTTAGTCAACTAGATTGACCAAGTAGCTTGTACAAAAAAAACAAAACTATTTTAATAAAAAAAAATTGTTGGAAGGTGCTAAAATTACCTTGTGAAGGGAAAAGGGGAATGGCCACTAACATGGTCATGCCTGAAGGTTTATATCCTTTTAAAGGCTGAAATGGATGGCCAATGGACCATTGGTCATTCCTTAGTGTTCTATTTATTTTTATTTTTTAAAAAGTTTACTACTTTGATAGTTTATTAATAATACACTTTTTAATATGATAAAATTATTTAATATGGTATAATTTTAATATATATAAATGACATAATTATACTTATGATTTGTAAACAAAATTTACAAATCACACATTGATTATCTATTAGAAATATTTCCCAAAATTCTTTAATGTCTTATTTATTTATTAATTAATTAATTTTTACTATTTTTGAGATTTTCTTAATAATACACTTTTTAATATGATAAAATAAGTTAATACGGTACAAATTTTAATATAAAAAAATTACATCATTATATTTAAAAAAATTTAGAAAAATTACAAATCATACACTGCTTATCTATTAGAAATATTTTAATGTACACATTATGATTAGTGTCACCATAATTTTAAAAAATCCCTTTTTTTAGATATGGTAATAGGTCATGTGTTTTGAATCACCCAAAACTTTCTACAATGGAGAGAAAGATAAGACATGCATGCTCCAATGAAAATAATCTACCAACAATAACCGAGTAGACAAAAAACCACTTACCATGGGAACCATAATACTAACCATAATGTTACAAAGGAAATTACCATCTGAACTAGTAGTCTTCTATGAAAAACAAATAAAAAATAGTATGCACCCTACAAAAACAAAGGATCATCCATGATTCTTTCACCAATGGAAAATCTAAAAAACTTTCCAATGATAGAGGGACTTCCACAATGTCAACCATTATTCACCTGTCTTCTACTCTGAGTCCCCCCAAAGTGGAGGGACATGCTTGAATTATTATTGACCACAACTCATCTACCTTTTTTCTTTATATGTACTTCAGTCCATTCTCCCTTTTCATTCACTAATTTCAAAAAAATAGGAATGGGTATTTCAATGGATTTAATGGGTAAAGATATGTAATTTGTAGGTGCAACATCCATAACTTTCACCCTTGAAACAAGAATTTCAATCTCCAGGTCCTTTACCTAGGGATAGCTTGATCAACAGTAATTGAATCCATTTTTGGCCCCTCCCTCTCTAAGTTTTCACCATCTAGATCCTCTTGAGAATCATTCTCCTCGATATCACTACCAACAAATTTGTGTTTTTTAAGGGTATCCTTACACCAAGAGATTCCCTTTTTGTGCTTAGAAGAGTTACATGCTAAGGCAAAATGCCCTATTTTGAATTAGTTTCATCAACATAAAGGTAAACTCTCATAATTGAGAGGTTATTTCCAGTTATAATGTTGAGCCCTCAGTTCAATGCACTCAAGAAGATCTATAACAATATTTAGGTAGATCAACATACGAGAAAACATAATATGGTGATACCCCTTTGTGATTGAATCCACATAGATAAAATCACCCAAAGAGTTGCTAATGGATTTGAAGTAATCTTTTGTCCAATTGCCATCTCATAATTCACCACTAACTCTAGAGAGGGGGCCTTTATTATAATGTCATAGGTCATAAGAAAATATGTCTTCACATTGTGCTGAGCTAAACTAGCATATCGAATGCATTCATCATAAATGCATGG
The DNA here is from genome assembly GCA_037957365.1 of Torreya grandis. Lineage (NCBI taxonomy): Eukaryota > Viridiplantae > Streptophyta > Pinopsida > Cupressales > Taxaceae > Torreya > Torreya grandis. Next base: position 2,416,931 of record JARHVA010001134.1, read on the forward strand.
ATTGGTGAATGTCAAGGGATTAGGGAAGGAGGGAAACTAAGGGAATTTGAATTCTCCCTAGTTGGGATCCTACAAGAGTGTGTGAAAGACATAATAATGTTAATCAATACTAATGTCAATAAAAAAACTCCCTTGATTAAGACCTTTCTAAAAATTTATAAAACAAAAATAAACTCCCTTGATAAAGACCCTTCTCATAGTTAAATAAAAAAACTACTTGGCATAAAATATTTAATGATCTTTAAGGTTGAAATCACTTTTATACAATAATATTACTTATTTATGATGACTAGTAAATGGGAGGTGTTTTTAGTTAAGTAAATGTAGTAGGTCAAATTAATATACATAATGTAGGTACATAGGTTACATGAGGCAATAAAAAATTTCATCTTCACATGGATGGCCTTGTTAGTAGAGAATAAAATATTCTTGAAGGTAAGAAAATATTGTTTAGTTCCTGTTTAAATTTACAAACATAAAAAATTATTAATATAAACTCTTTGTAAATAAATAAAATAATAATTATAAAGTCTATTTAAAAAGAAAATAGACATATATATATATATATATATAATACGTTATATCACTTTCTCATTGGAAGATTGAGAATTCATATTAGAATTTAGCATTTATCGAAATGTTTTTTATTATTTATAGAGGATTCAAAGAAAATATTTTATCAAATTTATTAATCTTGTACTTTTATTGGAATATAAATTAATTTAAAAATAAAAGCATGGCCTAATCCCTTTAAAATGATAAGTATTATATTAAAAAATATTAACTCATTCTTAGATGGTTTAAGGTTATGTTCCATGAGCCACTAGTAGAGGTTTTGTGTGTGACCTTTAATGTCTTATCTTTTTCTCCTTTTTAAAAGGCTCTAGAACCTTTCAAAATATAGTCTTTAACTATATCCAAAAGAAAAAAAAGGATTTAAAGGTGTATCTCCAATAAATCATTGTCATAATGTTTCCACCTAAAAACATACTTCCAATAATACTAACAACCTTGTCTTAAAAATATGGATTTGAACAAGAATAACTATTAGGTTCATGGTCAGGTGTCAATAAATCAAAGCTTCTACTTAGGTGAATTAAAATTCAAAAATTACCTAATGATTGGGTTTTCCTTCTTTTGATCTTTTTTTCATTACTCAAATCTATGTGTTGCAACCCTTATTGCTTAAAAAATCCTATTTATTACTTTCCCTAGAATCACTCCAATATATTTGTCATATTTGAATAAATTAAGGAAAATAAGGTAGCTTTAGTGGTGTCTATCATAGCTAGTGAATAGTATAACGGTTATAAAGGAAGGAATGTTATAAATTTGTATACAACTTACAAAACTTGCATACAAACATGCAACCACAAATCCTTGCCAAGAACACTAAAATTTTGAATGTCTATGTGAATTTTAATTGTTCTAAATGATCTATCATTCATAATTGTGGCCTTTAAATAGGCTTATAATTAATAACAACTAGATGAAAATTTAAGAAAGTTAATCTCTTTGATGGAAAATACCAACGTGAGAAAATAGGATGGAAACTCATCCCTAGTGAGTAAAATAAATTCATGAAAATATCTATCTAATTTAATCTTAACCTAACCACCAAATAACTAGGGATAAACATAATTATATTTTTTTTTTTCAAAGGATAAAATTTAGGGACTTAAGCTAGACCACTAACATATGTACATTGTTCATCCATATGAATCCTCATAAAATATATTTCTTTACATAAAAGACATGAGTACATGCTCGATTAAAAATATTTAGGTGGTATGAAATAACAATCTAACTAAAAAATGATATAAATGAAATTAGGTTTAACAAACTTGAGAACAAAGTTATAAGTTTCAAGGATAGAAAATAAAACAAAATATTACATAACACCAAATGAGTGTGCTACAAAAACCAAAAATAATATAAATAGTATTATCCCATGATAAAAAAATTACATAATAAGTGCTACCATCCTTGTCAAAAGGATAAGGAGGAAGAAGTGAACTATCAAGTTAGTTTCTTCAACCATCACTAGGGGGTGTATAATATCAAGTATGTAATCAAAACCTTCTTAATTTACAATAATTTTATTAGTCTCTTTCTCATCCTAATGACAAGGAGGTGAAATAGCCAAAGTAAGATGAGGAATTTTTCTCACCCATTCCAACCAGTAATCCACAAACATAATGTAACTACATTATTTGTATCATTAAATTCTTCATCATATCCACCCTTGGTATCTCCCTCAAAAATTACATCTTTTAGTGTCAAGAAGCACTTTGTTAACAATGCAAGGTGTATTTCCCTAATGTCCAATTATGGTGTTGAGGTGTTCTACCTCTGGAGCCAATTTTTCATCATTCACTTTCATTTTTAATATGATATTAGATATAGAAAAAAATATGTTATCAATAGATAAATTATTGTGTAGAATCCCTTATTAAACATAAATAATTTCTATCTTTCCAAAGCTGAAAGAGAATCTCGATGTGAAAAATGTGTCATGTTTTATTAATCTTTTTTTGGAGTATGATTGAGTCTCCAAATAGGAACATATGCCATGAAAATGGTTTTGGTTTGAATGGGATAAAAAATGGGTAAATCCAATTTATTTTTTCCTAAAATCTCATAGAGAACCATAAAATGTGTTAGAGCAACCTCTTTGACCATAATCTTGGCATTTAGGATTGGGAATCCCATTCATAATAATTTATCCCCAACCTAAATACCTTGATATTAAATGCATTATTTAAATTAATAGTTTGTGGGTTCAACTACCATAGACCAGCTAGTGTGGAATCATTTTTTTAGATTGAAGTGAAATTCTTAAGTTTTCATCATTTGTGGAGCATTTCACAAGGAACAATACTGGGAGAAATCCAATGATGACCAATCTAGGGTTTGTACCAAATCAAAAGAGTGGAGACATTCCAATTTTCATTTTTTCACCACTGAGGATGGTATTTAAGGATAATTTTATGCAAAACATTCTCAGAAACAACCATCTAAACTTTAATAATAGACTCAAAGTATTGGTTTTTGAGATCATAATATGCTTTAATAAAAGGCCAAGGTGAAAAAAGACTATTCCTTTTGTCAAAAATATTATTAATATATGAATCCCTTTCTAAAACATTTGATAGCCTTAACCTTAAGATATTATGCTAATGGAATTGCATTGTGATTCATAATACAAGAATATCATAGAGACATAACCCTATGATCTTATTTGAAAGGATTTTCATGGTGATTCATAATATGAGACTACAACTCATATATGAATTGATCCCCTTTCTAAGAGAACCAAGGTTTAATAGTTTACCAAGATTTGAATATGACCTTAACAACAAAGGTGAATGTAATCTTAATAACCATTAGATCAACCCCACCATTTCCATGACATTCTTGCATAAAGACTACCAAAATAAATGTATTGTGTGTGAATGATTTTATATTATTTTTTACCTTCAATGGCTCAAGGTACCCATTTTTCATACATGGAAATCCATTAGGAGAGTTTTTTCTCAACCCACTAAACAACATAGTTCCCTATGTCCCCTTAAGATTCTTAGAAAGAAAAAAAGAACTCTCAAGAGCTTAAATATCTCTCTGTGTGATATCCAGCACCAATTGTATGACTCAAATAAATTAGGCTTATGGTTAAAAGATTGACTATTTTAGTAAGTGTTTTTCCATTGGATGATATAACCTAAATCAAGACATAAAACTTGATGGCATTCCATAGTGTTCTTGACTAACTCCTCTTCTTCTATAATGGTGAGAAAAGAATCATTAGCAATGTGGTCATTTATGATCTAGTCTTGGATGGTATGTGGAAGGTAAATTCTATTGAAAATTCCTCTAGAGGTATAATCATCTAATAATTATACAAAACATTCATAAAATATCACTAGAGAGGGATTCAAACAACATCCTTGCCCAATATATTTGAACATACTAAAACTTTCAAAATGTTGCCCATTTATTTTATTGTTTTTGTTTATTGGAAAATATCTTAGGAGAGATGCCACATTTGGGTAAGAACCAAGGAGGTATGGGTATCTCTTCCACCAAAATTATCTATGGATTTACCCTAGCCTACCCCCTTTAGCATGTTCAAAGAGAATACCTGACTAAAAGATAAATAGTCACATAATTGTGCATGTACCTTCCAAGAAAACTAACAAGATCGAAACCTTAGGGTTCATGTAAAGACCTAGTTTAAAAATAAGATCCAACATAATTTCAATCAAGTTTGGAATTTGAAGCACACTCCATAACCATATAAGGTAATGGATAGGAAGCTAATGACCAGTCGAGGAGAACTAAAAACAATAACAACAACCAATTGAGGAGGAATGGATAACCTTATAAAGATTCCATCAATTAGTTTTGTTGTTATCTAGGGATAACATGTGTAATAACTTATTCCTTAGATTTTTTGGCCACCATAAAAGAAGAGTACCAAAGCCTTTAACTTCATATTGGTCAAGAGCCTAATTATCAAATGCATATGCACCTTTATTGAAACCCTAAAGAGTATGTGAATAAATAACCCTATCAAATTTATCTTGAAGTAATTGGATTTTATGGAGAATTATAAAAATTCTCCAATCCTTGGAACTATTAGAACTGGGATTAGAAAGCAACTTAATCCAAAACTTAGAGTAGACAACCAATTGGATATTCTTCCACCCAACCTGTCTACCAGTCTTAAGACCTTCCACGATAGCTTTCCCTTCAATGGAATAATTGGTGTTAATACCAATTTTGGTAGAAAAAATAAATAAATAGAATTATCTAAATCCCTTCCAATGCCTCCAATGTTGGCATAGAAATTATTTCACCTCAAATATCCATCTATATGGATTCTATTGAAGATAGGGAGTGGCAAAAAGGAATGACCCCTGCCACTAGAGTTTACCTAGGAGTGAGGGGGAGAAGGAACCATTTGAAGAATCTAAAGAATGATCATTCCATGTTGGGAAGGTGTTGAAAGGTGTTTAATCAAGTACATGACCAATTATATTTTATTATTAAGAATGTGTTACCAAATCTAAACATTACCAGTAGTCCTCTGCTTGAAAATTCTATCATTTTTCTCCTTCCACGTGTTCTATAAGATGAAAGAAATGCCAACCCAAAGAATCTAATTTGAAAAGACATAAAAATGGAAAATTCACATATAATTACATTATCTATGCAAATGTAAATGGTTGAATTTAATTGAGACTTGATGATAAAAATTAATATATTGCCAATTCTAGTGTTTTATTATCAATTGTCAGCTTGTAGAGATAAGGATTATTAGCATTTATTGACCTTAATTTTCATGCAGGTTAAGGACACATTGAGTATCTTAATAAATATGATACCAATCTATCAACTGACTTGATCATATTATGGATGCCCTTTTTCTATAATTATATTGGTCATTATTGATATGAATACACATCTAGACAAAATTATTTATATTCTTAGTTTTTTGCTCCCTTAATTTTCACTTGCTCATTTTAGACAAGTTGTATGGCCTATTAATTTACAAATTTAATCTACTTTAATGTTTATTTCTAGACTTTTTATAATGTTTATCTACTGAGTGAGAAATCTAGCACAAATTCCATCAACAATGAATTTTCAAAACAAATTGTGATGGTTAATCAAATACTACCCATATGCTGCTAGTTTAATCAAATATTCAATATTAAAATAAAGAACTAAAAGATAATATTAATATTAAATCTAGAATTACAAAATTGAAAAGCTAAAAATCAACAAAGAGGGATTTATATTTTCAAAAATTCTCAGCCAAGATGTGATTATTCTTTTGGAATGCATAATGAATTCATGAGACCACAGGATCATTCTTGTAAAACATTACCATAGAAAACATTTAGACAATTATGCATACACAAGAATTATGTACAAGTCTCTTCATTATTACCTCAAGTAAATAATACAATCTACATAATTTCTCTCTTCCACCTATCTGGGATAAGCATAGGAAGTGCCTACTAAATAGGCATAATAGTTTCTTTTGCACAACAAATAATTTATTGTGTGAGACCAATATTAGTTGTTATGGAATATTTGCATGCATAAAATAGGTGTGCAAATATTAGACACATAAAAACTAAGTAACCAACTCCCAATAAATTTTAACTCATGAGTGAGTGTGAATGCTCACTCCAACACCCTCCATTAAGTTCAAAATAGGGAGTAAAAAAAGAGAAAGCAAAGAGACTAATGGATCCCAGCAACTAGGCCTGATCAGGTACCCATGTACAAATCATAGTGAAATACAAAGTGTCCCTATGGTAAAAAATCCATCTTATCAGATTACATGGATGTTGAGTCATTTTAACCACCAAGTCAAATAAGAAATAGTACTCTATAAAAAACACCGATCTCAAACTAGGGAAAAAGTTACCATGGATGAAATGTATCACTGCAAGGTACCCAAAAACTAGTAGAACCATAGTGAGAATGAAGAAGAGAACCTATAATACAAGGCATCCCAAGAAGCATGACTCAAAATATCAACACAGTCCTACAATAGGTGTACTCAATGGAATGAAGCCCATCAAACAAAATATGCACTCAATCAACTACCTCCAAAAGAAAATTTGGTGTACCAATGGATAATAATGAGCATAACACCTGAAGTAGTATGTGCACACAACCCCCTCACAATTTTGAAGTTGGTGTAGTGACTCAAAAAACATATCTATATGAATGGGCTAATCCCACCATAAAACATTGAAATGTTAACACTGGGTTGCATTAGACTAGCTACTCTTTGGAGGGAGATCAAACTCCATAATAAAGTTGAAGAAGACTATCAACATCAAAGTTACAGATACAAATGTCTTTAAAAATATGTCCATGTTGGTTATGGGATAATCAATAACATAAGATTAAAATTCTCAATATGGATCATACAAACATGAAGAAAAATAATCCATGACTCTCAGTGTGACTACAAACAAAAGTCCCATCCAACAACAATATCACCAAGCAGCATAAAAAAAGTCCACAATGTAATCAAGTTGTAATGGATGGTAGCTGTGAAATGAGAGATATAGGCTCTAAAAAACACATCTGCCTAACAAAATATCAAACAACCAAGGAACATCAAAAGGCAAGAGGAGCAATGTGCAGTCAAAGAACCTAAGTGGTGGATGAACCTCACTTGTAGAATCCTCTCAAAGAACATTGTTGACACTACCAAGAATGATCAGAAATCCATGGTCCACCCAAAATGAACATGAATGGTGGATGAATATGTTTGCATATGTGTGGATGAAAAATCCATAGTAGAAGAATGCAAGGTAGCATCTAAAGAGTGTCAAGTAGATCATGTCTGACCAATGTAGTCTCAGGTTTCTCAAGCCTAAGTGAAGGTGTAGAAGATCCCATATGTAACTCATAATCCTCACAAAGAGTACAGCAAACAAAATATAGAGCTTTATCAATATATCCCAATGAAGATGAAGCACCTGCATCATAACCAAGGTCATGTCAAATAATCCACATAACAGGTTGAATAGGGTGAGTAATGCCCTATAAATGCTTCACAATGCATACAAGTTTGATAGTGTGCCCCATAGAATGAAGCAAGTGGGAGCCAAATGTAATGGTATGCTTCTCAAAATAAGTAGGCATATATGCAGGTGGAACTATAGTGGGATGTGAAAAGTGTGCAATAATATTAGGCACATAAGTATCATCTACAACAAGAAAAGCAATAAGAATGATGGGCTACTCAAAATCCGGTAAATCACACTATTAAAATGCATCAATTGGTTGCATAGCATATTTAGTAGCACAAAATGATGGCATTCCAACTAGTTTCTTCTATAGAGAACATATTAGGGAATCCTTTCCATAAATCAGGGAGTATATAAGATAATTTTGCATCAAAATTTTCTTGTTTTCTTCCTAAAGTTATAGGAAAGAGGCCATATGATCAATGGGTTGCTTAGAAATTGGTAGGGTACTATCAAGATTCATACCAAAATCAAAAATAGGAGTAATGACCATTATATCAAAATGTACATCAGTAGATGGAGAAGGTGAAGGTACCTCATCCAAGTGACCACCAGTAGTCAAATCTACATCATGAGTAGTAGTAAGAGGTGGTATAATTATCTCATCCTTCAAAATATGTCTTTACTAACAATGGAAAGAGGATAAAATCTAATACAATAAGACAAAGATGCCAAAGATTCCTCATGTAAATTACCGTCAAGAATCACACCTGCACAAATGGTAGAAGATGGTGGAGAAATAATGTCACCTATAGAAGAATCCTCACTCTAAGAGGAAGGAGAAGAAGGGACATGTGGAGGTGAAGTGACCTCATCAAACAATATATAAATAATGTCCCATGTTTCTTTAGGTGATGTGGCATGTACAATGTGAAACTAAAAACTCTTAGAAACATGGAGGTGAATAAATAAAAGTGCCTCCTTTTGCAAGGATGCATGCTATATAATATCATCCTCATCATAAAAATGGGAAAGTCACAAATAAAAACTCTCCACGATCCCTTCATCTATAAGTGCATCTACATTTTTGTTTTCCAAGTAGTGTAGTTTGAAGAACTAAGGGTTTCAATCGTACATGAGTCCATACCCAAAGATGGAAAAAACCAAAAAATGGCCAAAGAGGGATGTCAGTTACCACCAAAAATGTGTCTATAAGTATAAAAAGTGTCACAAACTAGGATAAAACACTTTTAAAAATAGGATGTTGGACTTCACCAAAATATGTCTTGTGTACAAATCACACCAAAAAAATGAAATGTTTTGTGAGGGGGTCTCACCGTCGGTGAGATCGGACCTCACCCTCCATCTTTGACTAGCTATAAAAAGTATGAACTAAAATAATAAATGTGTCCCTAAATGTTTCCACTAAAATATAAATTAAGTGGCCAAACTTACCAAAAAAATTGCCTCATAATTTAAAAATCATATCCCCACCAAATAAATAGGACCCCACAATAATAAAGTTCCCCCATTAAAGGAGGAGGTGTGTCAATATTACGTTATAAATGTGTCTCCCTTAAAATTCTTTCATAACATGACAAAAATGGCCCTTATTTTAAATTATCCACTTAAAATGAACTACCCCACATTAAAAAATCACCACAAATTATATAAACCAAATGATTAATAACATGGGGTCCAAACCCTTAACCACATGGAGAATACTTTAGTAAAATATTATAAATTGACTAACCCACACCTTTTAGAGTTTAACCGATGGATGGGGCATCATGGTGACTAAGGACTATTGGCTTGGTATGTAGTTGTGGATCAAATTTATGCATAACTATCAAGTTTATAAATTTTGTTGAGTCAAGTTGCATCCACTGTCACTGCTTATGCTATGACAAATTGAGACAAACCATAGTTTACCTAAGTAAGAGTCCCTCACTAATAGTATTGTGAAGTTACAAGTGGAAATAGATTTAGTGGAGGGTTTTTATCATGATTTTTAGTTTAGAGGAGATGGATTCAAAAAAATTCTAAACCATAATTCTGTCCAAACAAAAAAAAAGTCAAGATGATCTTAGACTCAGGGATCTTATAAATATCCATCGATGAAGGAGAGCCAATATAAGAAACCATGTGGGAAGGAGTTGTAAATTTATCAAATCAAAATAAAATTGATCAAAGCAAAAAACATATAAACCATGGTTTTGGGTGGAGTATTTGGTGGGTGTCGAGTTTGTTAGCAACACCAATACCAAGGCCATGTGGATTGTGTTACTAGCACCAATGCTAAAAAACAAAGCCCATGATTTGAATCATAGCATTTTGACTCCAAATATCAATGATGCTAATATAAAATACTCCAAGGCTGATGCAACCTTCAAATGCATCAATGGTATTTTCATTAATCAATGCACCCAATGGAGGTTATTGGGCTTAGGTAAAATAGTATGTAACCATTATTCTTGACTCTCTAATTTATCCAATGTTCACAGGGATTGATCCACATTATATAGCTATGTATGCATCATATTTATCTCCTTAATATGAAAATCTACTAAAATAATGTATAGTGGAGATCCTGATCATTGTAGGAGACTTATTGCAAACATCAAGTTTGACATAAAATTAGAGTCACCAAGTGGGTGGTCATTTATTTAGAATATTTTCAAGATAATGCATGCCATCAAGTATCTTTTAAGTCTGAGCTAGGGAATCATCTTATCCTTACAATTATACAACAATTCAAATCCTACAAAAGTATGCATTATTTGTTTAGTGCATAGATTGCAAATGTAGTGTATCTGCAAATTTCAATCCATTTTTTTATTTTTACAAACTAGAGCCTCATTGTATAATCAATCCAATATAAAATCAAATATGATGGAGATTATTCCAATGCCTTATCATTAAATGCAAGGATCCCATCTGTGAGGTTGTCATGCTCGAAGTAGTGAAGGAAGGAGTAGACTACTTAGAACAGCAGTGATATGGAGACCACTATGAATGCACCACCTATTGTCTCCTCTCACATAATAAAGGGTGGTCAATATATGATTCAATATTGATATCAAACAAAAAAACTAGTTTTATGTCCTCCACATCACTCACTATCCAAATCTTTCAAAACAAACATAGAATCTAAAAGAATCAAAAAAATGATATGCAATGGATTTTTCAACAAGTGCCTAATTCCAAATAATATATAGAAAGGTTTAAAAAGGAATATGTATTGTATATCCATGGGAAAAACAAGGACTAAAAATTATAAAAAATGGAGTTGTATAGATTAGGAATGAATAATTATTCAAAGCAATGTAATAGTTTTTATAACTATTCTACAACTAGACTAAGTAATGGTTGCAAGTGCAGACTCTGATACCATGTCAGAATTCATAATGCATTCATGAGACCACAGGATCTCTCCTACAAACCATTACCATAGAAAACATTTAGATAATTATTCACACACAATAATTATGCACAAATCTCTTCATTATTTCCTTAAATGAATAATACAATCTACATAATATCTCTCTTCCACCTATATGGGAGAAGCATAGGAAGTGCTTACTAAATAGGCAATATAGTTTGTTTTGGACAACAAATAATTTGTTGTGTGAAACCAATATTAGTTGTTATGGAATATTTGCACACACAAAATAGGTGTGCAACTATTAGACACATAATAACTAATTAACCAACTCCCAATAAAACTTAACTCATGAGTGAGTGTGAATGCTCACTCCAACATATTCATTCTATAAATTAGTTATAGTTTTTTTTAAGATTAGTAGGGTATAATAATTTCCTACATAGTAAAGGAGGGTCAATTTTCTTGAAACTGACACAAGTAGTTTGCTCTCCATCATCCAATATTGATGCTACCTCCCCCCTAAGACTTTTTTTTCTAAGTGAAAATGGAAATGGTATCCTTGAATCATTTATGTGAAAGTATCAACATGGATTAATCCAATAATTTATTAATAAAGTTATAGCCAAATAGGAGGGCATTACATTTTTAGGGGGATGTGCAAGCTAATTCCATCTATTCTTGAATCACTATAATGTAATCAAAAATATATATACCTTGGATAAAACTTGTTTTCTCAAGCCTGCTTGTTAAACAAAGATGATACTTGATTTGCAAGGCCAAAGATTTGAAACTATTATTGTAAGACACATTGAGGAGGTTGATAGGTATCCACTTGGTCATAATTAAAAGGTTGTCTACTTTGCGAATGAACACAATATTTCCATTCTTAATTATCTTTCTTAAAGGGCCAAGGACCAATGATTCAGTTTAATCTCTATACAAATCTAGCCTAATGCAATTCCGAAAAAACATGATAGAATACATAAGGAAACCCACTAAATCTTAAGGATTTGTCATGAGCCATTAAATTAATAGAATTATAAATCTTGATAATGGATATAGACTTATAAAAATCTTTTGTTTGGCTATTAGAGAGTCTTTAGGATACCTACTTGTGCATTTCTATAGAGTAGCCTCCTATTCAACATTAGATACTTTTGTTGGATTGGTTGACCCAAAACATTCCTTACTATTGTTTAGTTTTATTTTGTATCCTTACTATTCATTAGTTTAGTTTTATATATTGTTGGTATATTTGGAATTTTTTAGTTCGAGTTGATTGAGCTCATTGGTTGGTTCACTCAACCAACTCTTGTAAGCTTATAAAATCTTACATGAATATGTAAAAATGTAATTATTTACCATTTAATAAATTATTATTATTCTTCCAATATATTATCCTAATAGTGGCATCAATAACCAGGTTTATCATGTGACAGAGGTGAGAGAAATTTAGAAGCATGAAGGGAGAGAACAAGCAAACAATAAGTTTGAAGCTCCAAAAAAAAATTATTAAAAATTCTAAAAAAAATTAATTTGTATGCCCTAACACTCTCAAAATCAATTGTATTACCTAAAAATTGAGTTTTAGGACCTCCACATGATCAATATCTGAATGTCATAGTGTTTTAATCACTTATCTAATGATTAGAACTTTTTAAAACCACTGAAAATTATGTTTTTAAACACAAAACGCTCAAAAATCATATTTGTTTGTTGTTGTATGGCCTTGTACAATGGCCCAAATATGATGTTTGAAATTTATACATATGTTCCAAATCTAATTATGTATGGCATTTGACTCTTTCAAATCTCTTATTGCTGATTATACGGATTTATACTACTTAAAACCCTTAACTTAGTAGTTTGTATGAGGTTTGCATGCCTGAAAGGTATTAGAAAGACATTTTATTGTTCCCAAAAAGATTAATATGGAATTTGAAGTTATATAAACTAAAATAATTTTCATATGTTGTGTTTTAAATCTCTACATTGATAATTGGGCTCCACAAGAAAAATAAAATGTAGTTTTTCACTTTTGTGTGAAAGTTTGGTAATAAGTTTTTTATATGCACACAAATTTCTTTTTTTATTTTTGAAAAATCAAAAAGTACATTTTATAAATAATATTCTCTCTTTATAGTCTCAAGTTGATTATAGTGAAGTTGAAAAAGGATCCTTTGTAAGCTAGTTGTATTGAGAGATCTTAGGTTCAATCAAAATCATGCCAAAGAATTTTTTTAGTCAGCCTTTTTTTACCCCAATTAGTTGAAGATTGTTTTTAAAACACTTTGTTTTAAAATAAATTTTGTAATAGGAGATATAAGGATGTAATTTTTTCCAACTTGAGACATTTTTTATGAATTTGCATCTAGCTACTATTTTGTACGAAGGTCATTGTGTGACTAGCACGTCTCTAGGTGCTTGGATTTTTTGGATACATTATAAAGGTAAATTTTATGATTTGAAGATTATTTATGTTATTTTTAAAATCAAATGGATTTAAAATGGTTATAAAAAGTTGTAAAAGGTTATTTTTTGTGACTCTTACATGTAACAACTGACAAGTCCCAAAATCAAAACATTATTATTAGATTTTATTTGAGGGTAAATGAAAATCCTTCGTATACCTATTATTCTCTTGTTTTTTATCATTATGATGAAGATCATTAGTCTCATATCAAAAAATGGGAGACTCACTACTAAAAACTATAAGGAGTGGAATATGAATATAGATAACTCCTTGGTTTTTAATAACTTGTGGGAACTCATTGAAAACCAACCCACACCTCCTACTAAAGTAGCTAAATTGATTTAATTTTAAAAGTGTAGTAAATGAGAACTTATGTTATTAAAATCATCTTATTTTGATCAAGTTATCATTCATATAGAAGCTATTAAAACTAAAGCATGGAAAGTGTGGAAATCACTAAAATACTTGCATGAAAAATAATTTTCATCTAATAAAATTGATCTTCTCATGAAGGTACTAAACAAAAAACTAAAAGATTATGAAGTTGTATCTAAATACATATCATGAATGAAGACATTAAAATAATAATATTTCACTATGTGTGGAAAAATCTATGATTATATTCTCATTTCTATCACTTTGAATGGTCTCAATTCGACCTAAAAAAATTGTATAAATGTTGAAGCTTAATGATAAGATCAATGGAGCAACATTTTATTCCATTTTTAAAATGATCACTCAACATGGGTGTCAGTTCAAAAAGAAGAAAACTCCACCTATATAATATACCTACTTCACAAAGGTAGGGAGATACCATATCTAAAAAGGACATGAATAAAGGTGTTGTTTAAACCATTCTCTAAAATTTTCTCTGAGACATTCCCATCATCATTCTTACCATACTTTTTCCAAGTCCTCAAAATATAGACATTAACATAAGCATTATTCTCTATCTATTGGTTGCTAAAGTGATTCCTTATCTTCTAATTATTTAAAACATAATAAATAACCTATATGTTATAAATGTGGTGGTATTGGTCATCTTACTGATGTATGTCCTTCTCAACACACAGAAAGAAGGCTTAAGAAATTATTTCTAGTGGAAATTTTTTAGGTTACTCTAGCTATAGTGGCTACTCTAACACTTCCTCTACTCAATAATCACCCTATGTGGTCAAGGTATGTGGTCCCCATAGAACTCAAGATCTATTCTAAGTGAATAGAGATTCAACCATCTTGAGTGAATTGCTAACTTGGAGATAGGGATTCGCTATAGTGGTAATTTCAGGTGCGACACAAAATTCTTGATGACCTCATAGTCATAGATCCAAATCATATTATTTTATACCACTTTGGTTCAAGGGGATTTTTTGGGTTAGCTGATCCAAAAAATTCAATATTATTGTTTTATTTTATTTTGTTTTTGAGGTATGCTTCATTTTATGACACCCCCTTTAAAATTAGTTTAGTTGTATATATTTTTTTTATATTTAGAGTTTTTTAGTTCTGATTGGTTGAGCCCATTGGGTGGTTCACACAACCAACTCTTGAAAGCTTATAAAAGCTTATGCAACTATGTAAAAATGTAGTGTTTACCATTGAGTAAATTTCTTATTATTCCTCCAATCTAAGGTCCTGATAACTTTGGCTAAAAATACATGCTTATAATGTTAAACAAAGGTTTGAAATATGTTTGGTAGGCTATTAAGATTGTCACTGGGCCATTTAATTACCTTGATCTAAACAAAATAGTTTATAGCTCTCATTATTTGTAAATAATCCTTAAACACTTTGTCTCTAACTTTAAACTAGTGTATTTTAGCCCAAATTTGAGCATCGCGAGCTTCATGAATCTTATCTAGTTTTATTTTTTTACTTATTTGATTATTTGTCTTTTTATAGACTTATTAAGGGAGAGAGTTATAATTCATGGGACGCCCTATTTTATTCTCTAATTTCAAAAACATTAGCTCATTTTCACAATAAATCCAACTACATGCCAAAAACTATTAAGAAAGTGGTATATGAATAATGATTTCCTCATGCCATTCAATCCATCCTTTGGCTCCAAGATGGTGTGAGAAAATATTCCAAAACATATTTAAAGGTATAAGGGTGTGCTCATGATTTATATGTAAAGTGTTGAGATATAAGTACTTGTTCCAAGTTTCAATAGGAGGAGACAACCTTTATATGCAAAACTAAATGGATTGGTGGTGTAAGATAATAATATTAGCAAGAATAATGACCAGCCTATCAAAGCAATCGAAGAATGTAAAAACATCTCATTTATTTATCAACTATTTTTCAATTTATGTGATCCCTCTAAATTACCTTGGTGAATGTTTGACCAAGTGATTCATGGGGTGGCAGAGGATAATCTATGGTGGTGGTTAGGATCAAACAATCCTAGTCTATTCCACATATAAAAAAATACTTCTCATACACCATCACACCATCTTAGGTGAAGAATCACTTCTTTATTCTCTTCAAATTTAATCATGCTATTGCACATATTAGTTAAATGCATTTCCAACAAAAGCTCAACCTGAAATGAATATATATTATTGAGATATCAAAATGGGAAGTTTATATAAGTATTCATCTTCTAGAGGAATATTTTACATATTGTGTCTTTTTGAGAGGAGTATCCTCTAACAAATGTATATGTTTCTTGTTTAAATAAGTTGTAGGTATAGTAATGAAAAACCATGCTAATTTTAGTGAATTGAAGATAAACTAGAATATTTCCTTGTGCAATATTTTGTATAATATCATTAGGAATACCATGGAAGATAGAATATAATCATTCTTTACCCATAAAAAAGGCCTAGCTATCACTCTAAACTTGCATCCTCTATCTCATCTCAAGTTTGTGGCATAAAATAAATGTAAATATTTGTTATCAATTTTTTGTATTTCTTCAATTTACATTATACATTGGTATGTATTCTCTTGAGCTATCATATAAGGGTGTGCTCATGCTTTATATGAGAAGTGTTGAGATATGACTACTTACTCTAAGTTTCAATAGGAGGAGACAACCATTCTAGTCAAAATTGAATGGGTTGGTGGTGTAAGATAATAATATCACTGAGAGCAATGACCAGACTATCAAAGCACTCAAAGAATGTAAAAACATCTCATTTAGTTGTCAAAGTTTTGTCAATCCACTTGAGAACTCTATAATCCTTTGGTGAATATTTGACCAAGTTATTCATGGGGTGGTAGAGGAGAATCTATAGTGGTGATTAGGATCATACAATCCTAGTTTGTTCCATATATAAAATAATATTTCTCATATAGTATCATACTATCTAATGTGAAGAATCCCTTCATTATCCTCTTGAAATTTAATCATGTTACTCCAAATATTATTTAAATGCATTTCCAAAAAAATCTCAACCTAAAATGATTATATATTATACAGATATCAAAATGGAAGTTTATATAGGTATTAATCTTCTAGAGGGATATTTTTCATATTGTGTCCTTTTTGGAGGAGTATCCTCTAAAAAATGTATATGTTTCTTGTTTTAATAAATCATAGTTATAGTAATGTAAGACCAAACTAATTTTAGTGAATTGAAGCCTATTTCATTTTGAAATATTTTGTATAATATCATTAGGAATGTCATGAAAGATAGACTACAATCAGTCCTTCCCCATAAAAAAAGGCCTAGCTATCACTCAAAACTTGCATCCTCTATCTCATCTTCAATATATGGTATAGAATAAATGTAAATATTTGTTATCAAATTTTTTTTATTTCATTAATTTACATTATACTTTGGGATATATGTCAACATGTATGCTCTTGAGTGGTCACCTACCTATTATGTTATTAATTTTATGAGTACTTATAACAAGCACATTCCCACGCATTGACCATTATCATTCTATTTTTCACTTATTTTTTCATGTTTATGTATATTTCATTTCCTTTCATTATGTAATATTACAATTAAATCTTAGATGGTACCAGAGCCTAGGTTTCAATACTCAACGTTTTGAACATTTGAAACTACATGGTACACAAAGGAATTTTTTTGTAACGTAAGTGTTTGATCATGTTCGGCATTCTTTAGGGGTTCAATTTATGATAAAAATATTGATTTAACATATTTAGTGGTTCAAAGAACTTTTCTAGTGGTAGATAGGTGAATCTTGTGAGGTTTGGAGCATGGGTAGCTTGTTAAGAGATAATAGCCCTCATTTTGGTATTATAATGTAAGGATGTTTTTTATGCTCCTGAATGCCAAACTTGTTGCATTTTCAATTGGAACATTTTAAAGAGAATCCTTGGTAGTTTTGTGCCAAGGAAACCTTTGAAGGCTTCAATTATAGTGCTAAATTTTTTTAAAAAAATGGATGAAAATGAAAAGGAAATAAAATCAAATAAAATAAAAGTTGATGCTTTAAATATATTGATCTAATACACATTCAAAGGAATTAAAGTACAAAACAAATGTTGAGCTAATATTAATCATTCTAGAACCAAATACCATAAGTAATTAGTTTATTGTTGTAATCAAATTAAAAATTGACAAAAAACCTAGACCAAGGGTAAAATAATAGCCACAAAATATTTATTATATGCTTTCAACTTGCACACTTCCATATAGTTAAAAATTAAAATAACCTTAAAAATAAATCAATTACTAATTCTATGATTTCATAATGAAAGCTCTTATAGAAAGCTAGAAAGTAAAATACCAGACCTAACTAAAAAATAGAAATTTTCTCTCTTTATTACAAAAGACAAGAGAAATTAGGTTTCAAATTTATAATTGTATCCCCTAATTCTATCCTCCATATCATGAAAATATTTACTCAAGGACTCCCTACAGAATGTTTGGGGGTGTCATTGATGTATTTTGTTGGCCATATATTCATCCTCATGTAAAATAATCTACCATAAAAAAAATATCCTTTGTTTAAAACACATGCCTATGGGCATCAAAACATTAAATCTAAAAGTCTTTATATATCCTTTAAATAGATAAATTCCTTTTTTAAAATCCCATAGAAGTAATGTTTTGTATCTTATTTATTAGATAGGGCTTTCTACTCCCATATTTAAATAATGAGTTTTACCTCCATTTTAAAATATATGAGGTAATTTTATATCATAAGGCTTGTCCCATATTTTAAAATCACAAACCCTATTGCCTTATGAAATGAATTTCATTTATCTCACTATTACAAAATTTCCTCAAAGGGATGTTTTAATAAAAGGCAAAAACATTCAAAATGAGGTAAATAATGCAATTATTATTTAGGTACAAAATTTCACAAGTTTATCTAAATAGGACAATCAAGTTTCCTAAATGAACCCATAGTTGAAAGTGAAATTTC
Source organism: Torreya grandis (assembly GCA_037957365.1). Taxonomy (NCBI): domain Eukaryota; kingdom Viridiplantae; phylum Streptophyta; class Pinopsida; order Cupressales; family Taxaceae; genus Torreya; species Torreya grandis. The sequence continues at coordinate 2,435,649 of JARHVA010001134.1, forward strand.
TTAGATCTATATTTACTTTTCAAAAACATTAGCCAAACTTACAAAGAGTAATTATCAAACCGTATGTGTCAAATTGAGATGATTCTTGCACCATTGGAAACTATGCATCAAGATGTTTCCTGAAATTAGTTGTATTCAAAATTATGAGTAGCTAGAAAGTAGTCATAAGTATGAGTATTAATGAAAAAATGATGGTGTCCTTATAGATATAAGGTTATTTTTATTAAATTTTGTGACATTTATAATTTTCAAACTTTGAGAGGTCCTAAATTTGTCATATAAACTCTAGTTTTAGAGGGTTGGATAGGTCCTTTTGATATCTTTTAAATGATATGAGTTCTTCATAGCATTTGGATACTTTAAGTCAGGGAGAGAGAGAGAGAGAGAGAGAGAGAGAGAGAGATAGTGTGTGTGTGTGTGTGTGTGTGTGTGTGTGTGTGTGTGTGTGTGTGTGTGTGTGTGTGTGTGTGTGCGTGTGTGTGTGCACACGCATGTGCGCATGTGCATGCATGCATACTTGAATTAGTGTATAAATTCCAACATTAGTCAATCATATTGGAATTAGAGCTACATCTACATCCACCTTTATCACTACAATCATATTTATATATACCAAGGCTCACTCTATATAGAGTAAAATGCATTAAAAATATAGTAGGGTGACATATAAAAGGGACCCACTCTAATAAATCTCTTGGCTAATAAGTGATAATTTTTTCTTTGTATGCATGAAATTTTTGGGGAAATAGAGAGTCCATATAGACTACTTATCTTTAGACTTGTTTCTTCTTCTATAACTTTAATGTGTTAAGGTTTTTTCATGCCATGGCTAAAAAAAAAAAGTTGTATAAAAATTCATAGATAAGGTAATCAATTTGATTAGTTAAACAATGACTCATCAATTTTGGTCAAGAATATGTAGTAGGTTTTAGAGGAAGTTATATTTTAGATACACCTTAGTCTATTTTTTTTCAGATCTTACTAGTAAATAAAACTTAGCGAATACATAATTCATGGTAAGAAAAACCTAGAAATAAAATTAATATTAAGATTTAGTCACAGTATTACTTATAGATAATAATAAAACCTTAAGATTATAGATTTATGTTGTTGAGGCTATGGATTTATACAAGGGAGAAGAGAAGTTGTGGCCCATTTTTTTTTTTAATGGTCCCTAAAAAAACCAAGGAATCCCTTAAGTCCAATAAAATTGTTGTGTTCTTAGACACTTTAAATTTTTGTCTTAGTTTATAATCTATTTTCTTTATAAATTCATACTTTTGCACTATTGTCAAGAACTAATGTTGTACCTAGAGAATGTGTCTTTAGAAACACAACCCCTTACTAATATCATTAAATCAATGTGGTTGTGTGGCACATTGTGTGATTAGTTACTTATTTTGTATTTAACATAATTTTTATACTTCAATAAATGCTCTAATGATTGATTTTTTCCTCTATAATGTCTGTTAACTTTCTCAATCTTGAAACACTTTAGGTAAGCTATTCAAGTAAATCTTAAAAAAATAATAGGTATGGGCTTTAACACTTTAAAACACAATTTAAAACAAGTTTCATTATATAAAAAATTTAAAGGTTTGAGTCGATATATTTATATGTATATCCATGAATGTTTATTTTTTGGGTCGCGTTGCAGTTGCTCACCAACTATTGAGTCTAGATTAACCAAATGGTATGTTTCCCTCATACTTGAGAAATAATGATTCCATCTAAATTTTTAAGATATATAGACAAAGATATACCTTTTTCACTCATTGGTTACTCCTCCTCTTCTATATGGGGCCGAAACATGAGGGACTTACCTTAGGAAAGTTGGTCGAACCCAGATTGAAAAAGTATTTTTCTCCATGGATGCAAGCATCTATGTGCTAAAATTTTGGTTCCTCAAGACATCATTCTTGTTGAATTTGGTACAACTCCACTCAATACTATTGTGATCTTTAAATTGGTGACTATATTTTAGGGTTAGACAAATGTCTAACCCTTTGTTTGATTTACTCATATATCTATATAAAACATTCAAATCCATTATACATCTAGCATATTGTGAGATCTAATATAGATTGTATGCCAACTTTTGTATTACAAGACCTTGAAAATATTGACAAGGAAAAACTTTTCTCATGTGCATTGTATTTGTAATATTTGTTCTATGAATTATGAAACTAACGATCATTTTATATGTAGATGTTTTCCTTACTATGAGATCAAGTGGTAGTTTTGTTACCTTTTTAGAGACACATATAACTCTCTCTAGACTTTATAGCTTATGAGGATTGGATATGGTTGGCTATTTTATATTGAGAGATGTTTGATCTTCACCAAATTTTATGTATATACTTTGTTTTTAGAATGCTCTATATCTCAAGGATTTCTTTGTTCATTTTCTTTACTTTTTCTTCAGGATTGAATAGGAAACAACCTCATGATAGGGTTGTAGATATGATGAGATGTGTGAGGCATCAAGAATATAATTTGTTTCCACATATTTTTTCCCTTGTACATATCATTGTTAATTATTAAAAATTTTGCTCTATTGGTTGGTTGAAGTTGCACTTGCACTCCCTATTTATTAATTTACATTATAATTTTCTAGTCCTAGTGACCACTTTTGACCTTTCATGGACTTAAAAATTATTATCATATATTATTATAAATAAATTACTCTAAATGATAGATAAATTATATATGTATGGCCTACATTCAAATGAACTAAAACACTTGTATATTTATTAAATTTAAAATATAAACCTTTTGTTACCTGAAAATAATTAAGATGCATTATATCTATAATTAAAAGACATTTAAATTCATTCTAACATGGTGAACAAGATATTTTTAAAGTCATATAAATTGTAACAATTAATTTGAATTCTATTACCATTTTTAGAACCACTTGGATATAAATACGAGATACTTTTAAAATCATATAAATTGTAACAATTAATTTGATTTCTATTACCATATTTTTTATTCACTTGGATATAAAGATGAGATAATTTTAAATTCATATAAATTGTAATAATAAATCTGAAATCTATTACCATTTTTTGTGGGATCCACTTGGATATAAATAATTGTTCCACCATAATTACAAAACTTGCTTGGTAAAGATCCTTCCCACACTTCGTGAAGACACTTCCTCGAGAACACATAGAGGAACTTATTAAATATGACAAGTATTTTGGTTTATTAAACACTCGATTAATTAATAAAGTAATGACACATCATAATTTATTCCACCATAATTACAAAACTCACTTGATAGAAACCCTTCCCACACTTCATGAAGACACTTTCTATAGAACGCACATAGTCACTTATTAAATATGGCATGAACATTTTAGCCTATTGAGCACTGGATTAATTAATAAAGTAATTATAAACCATATATGAAATAAAAACATTGTACTTTGCAAAGAACTATAAAACTCATCACATTTGGAAATGGCTACAAAGTTACAAAATATAAGAACTTGGAACACAAACATTCAATAATCAAAAAGGTTATATGAATTTTTATAAAATGATATTACTTATCTATGATGATTAATAATGTGTACCTGGGACTCTCGTTAATGGGTCAAGGGTAATTTAGGATATAATATAGTGGGATAATCAATTCATTTGGGTGCCTCCCTTGGTAGGTTTGTTTAAGCTAAACTTCTATGGTGTAGCTCATGGAAATTTGGACTTGGGGATGGATGTATTATCAGGGATTATTTTAGGTCTTTGATTAAAATTGCTTAAATTAAGATTATTGATGGTACAAACAATGGTGATGAAGCCCAAGCTATTTTTCTTGGCCTATAGCTATCTCTCCATTTAGAATTGAGCATTTGATTGTGGAAGGGGTTTTATGGTAGACATTAGAGCTTTGTAACCTTAGTCTTTTGTTAACCAAAAAATTATATATAATGGATCATTCCTATAAGATCCTTATAATATTTTTTTTATTTGTTAGAATTGTACTATTTTTGATAAAATAATGCCTATGTTGATCTCCTATCAAATTATGGCATATCCCAAGTTGATACTAGTCAGATAATATTATGGCTTCTTGGGAAGGGTTAAAGGAATTAGACTTGGTTTGATTCCCTTCCATTTTCATTACTTGGTTCTTTCATTAATTTTTCTTGCATTCCTTTGGATCATGTGAGTGAATTATTATTAAAATCCATCCCCCATTTGACATGATTATTATTAATGAATTTTGAAGGTGTTCGAGTGTGGGGTGTGTGAGTAGTCTGAGTGTCTTCATTTCCTTGCGAGTTTCATTAAAGGTATATGTTTTGAATGGATTGAAATGTTAAGGGTAGACACAATGTATCTTAGGGAGAGACCTGGTTTTCATGAGGTGTGGATGGATGAGTTGATGATATCAGCTCACATTGATCTATTGTTTTCTCTATATGCAAAAAAGCAAGAAAGGGCTTTCACAAGCCGTATCTCATCTACTCACCTCCAAAAGGCTTTTTGGATCCTAACTAGCTTGGTGTTGAAAGCCATTTAGTCTATGTTGGGTGATGAATTTATTTTGGGTGATCATTGCAAATAAAATTTGGTGATTGCCTCTTTTTTTTTAAGTTGTTTTCTATGCATTTTAGAGGATGGGATTTTGGTATGCAAAATTTTAGAGTCTTTGTAAAACCAACATTTTATGGTGGTATGAAGCATGATTTGGATAAGGTTGGTCCCTTAAATACTCATTCCCTTCATCTCAAAGTTTGGGATATCATGGGATTTGGTTCCTTTAGGTGTGTTGAGGATGGTGGAGGCTTGTTTCAAGATTTTAATGGACTATCTAGAGGATGTGTTGGATTTTGCCTATCACCCTCTCCTAGATGTTGACCATTTTTAACCCCCAAGTCAAAATGTCAAACCCTATCATTTGAAACTTAGCTTTTCATATCTTTTTAATTTGTTCATATTCCATTCCATGCTTTGTGAGGTCTTCAAATAGTCTTGTTGAAGTCTTATTAGCATATTTTAAGGTTAATTTGACAAAATTAAAGTAATGTTTTATCTTTGTCTTATACTAGTATAGCCTTAACTATGGTGTGAAAAGGTGGTTAAAAAAATTTAATAGGTCCTTAGGTTTATATTCAAGTCACATTACCCATTCATTACCTTACATGAACATTTCACACGTGTTTGGAAAGATTAAGGTTATTTTGTAAAGATTAAAGCAAGTGTCATGTAATAAAAATGTGTTTCTAGTTAAGTCCAATGCATGTCAACCTGACCAAGGTAAATTATCCATGAAAATACACTTTCCAAATTTCTTGAAGTAGTTATATAACTTGCACATATGTCAGGCCATGTCAGTCTTACAAGTTCAACCTCTAAAAGGGCAGTTATAAGCACTTGTACAGACCAAGAAGACTCAATTTTAAGTGAAAACATTTTAGAGGTGTATTTATAGCTTATATAGGTCAAGTCCATGCTTGAAGTATAGCTACAAGTCTCATAAATGAAAAAATTGCTTCATAATCTCCATGGCTCCCTTGGCAAACTTACAAAAATCAATTTCAAGTGCTCATTTTATATAGTACAAAGGGAGTTAGGACCTAATATTTTTTATAGAGGAGGGGGTCATAATTAGCTTCAAATCCATGTCTATGTGGGTAGATTGATGTTCCCTCCTTTACGAATAATTTCTAAGACCCCAGGGTACTCTAAAACTATCTACAAACCCCACCGGCTCATTTTTCTTCTTGAAATGGTAGTTTAAAGTTTTTCTAGGCATGATAAGAATTTAAAATTATTCTCAAAGGTATAAAAATCCATATCACACTTTCATCCACCAAGTTTGGCACGTGTGGCATTAGAAAATGAACAAAAAATCTCTATAAGATGGTTTTGTAGGTTGTTAATCATGTTTCTTGATGTTTCAAGGTTATTAATAGATAGAGTAATGTTGATAAGGATATTATGTCATGTTTTCATTCCACATAAATCTCTATATCTCCATAAATGATTATCCATTCTCATTCTAATACCATTTTCTATAAGTAACACGCAATGGTCTTGCTTATTGAACTATGTATAGGTTGCCTACATAAGGTGACTTGAGAAGGTTTAATATTTAATTATAATAGTGATATGAGAGGCCTAATCACATAATAAAGGTAATAATCCATTGGATAAACTTTATCAAGATTTAGAAGATCAAATTTTGCATCATACTAGGCTTGAAACATGGAAATGTAGACTAGTCTATAGACCTATAGGTCTCTTTTCATGAGGAAATGTATTGAATATGTATCAATGTTGGAGTTTTAAACTCTTATGAAATAATCATAGTACCCATACACATGGATAAGTATCAATATAAATAGATAAGGTGTGATCTCAAAACCAATGCCCAAAACACCTCAATGAAACCTACAAGTAGAATAGTAAAGTTTAAACAGTTCAAGACCTTGAGTTAAGATAGAAAAAATATGAAATTACAAATGTGAGTTTCATAGATTGATATTAGTGACTTTTATATGAAGAGGTATATTTTTACAATGACTCAAAAGCACATCAATTTTTGATCACTTATAGCCATGCCTTAAGCAAACATGAGGTAGAGCATGTATGTTTGAGAAAATGTAAAGTGCTAACAAGTTTTTAGAGGATTAGAATAATAGAAATAATTTATTAAAATTGTAACCAAGTTCATTAAAATTATCAATTATTTTTAATTGAGGTAATAAACTCCAAATGTAGTCAAGTCCCAAATGACTACCTATAGGTTGGTTTGAGTAACTCAAGTGGGTTTTCAAGCTTGAGAAGATGGCGCCTATTTGGTTTAGAATATGAAGATGTATTTGGGAAGAATAAAATAACTTGGAAGTTATTTTATAATGTTAGTATGACCTTACATAATCCTCATAGTCAATGAAAAAGGTGGCAAGGTTTATAGGTCTGTTTAAGCCTAGTAAGCCTAAGACCAAACACACGGGCTTGTGTGTAAAGTTGTGATAAAAGTTATTTGTTGAATGTAATATGGACATATAAATACCCTAAGGAGGTGATATATAGTTCAAATAAACTATCTATGATGTCTTATACCCTTCAACAATGAATAAAAAGGCTAACAAAGATAGCTAGGGTCACTTGTATTAGTTAGCTTGAGAACCCTAGCCTAAGAAAATGAAGGATTTAGTAGGGTTGAAGAGATAGACAAAAAATAATATCATTGGAAAAGTTAAATAGATATGGTGTATACCTCACTAAGGTGTTTCTAACCCAAATAAATTACTTCTACTCCTTTCTCTCACAAGATTCTCTCTCTTGAGTTCATAAATGCACACTCAGTCACTCAAAAGACTCTCAAACTTGCTCAAATCTCCCTTGACAAGATGCATGGTGTAAAATTAAGTTTAGAGGTTTTTTAAAAGTCTCTCCACTCCCATCATATGTATTATTTTAGGGAAATATTTTATTTCCTCTATGAACAATCATTAAGAACCTAACACACCGTAAACCCTCATAAACCCCTCATATTGACCTGATGGGAGAAATATACCCTCAAAGTATTTAAAATGATATGTTTCAACTTGGTAATGAGTTTGGTGAACTTAAAAAGTATCATGATCACCTGAACATGGTATTATTTGGCACATTCCAAGGGGAGATTATATGAAATCAACCTAGACGCATGGTTGTAGGCTTGTTTGTGAAGGTGCAAGGTAAGGAATGGATTACAAATAAATTAAAAATGATTATAAACATATTTAATAGGATACATGATCATCCACACACCTTTTCATTTCTCTTAAGGTGATAATTTAATTCTTCAAGTCATCAAGTGGGGGCAAAAGGTGAGAAATGCACCATTTTGCTAGCCAAGATGCCTATCTACAAATAAAAGTACAAATGGAAAGCCTATCCTTAGTATATTTAGTTTTATTATTATGTTTTATGACTCAAAAAACCATTTCCAAGCTTCAAAACCTAGAAAATTATTGTCAAACCACTTCAATCACTTCTCATGCATGTACAAGCACCTAGGTTAAGGTTTTAGCCATTTCATAGTTCACACATCCGTACAATGTCTAAAAAGCTAAAATTTTACATGGATCTTAGTAATGTAGTATGTAAATTTAATCAAACACTTTTTATAATTTTCACATGTGTGGGAGTCAATTTGAGCCAAAACTCAGTTTCTACGCTCAAAGGTTTGATTGAAAAGAGAAAAGGGTGAATAAGTGTACTTACACTTGCTTTCAAGTCAAGAAATTTGGCATGGAGTTGTATGGTCATATTGGTTACTAAAAAATATTCCTATATCAATATCATTTGTACATTCTTATACATAAAGAGATTTGTGTGTCTTTAGGGCTATAAGGAATTGAAGGCTAGTGAGAGCTTAAGGTGCAATATGAAGCATTTATGAGTGTTTGATGGATAAAAATGAGTTTTTTTAGGTATGATATGATATATAGATCCATTTAATGAAGATATGTTTCACTCACAAATTTGGAATCAATGTTTGACACTTACAAGCAAGGAGAGGCGTAGTAAGGCCAAGTGGGTTTCAAGACACCTAAAGAGTTGTTTGATGATCACCACTGAGATGTTAGTTTAGAAAGATTATAAAATAATTAAAAGTGTTAAAGAGTAGATAAATATATAATTCAAGATTATTTTATTACCAAAGAGTACCACTTGTCAATCTCCAAAGCAAGAGAAGGGTAGTTTTGAAGAAGAAGACAAGGTGTCAAATTACTAGAGAAACTCCCATGCCATTCGGAAGAGGAAAACATCTTCAAGAAAAAAAACATGTCTTGGATACCTAATGGAACTATTTAATAATTCAATTCTTGATTTTGTCTCTCACTTGACACTTGTCAATGTCTCTCTTCGACACCTATGTCTCTTCTACTCTCATTTTCTCTATTTGAGTAGCATTGTTTGGCTATGTATATATCCTCCACTTGGGTATGGCAAAGACCTACCCATTTGTATGCCTTTGATCAATGAGAAAATAATGGTTTTACCTCCTCCTTTGACTAGTTTTACTATGTTTTTATTATTAGTATATATTTTCAAGTTTTTTGCTTAGTTTTCCTTGGTGTGTTGTCTTTTTATATCACTCATATGCAGTTTGAAAGCTTCTTTACAGGTTATGTGAAGTGTCCAAGTGAACTGTGAAGGTTGACTGAGTTTTTTACTCATTAGTGTCATTTTATGACCTCTTGACTAGTCCTCCTAGCCCAAATATCTATCACAACCTTCATATGAAGTGTTAATGTAGAGAGGCAGATTAGGAGTAGCATTTGTTCAGGTTGATATTATGGTTGATGTGCACATGCATCTAGTTGGTAGTGGTCAAATTTTTTTGGTCCATCACCTCCATTAGAGTAGGTTTATCTCTCTTTTCTTATCAAGTTGATATATTAGTGAATAGTCCTAAGTGATACATCAAGGGGAGATAACCCTATAACCTAGAGATTTAATACACCAAAATGTCACCCACAGCCTAGGATTTTCTCCATATTACCCCAAATTTGGAAGGCTTGCATAATCTTCCAAGGGTGAAATTTTGGGTGGCAACACTAGCCATGGTCAGATCTCCCTCCCACCTTGGATTTGACTATGCTTAAAGCTCTGATTCCTCAATTTGTTTATCTTTGGTCTCATTTTTGGGAACATTAGGTTGTTAAGGCAAAAAAATTATTAATTCATGAGTGGTTGAAAATTACGGTGACTCTATCAAAGATGGATTAGGGTGAAACAATTTTGTCAATTAGTTATAGGCATAGTGTGTGGCATTAGTTAGGTTTTAGTAGGGGTCACAAATATAGTCATGGGCATGTGCTTTCACATCTAGATAGAACAAGGTTTAAAGATGCAAGGAATGTCTTTCTGCACAAGCATGGATGTCATGGAGTTAATTTCAATGGAGTGGCTGAATTTTTTTCAAGCTGGATGAGTTACTAGGATGCTAATTATATGCCCTTTACTTGAACTCAAATGGGGATAGACAAATTCATGACCCTTAAAATTATCAACAATTTTAAGTATCTACAATGAATCAATACTCTTTTATTCCATCATAATTGGTGTTTAATACAAATTTAAACTTTTTATAATTGTATTCATGTATATAAAAATCTAACTTTGAACAATTATGATGTATTAGTGGTACCTGATTGTAATCATCTTATCATGTTTGGTAATGATTTGTTCAGTTGATGTAATTAATGTAATCTAGACATTGTATTTAAATTTGGTGCAATGAAATGAAAGAGAAAGAGTTTTATGGAGATGATAAATGAGCCATTATTTACCACAACTAGGTCCCAACAAAATCAAATCTCACATCAGTTGAAGCAGATATATAATTTTATTATAACCTGGTGAAATCTAAGCCCATTGTAATGTAGACAGTTTCTTACTTTTATTAAAAAATGATGATGATCCTTTCTTTAGGTTATTAAAATCTAGAATTAGAATAAAACATCTAAATAAACTTATTTTAGTCAATAATATTGACCTAACAGCATGTATAAAAAAATACAATTATATTTAATGGAAAAAAAAATTGTTGGAAGGGGTTAAAATACCCTTATGAAGTCCAAAAGAAAAGGTCAATGGACCATGTTCATTCTTGAAGGTTTTGTGTCCTAAAGGCTGAAATGAATGGCCAATGGACCATAGTCATTCTTTAGGGTCATGTGTCTTTCTTCTTTCTTTTTCTTTTTTTTTAAATTAATAATTTTTAATGTTTACTAAAAATATGTTTTTGAAAATGATTAAAATAATAATACATAATCTTATTAAACAATGGCATCATTATACTCATAATTTTCAAATAATATTTTCAAACCATAAGACCCTTTTCCCAAGGGAATGTTTACAAATTTGAAACCAAACTACAATTCTCTTAATGGACACATCATAATTGATGCCACCATAATTACAAAACTCACTTAGTAAAGACCCTTCCCACACTTCATGAAGACACTTCCTCAAGAACACACAAAGGCACTGTTAAATTTGACATAAGAATTTTGGCCTATTGAACACTAAATTAATTAATAAAGTAATGAAACATCATAATTTATGCCACCATAATTACAAAACTCCCTTGGTAGAAACCCTTCCCACACTTTGTGAAGACACTTCCTCAATAACACACAGAGGCACTTATTAAATATGTCATGAACATTTTAGCCTATTGAACAATTGATTAATCAATAAAGTAATGATAAAACATCTATGAAATAAAAGTAATGCACTTTACAAAGAAATATATAACTTCATTTGGAAATGGCTACAAAGTTACAAAATATAAGAACTTGGAATACAAACATTAAATAATCAATAAAAATTTATGAATTTTTATAAAATAATATTATTTATCTAAGATGATTAATAATGTGGATGTGGGAATCTTGTTAATGAGTCAAAGGTAAGTCAGGATAGAAGCCTGTGGGCTAATCATTTTGTGTGAATACCTCCCTCAATAGGGTGTTTCAAGTTAAACTTCAATGGTGCATCTCATGGAAACCTGGGCACATCTAGGGTTAGATGCATTATCAGGGATTATTTTGGGTCTTTGATCAAAGTTGCTTCAATGAAGCTTATTGATGGTACCAATAATTAAACTGAATCTCAAGCTATGTTTCTTAGCCTAGAACTATCTCATCCATGCAAAATTGAGCATTCAATTGTGGAAGGGGTTTCATGGTAGTCATTAGAGCTCTGCAATCTCAGTCTTTTGTTGACTAAAAAATTATATATATAATGGAAAATTCTTGAAAGATACTTCTAATCTTTATTTCTTTGTCAGCATTGCATTATTTTTGAGAATATAATGCCCACATTGATCTCCTATCAAATTATGGCATATCCCAAGTTGATATCAGTCAGATAATATTATGGCTTATTGATAGGGGTTAGAAAAATTAGACTTGGTTTAATTCCCTTCCATTTTATTACTTGGCTATTTTATTCATTTTTATTACTTTTATTTGGGTCAATGTGAGCAAATTATTATTAAAATCCCTCCTTAATTTAACCTTTTAGGGTCTTACGTTGTCTAAATAAGGGAAACAATATGCAATAAATAGGAACTAATTTGTTATAGGTTTTAACTAGCTTTGACTTTCTAAAAATAGTAAATAATATGCAAAAATAGAGACTTATGTATAAAATGACTGTCATAGAAGATCTAGGTTCTAAACTCTGGTTACAAATAGGTCTAAGTATCATCAACAGGGTCCCTAGGTCTGATTCTTCACTAAATAGTAGCACCCCACCTGGATAGTACTGTCATGTTGCTCGTGTTCTGAAAATGACATTAATGTCCTCTTTATATGATTATTCCTATTATTCAGGAGCACCTATGCTTGTGTTTCTAGGTTTTGTTTCGACACACATGAAATCTAAAACTTTGTATTGTGCCTGAAATATTTCATTTAGTGTGAAAACCCTAATCCTCCTTGCAAATATGGCATGAACTAAAAATGTGTGTTTATTAGTAGGATAGGTTGGATAACCTCAACAACCCACTATGAAGAGAGTTACCTATATACCAATACTTTGAGGATGGATCAAGCCCAATGTAGTTATCCCACCTAGTACTTAGTATAAGTGCAAGCAAATTCTAGAATGAGAGTGGTCTTGAATGTCGGCAAGGAACACTAGTGCCAAGTTGGGGACACTCGTGCCATGTGGCTCTAGTATCCTTGATGTGGTGCTAGTTTCCAACTGGTAGATTACTGGGCACAATGGTTTGGGATTTAGGAATGTAGTTTTAGGACTATGTTTAAGCTAATTATAGATGTTTATGGTCTATACAATGGATGAAAAGGTGTGATAAAGGCTCTAGAATAGGTCTAGGGCTAAGCTAGGAATAGGCTATCTTAAGTAACACTCTTAGCATCCAAATACCACTTTTAGGCAATTACATTATCCCCCCTTTATGTTATAAATGTATAAAATTAAAATGACTAGTATAAAGTAAAATAAGCATTCCTAGACTTACCTAGGAGGTGAAGCCCATGTAGCTAAGTTTGAGTATGTGAAACTAGGTCTGCATATGTGAAACATGATCTAAATTAATGACCTATAATGAAATATGCAAAAATAAATCCTTACTTAAGAGATTATCAAAAGCAAAGACTATGATGAATAAAGTAATTGAGTACAGTTGAGTAAAGAGATAGGAAAGAGGAAAGGAATGAATACACCTCATTGGGTACATGAACCAATGCATGAACCTAGTGACAATTTGTATGTGAGTGTACATAGTGATCAAATCTTTGAATATCTTGGACTAAATTGATATATTTCTCAATCCTCATATGTGGGTGGCTCAAGAACTCAATTTGGTTTTGACTCCTTCATTTCCCACCCCTATTTGGTGGATCATGACCTATGAATGGCCTGGATAAGATTGTACGTGTGTCTTACCCTCTCATGTGGGTGGCTCAAGAACTCAATTAGGCTATGACTCCATCATTTCCCACCCATTTGAATTAGATGCATCTGAAACTAAACTATGCAAAGTGCCAAATTTATCTAACTAGGTATATCTAATTATGTATTAAGGCTTTACGGCCACTCAAGTACATTAGGCATCTCTAGGCCACTCGAGAATGTGAACCACTATAGATTGAGTAAGGCATGAATATGGTAAAAACCTATAATATGATAAAAGGTGTATATATCATAGATAATGACATGGAACTTTCCATTCCATCTGATCAACATGTGTGCAACTGATGATATGGAAACTATGTGCCATGCACATGCTCCTAATTTGATATCTGAGTATATTGATTCTAGACTAAGTATGTAATAACTGTATCTATGTATCTAAATTAACTGTGGGAATGATCATGCCACACATGATTCCCCTAATCTGATCAATTGGTATGAATATGATTTGAAGTGAGTGTATCTAAGCAAAATCTAAACATAACTATAAAACATGTGACTGTATCTATGTAAATCTCTACTATACCTAGTATACTACTCTATCTAATATATAATACCTTGAATTTGGGGCTACTAAATAGTAGTGTCATATAGTCGATAGTAGTGCCCTATAGTGTTTGTGTCCCAATTTGGGCACTAATGTCTATTTGGTCTAAAATTTGGGTGACTGAACTACTTTTTGAGTCCCTATTTTTTGTGTCTGACATGTGTTTGATTTTTTAAACTGAGACTGTTTGCTAAAAATGATTTGTGAATAGCAATGTATGAGCCTAATATCTATGATAAACCCCTATGAATGTAACCTATTTTTATGGTAATTATAGATCATGTGTAATAATTATCCTTAAAATAAAATAGCTCTATGAAATGTGTTAATGTGAGCATATATAACTACATGATATTCTAATATAATGTGTAAAAATAACTTTAGAATGTAAAAGTATCTAAGCATAAGTATGTAATGTAAGATGTATGTTTTAATCTAACATTTCACAAGGGTGTCAAGATAGATGTAATCAATGTGTAACATCAAATCTGAGTAGCTACCTAGGGGGATGGGGCATGATGTCCATCATGACACCCAAATAAGAAGGGAAGATGCATGAGGTTCCTAATGGCATCAAAAACTAGTGTGTGTATCAAGTAAAGACAATTATCTTGGTGGTAAAGCATACAATAGAGCATATATGCAAAATAAATAAGACACATAAAATATAGGCCAAGGGTCCATAATACAAAGGACATGGGTACATGTCGCTAAGTCTGAGAATGAAGAGATACAAGGACATGTTCAAATCTCCACATATGCAAGCAACAAAAAAAATTGGCTTAGAGCAACATCGAAGGACATGTTCAAATTTATGCATATATAATCAATAAATCACACACAAGGGATGAGCACATGTCCAAGGCATACATACATAGAATTCATATAGATCCAAAGAATAATGTCATATTCAAATGCCCTCGAATAGAATAAGCATAGGAAACATAATCAAGTCTAAACTAGGAAAGCTAAAAATTAAAGTATGTATGTATAATTATGTAGTATAAATCTATGTAAATGTTATCATGTACACATGTTGAGTCTAACTAGTGATGGTCAGTAAACAAATTTAAGCAATGAATAGAAATGATCAATATCAAGATATATCAATATGCAAACTGGAATGTATAGAATGCAAGGATAAAACCTGGTAGTATAAAATATGTATGAGATACCCCTAAGTGGGTGGATGTATCAAATTAATAAACCTATATCAATGTATATGCCCCCAGTGGGTAGATGATAACAAGTTTGTATTAGTGTAGTGGACCAAAGTCCTATATGTAATCTAGAAGAACTCAACAAGAATAAGTGAAGCATATATTATGATAAAATTGACTATACTAAGATAGATAGCATGTGTAATATGTTGAAATTAAAAGAAATGTAAACATAGCAATGCATACAATTTGTAAATTTTGTGTTTTTTGAGTAGTATTTAAATGTTTTTATGTTTTGACATGTTATATTATTTTTGTATGTTTTGGATATAAGCTATGTACAAGTGAAAATAAACTATGTACAAGGAGCTAGAGAGAAGGAATTATGTACAAGAGGGTAAGAACCATACTAACCAAAGAGTCTCATGGGAGACTCACTATCACTATGGCTTGTGTAAAAAATAGGAATGGAAATCTCTCATGCAATGTGAGTATTGTATTGTAATCAAATTTTGTTAATCATCATAATAACCTGGTGTGATAGAGTGAATTTCCTCATACTATGGAGTTAACCTTTCTATATTATGCTTTGGCATATTGAATGTGACTTTGCCCTTTGAAATTGTGCTTATTATAGAAATATGGTGTTGTGGAGGCTCTTTTACTAGAAAACTTGTTTTAAAAATGCTTATTTGTGTAGCATGATTTTGCCTTTGTAACTTAAGAGATTACTCTTTCTATAACATTTCCTATGTATATGGATTTTTTACCTTGATAAACTATATCTATGAATGATTTACCTTAGGATGTTCAATAAAACCCAAACCCTATTGACCAATATTATCAACTGCAAGAAAGGAGTAGTGATGGCTTGGGCATGTTTGCCAAAACCTTGACCATGATAATTAAACTATTATATATATTTGTGACCAAAATTATACCATATTGAACATTGAGCCTCATTTTGGAGAGGTAGAGTTGCTTGATTTATATGTGCTTGTTGTACTATTTCTTGGTTTGATTTTGTTTTTTGAACCTTGTGTTGTTATAAGTTATGCTTTGATAATTGTTGTATCTAAATATTTCACTCTAGGATAGGGTGTTCAATCCTCTCTCATATTTAGACAACATGAGATTAGCTCTAGGCCTGTGGGTTGCCTATATCAGAGGTAAAACTCTAGGTTAAAGGGCTAGCTCCCTTGATTTATCAATTCAACTCACACACTACATTATACTAATCACTTGGGGATGAAAAGGGAAGAATGTGATAGAAATGTAAACCTATACCAGTGAGGTGATACACCAAAATATTATTCCACAAGCACACTTATATATACACTAAGAATGAAGACTATCAAAACTAACCTCAACTCTATGGCCTTCTAGCATTAGTATTTCTTATAGAGGTAGATTGTTATGCACATCAAAGGTGGGTGAAAATAAGGTCAGATAATAGACACTACTAGTCTCTCTCATAGTTCAAGATACACTCAACAAACATATACACTTTATAAGACCTACTAGAAGTGATATCCATTACACAAAACATGCAAGGGTAGCATAGAAGCAAGAAGAGCATATTCACCACTTCAATTCCAAGTACACCACTTAACACACTTAGAAATAAAATAAACTTCAAATGTCTTATTCAAAGGATAAATGTGCCAAACTAGTAGGGATTATCCACACTAGGTGTGTACTCATATAATTACCAAAAAGGCATACATAAATAGAGCATGTGAGAAGATAGAGAAGAAGAGAATATAAAGAGTCACCAATCCATGTGTCTAAATGAAAAAATCAATTTAATAGGTATAAAATAGTTCAATAATCCTTCTTAGACAAGTGTCCATCACAAGTATGACATTTTCCCTCAATCTAGCGTAGAGACTCTTCACCTTCCTCTTTGAAACTTCCTTGATGATGAGGGATATAATTGACTACTTGAAAATACCATAGGGGTTATAGACACATTTTCACTCTCATTAAAATATGTCAATAGGCTTGTAAAATCTCTCATAATCCTCCAAATGGATGAACTCATCTACACCACTTATCACTCATTGTCTATGACTACTCACTAGCCCTTCTAAACTTGTCCTCACACTTGTCATCAAAATTACCTATAGTTTCTCATGGAGATGTATTAAATAGGTTTTATGACATGTATTTAAGACATATTTATCCTTTGGTATATCAAATATACCTTCACAACTTCATTGTGACACTTCTCATTTTACACACTAGGCACTCATCTTGCCATCTCACTATCTCATTTAGACTGTCTACCAATGAATGGACTGGTTGAGAGGTTTCCATGCTATTCTAAGGTGAGAGATGAGTATGGATATTTGAAACAAGTCTATAAAAACCTATTTAAATGACTCTCTTTCAACAAGTCCCTTTTGCATCTATAGAAAAAATTAAATTATGTAAGAAAACTAGAACTAGACCTATCCATACAAGAGACAATACAGAATAATTAGTTGGTGAGGAGATTAGAAGAGTCCAAAACCATTTAAAAACACTTCCCCATTCAACTAACCCTTTTGGAATCAAAATCCTTCATGTCTTTAACATCGAGTCAAAATGAGGGTTTTAGGAGGGTTTCTAGTGTCTTAGACTGTTAAGGATTGTTCATAAGATCTTGACATTGAAACTTCATACTAATTCCACTAAATTTGAGCTAAAGACCCTATTAAAATATTCTTAACTTTTTGGGGTATCATTCATAGTTTTTATATTGGTATAAACAAAATAAAGTGACTGAGTCCTTATAGTGTATTCTAAGTAGGCCCAATAAGGAAATAGGCATGAATAGCCAATTTGGGGGTACTCCATGCAAACCAATGACTCAAATTCATTATACTCTCCCATTAAGTTATTAATATATTTTTTAAGGTTTATGTGTCCTTATGGATGGAGTTGATATTCATTAAGGTATAGGCCTAATTCTAGGCCTAAAGACCTAGACTAAGTATTTGGACATGTGACCACCTGTAAAAAATTTCAAATGGATGTAGATGTCTTCTATGTGTGTTCACCTTAATTTCAACCCTCCATATCACTTTAATACCATTCCAATATTCTTACACACATCCTTTGACTATGAATGCATAGGTTTACAGATTATCTTGTATTAGAGTGCCCTCTATCTAAGACAAAATAGAGGTAATCTCCCACATTTATATGGATGAACTAAAATTATAGGGAGCTTAGTTAGGTCATGTTTTCCCTATGTATAAATTATAAAATATTTATCACACCCATATGTCTCTCAAATCTTCAAACTCCCCAAGATTGTTTTTAGGATTGATGACTGTAAGTGACACTCAATTTGGTTGGGTATGAGGGTAGAACCCTGTATGATCAACTTATGCTTTATTTATTTATTCTTGAAAACCACATGAGAATGTGATATCATCAACTCTAAGGGTTATTTGATAATCTCCATACCTATCTCTACCCACAACTTGCAATCTCTTACTCAAACTAGTCTATTGAATGTTGTTTCATTGTGTCACTTATAGGTGACAATTATGAATAGTTTAACAAGCTCCTCTAGGTGTTTATCAGTATGGACATGATAATTTCATGATTTTGGTTCCTTTTGAGTATCCCAAGATAATTCCACACCTATATTAATTCATCTAAGATATTATAGTCAAGTTGGCATCCTTCTTTAGCCTATACTAGTCTGCAAATTTATCTTTAACTATAGGTGCACATTCTAAGGAGATTATAAGACCTATAGGTGCTTGTTTATGCATTGATCATTATGTTTCAGACCTTAATCCTCCCTTGTGGTAATTGAGGATCAATACACACCGGTATGAGCTCAAATTTATCTTGGAACCATGCTCTTACCAATATACCATAGTGCATTAGTTGCATTTCAATTCCTAGGCTTAATGCTCTGTAACTTTCACTGAGTGTTTCCAGTGAAAAATTAACTAGATTAAAACCAATCTATCATCATTATATTTAACCTATAAACCTTCCTTTTATCTTCAATTATTATTACTAGGTCTAGGCTATAAGAGAGGAACCATTATGCTTATCCATAACTCAAGGCACTTCACTGTGAGATGCAATATTATATGAACAAAACCTTATTCAAAGAGGTTAAGGTATTTGTTCCCATTAGTAACTTTTCTTGATTGCACCTATAGACATTAATTATACTAGTCTATAATTAGAATGATGAACCTAAATGATTGAGAAAGATCATTCAAATCATGGAATTGAACAATGCCTATGTTTTGGGCTTTAGATGATATCCATGATCCATACATGCCTATATACGACTATGTCTATTGGAATTATAAAAGTCTTTGTTTATGGTCTTGAGAATCCCATATCAATCAACCTTCAAGCCTCAAATCCAAACCTATCATGTAAAAAACTAAACTCTCATGTTTTGAGAAATGAAACTTAGGTGCATTATTTGACTTGAAACCACTGATAATGAATGAAACTCTACAATTTAGAAACACCATCCTACAAACCAACATGTTTTACACTTCCCTCATAAGGAGGGTGATTCTACTTTCATTCCCATATCCCCACATGTAAACCAACTTTAAAAATCATCTAAGGATGAATAAAATACCTATGGGAATGAATTAAACACTTGAAAACATCAAATTATACAAATAATTGAGAAAACCTGAAGGTGATAGGAATGTGAAGTTAGTTTTGAGGTAGTAGCCTTCTTGAACATGATTCATGAGGATCAGTTCACCAAATTTCAAACTATGACCATGGATTTGAATCTCACAAATACTAATTTAATACATCAAATGCATTCTTCTCAACTCTACCCCTCTAATCCATACCAATAGAAAATTGGTTGACTAGCCTTGACTTGCACAAGAGAATAAGGAGAGAGATAGAATGATTTTCTCCATTTTTGGACTTGTCAAGGCAATCTAAGCATGAAAATGAGTTTTAATGAGCTGAAGGCTCACTCTTGAATCTTGCACATGTGCCATGGATGTTGTACAATCTATACAACCACTAAAAATCCTCTTTTTCTAATTGATCCTCTTGATTTCAATGTTTAAACCTACCAAATTCAATTATAGAACTGACCACTGACACTAACTTGACACATGATATTTTTAATAGTACTTCCACACACTTGTTTTTTCATATGAACCATACACTTTCATTAAAGTAACCCAAAAGGTGGCCTAATATGACATAAGGAAAGCTTAGACAAATGTGACTAATATCAAGACATATTTTATGGACATGGTAGACATGTTTCAACCTAAGGGGGCCTATAAAAGTTTGAACTTACATGAGGGTTGACTAATTTTACCAAGGGTCAAATTTAGTCAACATTTTGGTGATTTCTTAGGGGTAGCATGCTTGTTATGCTAAGGACCAGTTGCCTTCTCTTATCCTTGGGAAATTGACTCACCTATACACCACCTTTGACACTAACAAGCCTTTGATTAGTCACCAAAACACATACCAAATAGAAAATGGAATAAACACACAAATCAAGACAACAAGAAACACTTGTGTGTTCTCAAGAACACTTAGGGAAGACACACAAAACAAATAATCAAACTAATTATGTACAAACTAACCTAACACAAGTTTCCCCTCCTAAATCAAAGGGGAAAATTTCACAATATCTTTCTCTATGAGATAGATGAATGCATGAGGCAAGTTTCCAATTAAGCATGGGATTTGATGTATTTAGCTTCTTATTTTTTTCCAACCTCTTTAGCATGGCCTTCAATGCAGTCAAGGTAGCTTTAAACAAATCACCTATGAAGGTGAATTATTCTTTCATTTCAATCATCTCAATCTTTTCATGAGAATCCTCAGCTGCAACTTCAAATGGTGCTTCAATAAGGAATGTTCTCTTAACCTCCATGGTACTCTCACTAAGATCAAGTTTATTACCAATGACAAGTTCCTCAAGCTCATCAAGGAGCTTTGTGTATTCAATATAATCTTAGTCATTGTCTTCCATAAGGACATCTTGTTCTATCTTATTGTGCACTTAACCTTCATCATTTCAAATCTCATCAAGTTATTCAAATAGTTTAATCTGATACAACCAATCATCTTTTCTCTCTTTCTCCTTAAGAGCCACCACTATTTCAAATTCATCCTCTTCAAACTCATTCTCTTAACCATGTTCATGGTTATCATAGTCATCATAGATTGGCTCAAGATGTTCCTTAATACATTATTATCCAGTAGGAACTTTGCATTATTTCTCAAAAATATCTTCTCTCTCTTTTAATAAAAATATTCTCAAGGATTTCATACTCATTGAACATCTCTTGATAGGTCTACCACATACCTTGATCAATCTCTTTGTGTAAATTTACAACTGCATCTATACATTCTTATTATTAACTCAATAAGGATTCCTTGTTCTTGTTCTCACCAACTGGGGTCCATATGATGAGCTCTTCTTCACTATCACTTGAAACATCTTGGTCTGCTACACATTGAGCTTGTTCTTCCTTTTTGGTGTCCCATAAGATGGGTTCTCCTTCAAGAGGGGATGAGGTAGGAGGGTGGTACATTGATTCATGGTTTGGAGAGGGAGTAGTAAATGTTATGGAGGGTTATTAAGCGGTCATGGGGATGGAAGGAAAGAATTTAAATAACCCTTGAATGGAGAGATGGTTCTATTGGTCCATAGACATATCACTTTCCTTAACAAGTACCTCATGATTCTCATTATCTTCTTGAAACTACTCCACAATTACAACTTCAACTTATACCTTCTCAACCAAGGCTTATTTTCCATGTTGAAACTCTTCTTGGATGTACTTATAATATGGTGCAGACATAGGTTTTGAAGATAAGGTAATAGAGTTTCATTAAAAGCATGATTTTCTTCATGGACAAACACCTCTTGGTTTCAAGTTGGGACTTTGAGGCTACTAGGCTCTATTGAAGATTGGATAGGCTTGTTTGGAGATTGAATCAGAATATGAGATGACTAGCATGCAGCATAGGAAAACACTTGAGGATGGGAGAGACATATCTGTTATTCAAATAGACTTTCACTTCCTCCATAGCTTTCATGAGGCTCTTTAGCAACTGCAAGCTACCTCTAAAATTCTTGGCTTTCCCACCTTGAAAGCCTATCAATCCACTATTGGATGTAGCATATCATTTCATGAAAGTCTTCACTAATAACATAGTTGGATTCTTATTCAACCAATCTCCATTTATTCAAAAGTAAATGAACTACCTTTCTCATCTTCTCTATGGAATGACTAGGCATCATAACAAGCTCTCAGTCCCATTTTTTCATCAATCTTTCTTATTTTAACAATTAAAGCATGAGTTCTAAAAAGGACTTAGAATGAGATGTAATTGGAGGATGAGGATAGGATATTTTTTATTGACCTTGAGGAGTTTGTATAGGAGTTTGATAGGATGGATAGGGCTATTGGGGAAGGATGTTTTCAAGAACCTGCCTCTTAAGAACTTGTATATCTCTTGGAAAACTTACATCTTAAGAGATTAGATATATTTTTTAAGGACCTTGAACTTATCTCCTTAATATCATTCTTCATAGGCTTATTCACAAGACTCATCAACAACCTCATGTCTATATGGAGGAGGAATGGTTTGACCATATGGTAGATAACGACTTTGATAGGGTTGTGCATAGTCAGAGATTTCAACATATCCAACCATATTAACCTCATCAATTAAATGAAACACAATAATTCATCAAAATATTTTGAATAATTACCTAGATATGCTTAACAACTAGATGATTCATTTAGAGTTGCCATTGGTGTTTGCTTGCATGCTTTCAAAAGTTGATAGTAAGAATAACACACCAATAATTATTCTACTCTTTTGGACCTTGATCCCATTGGATGTGCTAGAAATTTTGTAGCCAAATATTTCACCCTAGAAAAGGGTATTCAAGCCTCTCCCATATTTATACAACATGGAATTACCTCTAGGCCTATGGGTTGCCTATAGCAGAGGTAAACCTCTAGATTAAAGGGTTAGCTCCCTTGATTTGTCAATTCAGCTCAAACACTACACTAAACCAATCACTTAAAGGTGAAAAGGGAAGAATGTAACATAAATTCAAATCTATAATATTAATATGATAAACCAAAATATTATTCCACAAGCACACTTGCATATACACTAAGAATGAAGACTACCAAAACTAACCTCAACTATATGGCCTTCTAGCATTACTATTTCTTATAGAGGTAGATTGTTATGCATATCTAAAGGTGGATGAAAATAAGGTCAGATAATAGACACTAATAGTCTATCTCACACTTCAAGATACACTCAACAAATATATACACTTTATAAGACCTGCTAGAAGAGATATACATTACACAAAACATGTAAGGGAAGCATGGAAGTAAGGAGAGCATATTCATCACTTAACCTCACAGTACACCACTTAACACACTTAGGTAAAAGATTTTAGAGATAAAATAAAATTCATATGTCTTATTCAAATTATAAAACAAGGTTCCAAAATAGTATGGCTTCACCATACTAGGTGTGTACTTATATAATTTTCAAAAAGGCATGCATAAATAAAGCCTATGAGAAGAAATAGAAGAAGAGAAGATAAAGAGTCATAAATCCATGTGTAAAACTATAGAAAATAGTTAAAAATAAAGTGTGAGAGGTGAAAAATAGGTCATTAATCCCTCTTGGATAAGTGTCCATCACAAGTATGACATCTTCACTCAATCTGGCATAGAGACTCTTCACCTTCCTATTTGAAACTGCCTTGATGATGAGGGATATAATTGACTAATTGAAACTATGATAGGGGTTTTAGACAAATTTTAACTATCATTAAAATATTTCAATAGGGTTTCAACCTCTCTCATATGCCTCCCAATTGATGGACTCATCTGCACCACTTATCACTCACTATCTATGATTGCTCAGTAGCCCTTCTAGATTTGTCCTCACACTTGTCATCAGAATGACCTATATTTGCTCACGGAGATGTATTTAAGAGGTTTTAGGACACCTTTTGAATACATATTTTTCCTATGGCCTATCAAATAGACCTTTGTATCTTTATTGTCACACTTCTCACTTTTCACGCTAGGTAGTCATTTTGCCTTCTCACTATCTCATTTAGACTGCCTACAATAAATGGACTAGAAAAGAGGTTTCCATAATTATCTAAGGTGAGATATGAGTATGGAGAGTTTTCAAAAGTCTAAAAATACCTATTTAAATGACTCTCATTCAATAATTCCCATTTTCATCTATAGAAAACATCAAATTCTATAAGAAAACCATAATTACACCTATTCATACAAGAGATAATATAAAATAATTGGTTGGTGAGGAAATTGGAAGACAAACTAGTTAAATATACTTACCCAATAAAATAACCCCTTTTTGAATAAAAATCCTTCACGTCTTTACCATCAGGTCAAAATGAGGGTTTTATGAGGGTTTCTAGTGTCTTAGACTGTTAAGGATTGTTCATAAAATCTTGACATTGAAACTTCAGAACAATTCCACTAAGTTTGAATTAGAGACCCTCTTAAACTATTTCAAACTCCTTGGGATATCATGCACATTTTTCATAATGTTGTGAACAAAATAATGTGACCTTCAAGCCTTTATAGTGCATTTTGAGTAGGCCAAATAAGTAAATAGGCTTGAATGACCAATCTAGGGATACTCCATACAAACCAATGACTCCAATTGATCTTTTACTCTCCCTTGAAGGTACTCATATATTTTTTTATGTTCATGTGACCTTATGGATGGAATTAACTATCATTAAGGTATAGGCCTAATTTTAGGCCTAAAGACCTAGACTGAGTATTTGGGCAGATGACCACCTATAAAAGTTTTCAAATAGTTGTAGATGTCCTCTATGATTGTTTACATTCAGTTCAACCCTTCATATCACCTTAATATAATTCCAAGCTTCTTCCACTCATCCTTTCACCATGAATGCATATGTCCATAGATTATCTTGCAATTAGAGTGCCCTCTATCTGAGATAGAGTAGAGGGAATCTCCCATGTTTATATAGATGAACTGAAAGTATAGGGATCTTGGTTAGGTCATGTTGACCCTCTGTATCAAGTATAAAATCTTTATCACACCTATAAGTCTCTAAAATATTCTAACTCCCCAAGATTGATTCTAAGACTGATGACTGTAAGTGGCACTAAGTTTGGTTAGGTATGAGGGTAGAACCTTGTATGATCAACTTATGTTCTATTTATCTATTTATCTATTTATAAGAACCAAATGATAATGTGATATCATCAACTATGAGGGTGATTTAATCATTTCCATACCTATCTCTACCCATAACTTTCAATCTCTTACTCAAATTGGTATGTTGAATGTTGCTTGATTGTGTCACCTGTAGGTGACTATTATGAATAGTTTAATAGGTTCCTATAGGTGTTTATCAATTTGGACATGATACTTTCATGATTTTGGTTCCTTTTGAGCATCTCAAGATCATTCCACACCTATATGAATTCATCTTAGATCTAATATTCAAGCTTGCATCCTTCTTTATCCTATACTGGTTTGTAGATTTAACTTTAACTATAGGTGCACATTCCAAGAATATTGTGAGACTTGTAGGTGCTTGTTTATGCATTGATCATTGTGTTTCAGACCTTAATCCTCCCTTGAGGTCACTAAGGAATAATACACACTAGTATGAGATCAACCTTATCTTGGAACCATGTTCTTAGCAATATACCATAGTGTACTAGTTGCATTTTAATTCTTAGGCTCAAAGCTTTGTAACTTTCACTGAGTGTTTCCAATGTAAAACTGACTATATCGAAACCACTCTATCATCATTCTCTTTAACCGATAAACCTTCCTTTTATGTTCAATTATTATTACTAGGTCTAGGCTATAATAGAGGAGCCATTAGGCTTATCCATAACTCAATGCACTTCACTGTAAGATGCAATATTATATGAACAAAACCTTATTTGGAGAGGTTAAGGTATTTGTTCACATTAGCATATTTTCTTGATTGCACCTACAAAAATTACTTGGACTAGTCTAGAATCAACATGATGAACCTAAAGGACTTGATAATGATCATTCAAGTCATGGAATTTAACATTGTCTGTGTTTTGGGCTTTAGATGATATCCATGATCCATGCATGCCTATATATGACTATGTCTATTGGAATTCTAATAGTCTGTGTTCATGGTCTTGAGAAGCCCATCTCAATCAACCTTAAAGACTCTAATGAAAACTTATAATGGAAAAAACTAACTTTTCATGTTTTTAGAAGTAAAAAATAGGTGCACTATTTGACTTGAAACCATTGACAGGGAATGAAACTCTCCAACTTGGAAACACCATCCTGTAGACCAACATGTTTTGCACTTCCCTCACAAAGAGGGTGATTATAATTTCATCTACATATCCCCATGTGTAAACCAAATTTAAAACTAATCTAAGTATGAATAAAATACCCTGCAAGAATGCTTTCAACACTTGGAAACATTAGATTATAAAAAAAATGAGAAAACATGCAAGTGATAAGAATGTGTAGTCAGTTTTGAGGTAGTAGCCTTCTTGAAGATGATTCATGAGGATCAGTTCACCAAATTGTAAACTATGACCATTGAGTTGAATCTCACAAAGAATAATTTAATCCCTCAAATTCATTCTTCTCAACTCTGCCCCTCTAATCTGTACTATCATAAAACTGGTTAAATAGCCTTGACTTGCACAAGAGAGTGAGGAGAGAGATAGAATAGTTTTCTCAATTTTTTGAATTTTTAAGGAAATCTGACCATGAAGATGAGTTGTATGGATATTAATGGTCACTCCTAAATCTACCACATGTGTCAAGTATGTTGTACAATTTGTATAACCATGTGTCAAGTATGTTGTACAATTTGTATAACCAAATTAAGTTAAATCTACCACATGTGTCAATGCTCTGTAACTTTCACTGAGTGTTTCCAATGTAAAAATGACTATATTGAAACCACTCTATCATCATTCTCTTTAACTTATAAACCTTCCTTTTATGTTCAATTATTATTATAAGGTCTAGGCTATAAGAGAGGAACCGTTAGGCTTATCCATAACTCAATGCAGTTCACTGTGAGATGTAATATTATATGAACAAAACCTTATTTGGAGAGGTTAAGGTATTTGTTCACATTAGCATATTTTCTTGATTTCACCTACAAAAATTACTTGGACTAGTCTAGAATCAACATGATGAACCTAAATGACTTGATAAAGATCATTCAAGTCATGGAATTTAGCATTGTCTATGTTTTGGGCTTTAGATGATATCCATGATCCATACATGCCTGTATATGACTATGTCTATTGGAATTCTAATAGTTTGTGTTCATGGTCTTGAGTAGCCCATCTCAATCAACCTTAAAGACTCTAATGAAAACTTATAATGGACAAAACTAACTTTTCATGTTTTTGAGAAGTAAAAAATAGGTGCATTATTTGACTTGAAACCATTGACAGGGAATGAAACTCTCCAACTTGGAAACACCATCCTGTAGACCAACATGTTTTGCACTTCCTGCATAAAGAGGGTGATTATACTTTCATCAACATATCCCCATGTGTATACCAAATTTAAAAATAATCTAAGGATGAATAAAATACCTTGTAAGAATGCTTTCAACACTTGGAAACATTAGATTATAAAAAAAATGAGAAAACATGCAAGTGATAAGAATGTGTAGTTAGTTTTGAGGTAGTAGCCTTCTTGAAGATGATTCATGAGGATCAGTTCACCAAATTGTAAAGTATGACCATTGAGTTGAATCTCACAAAGAATAATTTAATCCCTCAAATTCATTCTTCTCAACTCTGCCCCTCTAATCTATACTATCATAAAATTGGTTAACTATCCTTGACTTGCATAAGAGAGTGAGGAGAGAGATAGAATAGTTTTCTCAATTTTTGGAATTTTTAAGGCAATCTGATCATGAAGATGATTTGTATGGATATTAATGGTCACTCCTAAATCTACCACATTGTCAATTATGTTGTACAATTTATATAACCATTGAAACTCCTCTTTTTCCAATTGATCCTCTTGATTTCAACATATAAACCTACCAAATTAAGTTAAAGAATTGACTACTAACACTAGCCTAACACATGGGACATTCAATAGTACTTTCACACACTTGTCATTTCATATTAACTGTACACTTTCATTAAGATGACCCAAAAGGTGGCCTAGTATGACATAAGGACAACTTAAACAAATGTGACTAATATCAAGACATATTTTATGACCATGGTAGACATGTTTCAACCTGGGTGGGGATATAAAAGTTTGAACTTACATGGGGGGTTGACTAATTTGACCAGGGGTCAAATTTGGTCAATAATAACCATTTTTGTATTGTTTATGAATTTGACCCTTTTTTAATTTATATATGTGCCATTGTATGTTGTGTGGATGATGTGTCACTGTGAGTTATATGTATCCATTTTCTATTGTATTTTTATTTTCAATGATAAACATGAATCTATGTTGTGCCCATACATTCTATGATATGGACAAAAATATCTAGATCTCCTCATTGGGTGTAGAGGAAGTAGGTTAATCAACTTAGCTTTAATCATTTCCCTTAGTACCTCACTTGAACTCTTATTTGACCTTTCAGTGATTTTTGCATCACTAGTTGTAGATTTACTTTGTTGTGATTTATGATTTGGATATGTAAAATTATTTGTCACAAATTGACTAGGTGAAGATGCATATACTGATTTACAATATTGTGACCTGGAGGTCTTTGTCTTATAAATTTATTTTCCAATGTTGTAATATTTTCATGTAATAATTTATTCTAATTTTGTAATCCTACAATTATCTTGCTCATACTGATAATTTGATCACATGGAGTCTCACAAGTGCAAACCCTAGTTGTTTTTGATTGAACATGTAGGCACACACCCTATAAGGAAGAGGTGTGGATAGGATGAGTATGGAAAATAATGAAATTAGTATAGGCTAATTCATCTCATGGAAGAATGAAATCATGGACTTGGTTAGAGGTAAAGTAGCTATCATCCTCACAGAGATAACAAGGGGAAGGAGATTATTTCTTATACATAAGATATGGCATTAAAACTTAAAATATTGTTGTTAGCTTATGTGTTAAATCCTCTATGTGTGTATGGGTTTGCTTATTAATGGAATTCCACATAGGAGAAAGATAACATGCTATGAGATATGACATATTTTACAATTGATATAAATCCTCATCTATACATGTGTTTATGTCTTTTCTAGGTTCATGCTAACTTAAAGGAAATAAACATGCAAATGAAAGTACGAGACTTTGAAATAAAAATGATTAATTTATTCTATCATTATGATCATGATTATATGAAATAAAGATCAGAAGATATATAGATCTAAAATATGATTTTTGGAAATGTAAACCCTAGGGTTATCTAGGGTTAGGGTTTTGAATTAGGGTTGTTTTGAAAAAATTTAAATCATATTTAAATAAATGAAACCCTAGTGTGATATTGATTTAATGAACTAATTTATGCCAAAAATTAGTAAAATAGAAGTTTGTAACCCTAATTTAGTGCAAAACAATTTGGAGAAGGCAAACTAGGGTTTTAAGTAATATTTCAAGTAAGTTGGGTTCACCAAATGATTTAACCTTTTAGGGTTTTACCTCTATAAATCCTAAGTTAGATTAAAGGTCAAATTTATCTAAATCAATGAAATAATATGGAATAAATAACCATTAAATTGTTGCATATTTTGACTATCTTTAAATTTCTAAAAATAGTAAATAACATGTGTAAATAGAGACTTATCTAAAAACTTACTATCATGGAAGATCTAGGTTCTAAATATTGGGTTACAGGGAAGATCTAGGATCTGAATATTGGGTTACATACAGGTCTGAGTGTTGTCAACAAGGTCCCTAGGTTTGATTCTTCACTAGAAAGTAGCATCCCACCTGGACAGTATGTGTCATGTTGCTCTAGTGCCTTAAAAATGGCACTAACATCCTCTTTACAAGATTGTTCCTATTTTATTGGAGCACTTATGCCTATGTTTCTGGGGTGTATTCTTATGCACATGAAATTTGTAACTTTGTATTATGTTTAGAATATTTTATTTAATATGGAAACCTTAATCCTCTTTGTAAGTATGGAATGAACTAAAAATGTGTGTTCATTAGTATGAGAGGTTGGACATCCTCAACACCCCACTATGAAGAGAGTTGCCTACATACCAATACTCTGAGGAGGGATCAAGCCCAATGTAATTCTCCCACCTAGTGCTTAGTGCAAGTGTAAGTGAATGTTATAATGAGAGTAGTCTTGAATGCCTAGAGTGTGCTTGAGATTGGAAATCTTTAAAATATGGGCTTAGGGTAGTTATAGATGGTAGTATTCATAAGTATGGTAGAATAAGGATCAATTACCTTTAGTTTGCTCAACTTGTTTCTTATTTGAATAGGTTTATTGCATCTATTTTCCATCTAGTGGATAGAGGTCTAATAGTCTTGTATTTATAATGATCCATAGCTTATGTGGATAATAAAATATACTTAGGCTAAACTTAGGAGGGGTACATGTTTTAAAATATATTTATTCGAGAGAGTTAGGGCAAGGGACACTAACACCAAGTTGGGGACACTAGTACCGTGTGGATCTAGTGTCTTTAATGTGTCACTAGTGTCCAACTGGTAGACTATTGGGCACAATGGATTAGGATATGGAAATGTGGTTTTAGGACTATGTTTGAGTTTACTATAGATGTATGTGTTTTGCACAATGGCTGGAAAGGAGTGATAAATGCTATAGGATAGGTCTAGGATTAATCTAGGAATATGCTATTTCAAACAATATTTTTAGCATCCAAATACCACTTTTAGGTGATTATACTCCCCCATTTGACATGATTGCTCATTAATGAATTTTAAAGGTGTTCGAGTGTGGGGTGTGCAAGTAGTTTGAGTGTATTTATTTCTTTAGGAGTTTCATTAATAGTTTATGTTTTGAATGGAGCACAATTTTGAGGGTATACAAGATGTATCCTAGGGAGAGAATTGATTTTCACAAGGTGGGGGTGGATGAGTTGATGAAAGTAACTCACATTGATCTAGTGCTTACTTTATATGCAAAAAAGTAGGAAATGGATTTCACATGTCATATCTCATATATTCAAATCTAAAAGGTTTTTTTGGATCCTAACTAGCTTGGTATTTAAATCCATTTAGTATATTTTATCTGAGGAATTTTTTATGGTTAATCATTACAGATAAAATTTAGTGATTGCATCTTTTTTCATAGGCCATTTATTATGCATTTTGGAGGATAGGATTTTGGTATGTAAAGTTTTGGACTCTTTATAAAACCAAAATTTCATGGTGGTCTGGACAATGATTTGGCTAAGGTTGGTCCCTTTAATTCTCATTCCCTTCCTCTCATGAGTTAGGATAGCATGGGTTGGGTTCCTTTAGGTGTGTTGTAGATAGTGGAGGCTTGTTTTGAGATGCTAGTGGACTATCTAGAGAATGTGTTGGATTTTGCTTATGAACCTCTCCTAGCCATGGTCAGATCTCCCCCCTTAGGTTTGACTATGCTCAAAGCTATGATTCCTAATTAGTTTCTCTTTGGTCTCATTTCTATGAACCTTAAGTTGTTAAGGTATAAAAATTATTAATTCATATGAGTGGTCTAAAATAGAAGGTGATTCCATAAAAGTCAGATTAGGGTGAATCAAGTTTGTCAAGTGGTTATAGGCATAGTGTGTGGTGTCATTTAAGTTTTATCATGGGTTCCAGATGCATTCATACATGTCAAATTTCACACCTAGTTGCAACAAGGTTTGAAGATACAAGGAATGTCTTTATGCACAAGCATGGATGTCATGGAGGGAGTTTCAATGGACTGGTTGAATCTATTTCAAGCCAAATCAGTACTTAGGTTTTTGTGTCAGAGGAGGGTAGAGTTAAGTTTCAATGTGAGGCCAATGATGAATAAATAATCTTCATGGTGGTGAATTATGAAATTGAATCATGGGTGGGGGTTGGTCTTGAGTATGTTGTTCGATCTATTTCTCCTCTTGTGAAGTTATCTCTGGGTTAATTATAGTGTAGTTAAATTTGTGTGTTTTTTTTATTATTCATGGATTCTCATGTAATCATGGTTTTTTATAGATGGCATGGATTCACATGTGAATTCCAATACCATTTTTTGTATATCTAGTATTTTGGTGGGTTGATCCTAGGATTTAATATCGTGGAAGTTTTATGATATATATTCCCTTTTTTATTATCTTGTTGCCTTTGTACATGTGAGGTCCCATTAACCCTCTAGCACTTACTAAAATGAATGTGCATGTGGGAGGTGTCTTGCATAAATTAGATGTAGTAGGTCAAATTAATATATGTTAGTTAGGTATAGGTTAATGCAGACCAAAAAATCTTCCATGCCCTCATGTCTAGCTAAGAGAAGCATGTTTTTTAGTGTTATTTCTTTAGAAAACTTAAAACAATTACAATTATAATGGCTCTTTAAGAACAAAGAAGACCATGATAGCAAATACTAAAAAACTTTCAAAGAAGGCAAATTGCCTCATAGAAATTGATTAGGAATTTATATAAAAATAAGTTAAAGTTTAGATAATCTATAATTTGTTTTAAACCACATAGAACACACTCTAAGACATTACAAACAATATCCCACCCCTGTGTATGATTTGGGACATTTCTTAAATTTATCCCAAAATTTAGAAATTATGATCATGAGCAGGAGAGGAAGCGAGCAATGAAATGGGTTTAATCATGGTAGGCTAGGAGAGTACCAGTATGCCTTAATCATAGATGTGTCAAGGGACACATTTAGTGAGTCCTAGTGTCAGGGAGCACCTCTTTTGGGCACTTTTGAACTTAAGTCTTCAAACCACCCTCCTTCTAGACAGTTGCATATTTATTCAAGGGGAATTTTGGAAAAGGAGATTTGTTTACCTTGCTAAAGAATATCATTGGCATAAATTATGTGTCCAAAAATCCCAATTAGCATTAGAGAATCATTTTATTCTTCAAAAAGTTGTATGTCTTCAAGTAATTAAGGATAAGGACAAAGTGAAGGCCTATATCACCAAGCTAGAATAAAGGATTCTCATATATGACTGTAATGGAATCTAGTTGAAAGAATCAAAACTTAGTTTTTAGGGAGTATAAAACTAGAAAGAGGTGATTTATTTACCCATTACCTTTATGCAAAGGGTTTCAAAATTTGTATCTTTCTCATCTATGGTAGATATATTTTAAATATTTTAAGGGGGGGCTAGTTTCTCAATAACTTAGGATTATTCAGGAAACTATGCAAAGAGGCTTCAATACCTTCATAACTAAGCCCTTTGTGGTTTTATTTTAGGTGAACTTGTATGTTCCCCATCTTAAATTTTATAATAATTATGGGAAAAATTGTGTGGCCTTATACATATTTCACCTAAAACTCTTAGTTATTCTAGAGTATTGTATGCACACCTCAAAACATACTTAAACATTTTATTTATATTTAGTTTGGTTTGTTCCCAACATAATCCAATCATTTCTTAATAAAGTTATAGCCAAAATAGGAGGGCATCGAATCCTTTTCCTTTTTTTTTTTTTTTTTGGGGGGGGGGGGGGTGGTGGGTTGGGTGTAAGACGAATCCATCTATTCTCATATCACTATTATCTAATCAATAATATATATACCTTGGATAAAACTTGTTTTCTCAAGCCTGAATGCTAAAGGAAGATGATACTTGATTTAAAAGGCCAAAGCTTTGAAAACATTATTGTAAGACACATTGAGGACGTTTATAGGTATCCACTTAGTGATAATTTATAGGTTACCTACTTTGAGAATGAACATGATATTTCCATTCTTAATGATCTTTCTTTAAGGGCTAATGACCAATGACTCAGTTTAAAATTTATACAAATTTGACCGAATGTAATCCCTAAAAACATGATAGAATTCATAAGGAAACCCATTCAATCCTAGGGATTTGTCATGACCCATTAAATTAATATCATTTTGAAGCTTGATAATGAAGATAGACATATAAAAAGCTATTTTTTTGCTACCAGAGAGTTTATAGGGCACCATAATTATGCATTTCTATAGAGTAGGCTCATACTCACCATTTGATATTTTTGTTGGGTTGGTGGATCCAAAACATGCATTATTATTGTTTAGTTTTATTTTGTATTCAAGGAATTTTTTACTATGTGATACCCCCTTTAACATTAGTTTAGTTTTAAATATTGTTAGTATATTTTGAGTTTGTTAGTTCGAGTTGATTGAGTCCATTGGTTGGTCCACACAACCAACTCTCATAAGCTTATAAAAACTTACATGACTATATAAAAATTTAATGCTTTACCATTGAAAAAAATCTTATTATTCCTCCATTAGAATGATCCTAAAAGTGGTATCAAGAACTAGATTTATCATGTGATGGAAGGGAGAAAGTTAGAAGCATCAAGGGAGAGAACAAGCAAGCAATAGGTTTGAAGCTCCAAATTTTTTTTTATTATAAATTCCAAAAAAAAATCTAGTTTGTATGCCCTAACACTCTCAAAAGTAATTGTATGACCTAATAGAGTTACATGACCTTCACATGATCAATATCTAAACGTTATAGCGTTTTATTGACTTATTTGATGATTAAATCTTTTTTAAACCACTAAAAATTATGTTTGTTTAACCCAAAAGGCTCAAAAGTCATATATGTTTGTTTTTGTACGGCCTTGTATGATGTCCCAAACATGATGCTAGAAAGTTATATGTATGTTATGAATCTTATTATGTATGGCATTTGACACTTTCAAATCTCTTTATTATTGATTGTATAGATTTATACTACTTAAGACCCTTAATGCAGTAGTTTGTACGAGATTTGCACGTCCTAAAAGGCATTGGAAAGACATTTTTTATAAATTAAAATAATTTTCATATGTTGTGCTTTACATCTCAACATTGACAATTGGGCTCCACAAGAAAAATAAAATGAAAATTTTCACTTTCATGTGAAAGTTTGGTAATAAGTTTTTCAAATGCATGCAAAATTATTTTTTTATTTGTGAAAAATCAAAACGTACACTATATAAAAAATATTCTCTCTTTATAACCTCAAGTTGTTTATAGTGAATTTGGAAAAGGATCCTTTGTAAGTTAGTTGTATTGAGAGATCCTAGGATCAATCAAAACCCCACCAAAGAATTGTTTTAGTTAACCTCTTTTTCACCCCAATTAGTTGAAGAATATTTTTAAAACACTTTGTTTTAAATGGAGTTTTGTAATTGGAGATGTAAGGGTGTCATTTGTGCAACTTGAGACATTTTTTGTGAATTTTATATCTAGCCACTATTTTGTATGAAGATGGTCGTGTCTACATTCTTGGATTTTTTGGATACATCAAAAAGGTAAAATTTATGATTTTAAGATTATTTATATGATTTTTAAAAGCAAATGTATTGAAAATGGAAATATAAAGGTGTAAAAGGTTATTTTTTGTGACTCTTATATGTAACAACTGACAAGTCCCAAAATCAAAACATTTTTATCAAATTTGACTAGAGGGTAAAGGAAAACCTAGGTATACCTACTATTCTCTTATTTTGTTATCATTATGGCCAAGATCATTAGTCTCATATCAAAAATAGGGTGACTCACTACTAAAAATTATAAGGAGTGAAACATGAATATAGATAACTCCTTGGTTTTTAATGACTCGAAGGAGTTCATTGAAAACCAACCCACACCTCCTACTAAATTAGCTAAATTGATTGAATTTTAAAAATGTGGTAAATGAGCACTTATGTTATTAAAATCATATTGTTCTGTGCAAGTTATCATTCATATAGAAGTTATTAAAACTAAAGCATGGAAAGTGTGGAAAGCACTAAAATACATACATGATAAACAACCTTCATACAATAAAATTAATCTTCTCATGAAAGTACTAAACTCTAAACCAAAATATTATGAAGTTGTATCTAAAAACATCTCACAAATGAAGACATTGAATTAATAATACTACATTACGCATGGAAAACTGAATGATCATATTCTCATTTATATCACTTTGAATGGTCTCAATTCTACCTAAAATAAATTGTATAAATGTTGAAGCTTAATGATAAGCTCAATGGAACAACATTTTATTCCATTTTAAAATTACTTACTCAACATGGGTGTCATTTACAAAGAAGAAAACTCCACCTATAGAAGATGCCTACTTCACAAAGGCATGGAAACACCGACTCTAAAGAGGACACGAACAAAGTTGATTTTGGAACCATTCTCTGAAATATTCTCTAAGACATTCCCATCATAATTTTTCTAATTCCTCAAAATATGGACATTGATATAAGCATTATTATTAATTTAGTGATAGTTCTGGTGATTCCCCATCTTCTAGTTATTGCAAACATAAGAAAGAACCTAGATGTTATAAATGTGTTATTATTGGCCATCTTACTAATGTATGGCCTTCTCGACACCCATGATTAGCACATAGAAATAAGGCTAAATAAAATTATGTAGGTCATTATAGTGGCAATTCCTTAGGTTACTCTAGTTATAGTGGTTACTATTGACAATTCTTACCACAAGTCAAAATGGGTCAACCCCCTATATTCAAGATTTTCTATAGGGGATTTTTATAATGTCATAAGGTATGTGGTAGCTTAATTAATTTCATTCATATTTCATTCTAGCTTTGGCCATAGTCTAGCTTAGTCCTTGTGTCATTCAATGTCTTAGGGGTCATTTTAGAGTCATATATAAAAGTGGTAGGTTTTCATGTTGTCTAAACAATTAGGATCATTTAAATAATTCACATAGGCTTTGAGGAGTTCATTTGAGCTCTCAAAGATCAAGCAATAGTTTAAGTAAAAGCCTAGGTGAACTAGATCGTCACCAGGATGTCACCCAAAAATTAGTGGACCAGCTCAATTATGTATTTTAGATATGAGCCAAAAAAATTATAGCTCCATGGAGCTCTTCATTCCATAAACATGAAGTATAAATTTCATGTTAGCATGATTTCTCTATCTTGAGTTATGGAGCCTCAAAGTTGGACGTATAGAGTAGAATGTTCACGCAAGTGCCAAGTTTGAACTCCATAAAGTAGTCATTTATATTCAAAAGGCCCTTAAAGATTTTAAAGTTGATCAAGATATAATGGCCCATGTGATATTGCATATTAACACTCAGATCTAATGGTTCATGCTTGGGTCAAATAGATTAAAAGGTCCCTAGGTTAAAATCCCTTAAAAATCTACAAGTTGGACAAGATCTAATGGTACAGGTTTGCTAAGTAGAGATCCAATGGTACAATCTCAAACGATAACAAGGTAGGTCCAATGTAGATCAATGATTAGCATTCAATTGTCCCAATGATCTAATGGTGCATAGGAACTAACAAGAAAGTGGGTTCAATGAGATCTATAGCTAGCGCTTGCTCATACATCTTGATCTAATGATGTGAACAAAAGTAAACATGTATTATGCAAGTGATTTTAGCCTAGTGGGTCATAGGAAGTGTAGTCAAGTGTATGAATCTATCTTAAGTGTATAATGAGCCTTAGTATCTGTAATTGATCTATGGTCTTATTTTCCTTGGATCATGCATCTCATCTTCATATTGAAACACTAATGCTAGTGCATTCTAGGACTCTTAGACTAGTGTTGTATGTCTTGTCTCTTTATGATAAAGTGTGATAGTCTTGTAGAAGACATCTTGGTGCATCACCCTTTTACAATAGGTTTATTTCATGCAATTTCTAACATTAGATAGGTAATAAGCTTTTTAATATACATTCAGGGAGCTAGCCCTTTAAATCTAGAGACTCGCTTCCATTATAAATACACCCACATACATAGAAGTATTCCCATGTTGCCCAAATCTAGAAGAGGCTTAAGCACCATGTTCTAGGGTGTAATATTTGGTGACAATATTTATAGTACACCTGGTGGGATACTATCTTCAAGATAACTTGTCAAGGTTAATGATGGTCTTGACAACATCAACTACAAATTGGTGTGATACTCAGCATTTGGTGATTCCATCAAGGTAAATCTAGTTTAAGGCCATTATCTTGTTATAAACTTGCTCTCATAATTCATGGTTATCACTAGGTCATCATCTAGAGGATTTCTCAATCCCATTGACCCACTCTTTCAACATGAACTTCCCCTTGGATTTCAATATCCTCCTAATTTGTGCTTTAATGATCAAGAGGATTTTGCTAGCGAGGGAAATCAAGATAGTGAACAAGTTGAATAAATTGAAGATATTGAATAATAAATGGCTAGACCTCATGATTTTCCTACCTTCAATATAAAAAATCCAATTAACCTTCAAGCATATGATGCCATTCCTCCTAATTCTAAAAAAGGTGTGCCTATATTCAATGGAAAGAGTCATGTTACACCAAGTGAACATATTAGATATGTCTCCAACTTTTGTTGCTTCCACAATATCACTCAAGAGAACATTTCCATTAGACTCCTTGTCATGTCCCTTAAAGGGAAGGATCTTTATTGGTATAGGACTCTATAAGGTGGATGCATTACTATATGGGATGAATTTGGAGTGTTGTTGACCTCAAGATTTGGAAATGAGAGTGACCATGCCTCTCTCATTCACTAGCTTAATGTGATCAAAAGAGGATCCAAAGAAATAATGCATGATTTTAACAAGAGGTTCTAAAATACTTGGAATAAACTGCTTCATCCTATTATACCACCTCCCAGCTTTGTATTTCCAACCTATCTAAGAGCTATTGGCATTGAAATTGTTGTCATGCTTCAATCCATGGGTGATTCCACTCTCCCAAAAGTTTATGATCTTGTTATCAAAGCTAAGAATAGTCTCATCCAAGCTAGAAGATTGCCTCCTAAAGTTTTTATGCCTTTATTATTTCATACTTATGCTAGTACTCTAGATACATCCCTAGTTCCCAATGCTAATATCAAGCCTAAATTTGTTCCTAATAAGGCAAAAAATGTCATAGATCCATATGCAGAAAATCAAATGCTAAAAGCTCAGATTAAGAGAAATCAATATCCAACTAGTTGTTCATTAAAATCCATATTCTTACCAACAACAATTTGGTCATCAATATGAAATATGAAGAGGCCAATGGTAGCTTAACCCCAATAGGTCTACCAATGTGTACAGTTTTATCTCTACCACCAATGTAAGGGATATGGTACCAATTCATAGCAATTTGGTGTAGGGAAAAGATTAACAGTAAGACCAATTCATGGATGCCAATGAGAATGGATAAAGATATGGTAGCTTAAGGAGGAGTTACTCCCCTCCTATCAAATGAAGATGAGGTGATGATGCAAGCTAATGAGGATTGGAAAACTCAAGGAGAGATCTTCACCAATTTTATGGTTGAATACACATTTGTGCTAAATCAAGGATCCTCTATTGTAGATAATACAAGGGCCAAGAGGAAGGCTCTAGGAGGTGGCAGTAGCATTCCCATTGGCTTATCTAATCCTCTTGCAAGGTATCAAGGCAGAGTTACAAGTGTGACAGTTCCAAAAGCTCCTACATCTCCATCAAGTCAAAATATGGTAAGGTATGCTCATATTCCTCAAGTTCCAAGTAATTCTCTTCCTACAAGAGCCCAAGAGAAGGTAGGTATGGCTTCTTTAAATATTGTATATTCTTTTAAGAACACTAAAACATCCATTTCTCTTTGGGATGTTCTTCATATGCCTAGTCAAAAGGAACTCCTATAAAAATATTTATCTATTATCCCTATTAGTGTCCCACCCTCAAATCAAAGTCATGGCCATGTTGTTCTTGAAAATGATCCTAGTACCATTGTTGAACCATCTACTAGGGCTGATAAACCTCCACTAGTTTACCTCACCCTCATTGTAGGTGACAAGTTGGTACATAATTACCTAGTCGATAATGAAGCTTCTACCTCTATCATGCCCATGGTTGTAGCTAAAAAGTTGGGCCTAAAATATGAGACACATAGAAAATGAGTCCTTTAATTAGATGGTACACCTAAAAATACATAAGGACTGATAAAAGGCTTGAAGGTTTTCTTACATGATTGTCCTAGTTTTCCTATTTTGCAAGACACAGTTGTGGTTAATCTCCCAGCCCACTTTGTAATTTGCTTATCAAGGGACTTCACAGCCAAGATAGTTGGGTATTTCTCAGCTAACTAGTCTTTCTTGACCTTTAGAACATGGTATGGGTCCAAGGTGAAAATTATGACACAACCTCTTGCAAGGTTTCATATTGAGCCTTATATTGAGACAAGTTCCAATCTAAATTGTGTGGCCCATGAAGAAAAGGACTCTATTAGAGATGATGGCACTTCTTCCAAGCTTGAGGGTATTTCATATTTATTTCTTAATGAATATGGAACAAATAATTATGAGCATGATCCCTATGATTTCATAGAGGAAATTGATTTTGGAGTGTATTATATACATGAAGAAGGAGAAACAACACCTCTACTTACCAAGGAAGAGGGTGAAGATGATGAGATGTGGAAGATGTTTTTTGATTGTTCAAGAAGTAAAGTTGGTGTAGAAGCTGGTGTTATGTTAGTATCCCCATTTTAAAGATAGTATTATGTTTCATACATATTTTATTTTAGTTATATTTGTAATGTGGCTGAGAATGAAGGTTTAATTCATGGCCTTCAATGGGGAATGAGAAAAAGAATCAAGAACTTGTAATTATATGAAGATAGTGAACTAGTTGTACATCAAGTAAGAAATGTGGTTGTTTCCAAGAACCCTTTGTTTAAGTCATATAAGCATAGGGTGTGATATTTTCTTGAAGACTTCAATGCATTCAACATACAATTAGTCCCAAGGGAGTACAATAATCATGTTGATATACTAGTTGCCATAGGACCTCAATTTGATACTCCAAATACCATAAAAGAAGAGGGGAAGCAATCTCACATTAAGATAATTATCAGACCTTATATACCTAATAATGAAGTGTCTTGACAAGTGTTTGATAGTGACAAACACATTACATGCTTTCTACAAAATGAATCTAAGTTCTTCTCAAGGAATCAAAGGAGACTCCAAGAACAATTGGGTGATCATATTGTGAAGCGAAAGACAAATAAGATACCTAAGGTTCTAGTGACCTTAGAAAGTATCTTCAATTAGAATGATCAAAATAAGGAGAAATTGATTATGTCTACAAAGAGGATAATTATGAAAGGGTCTTGATCTTCAAGGACAAACTATTCAAACTAGGCAAGGTATGTTCTACTTTAGAGAAGCAAGCATTCATTGAGTTGTGTCGAGAGTTTCATGATATCTTTGCTTGGGAATATAAGGACCTAAAAGGATTTTATCCCAGCGTAGCACACCATACTATTGAGTTGTAACCTATAGTTAAATTTATTAGATAGAAATAAAGACCCATTAATCTTAAGGTTGAGCAACTCATGAGGTTAGAGCCCACTAAACTCCTTGAATATGAAATAATATTTATTATTGATTATTCAACATGGGTAGCTAATCTTGTGCCTATTAGAAATAAGAATGGGGAGATAAGACTTTGTGTTGACTTCAAGGATCTTAATAAGGTGTCACTCAAATATCATTGTCCTTTACCCTCAATGGAGTATATTTTGCAAATTGT
This sequence comes from Torreya grandis, assembly GCA_037957365.1. NCBI lineage: Eukaryota > Viridiplantae > Streptophyta > Pinopsida > Cupressales > Taxaceae > Torreya > Torreya grandis. The sequence goes on from JARHVA010001134.1 coordinate 2,477,502, forward strand.
TTCAGGTTCTCAGCGTTTTTCTCTTCTAGATGGATACTCAAGTTATAATCAGATTTGAGTCAATGAAGATGATTAGTTTAAGATAGCATTTACCACTAAATGGGGGATTTTATATTATAAAAAGATCCCATTTGGTTTATCAAATACTAGTGTTACCTTTAAAAAAGCAATGGATATGGCCTTCAAAGGTTTGATTAATGAGGTGTTATTGGTTTATCTAGATGATATAATAGTGTTTTCTAAAGATGCTAATAAACATATGCAACACTTGAGACAAGTGTTTTAAATATGCAGGCAATATAGAGTATCTCTTAATCCAAAGAAATGCATCTTTGTTGTCCATGAAGGTAAGCTTTTGGGACACATTATTTCCAAAGATGGTTTGGCTATTGATCCTAAAAGGATAGAGGATATTCTAGGCTTATCATTTCCCTTGCATAAGAAAGTTCTTCAAAGTTTCTTAGGCAAGCTAAATTTTGGACGGAGGTTCATACCTAGGTTTGTATCTTTGGTGAAACCTATCAAATCCATTCTCAAAACTAATCAAGTCCTTTCCTGGAATAAGGAAGGTAAGAATAGATTTGAAGCCATTAAGAAATAAATTTCACAAGAACTACTCTTGTGAATCCTAACTTTGCTAAATACTTCATGTTGTATTCATTTTCTAACCTTGATACTATCTCAGCCATGTTAATGAAAAAGAATGATGAGGGTGTAAAGCAACCAATTTCATTCTTTAGTCAAGGTTTGGAATATTATGAATTCAAGTACACCTTTATAGAGAAACAAGTCCTTGTTGTTGTAAGAGGACTAAATAAGTTTAGGCATATGGTTTCAAACAATAAAATTCATGTTATGGTTTCTCATCCTAGTACCAAGGAGTTTCTTTTGAGCAGAGACCTTAGTGAGAATAGAGTAGGGTGGATCACTAAGGTAATGAAATATGATGTTGATATTAAAGTAACAAGATTGGTAAGAGGTAAAGGCCTGTGTGAACATTTAGCTTTAGATAATCATGAGTCAAAATAATAGGTTCTAGTCAATCATGATTGATCCAAACCAGTTGGTTCCTTGCATATACAAAGTTGGACACAACATGTGATCAAATTTATTCAAAATGTTGAGTATCCTCATAATATGAGTAGATCACAAAGGAGATATTTCAGATTATAATCTATTACCTTTTGTCTTATAGATGGTGTGATTTTTACGAGGAACATCAATGGTGTGCTATTGAGATGCATTGGTAATGATTAACTTGGGGTGTTGCTTGAGAATTTTCATGATGGGATAGTAGGAGGTCATTTCTCTCTAAAAACCATAGCTACCAATCATGAGGGTAGGTTATTATTGGTCCAGCATTTTCAAAGACTAGCATGCTTGGGTGAGAAGGTGTGTACAATGGACTTTCTTTGTAAGAAAATAGAAGCTTGCATCTCTTCCTTTGAAGCATATCTAAGTTGATCAACCTTTCAGACAATGGGGTCTTGATTTCATTGGCATGATAAATCCCCCATCCAGTGTTCATCACAAATGGATACTCATAGCAACTGACTATTTTACCAGATGGGTTGAGGTAATGGCATTGAAGAAAACTAATGAAAATGCTATCTTGGAGTTATATGAGAGCATCATAACAAGGTTGAGCACTCCTACTATTATTTCAAATAATGCTCTTGCTTTATGGGTGCTAAGATAGTTGATTGGGAAAATAGTAATGGCATATTCTTGAGCACTTCATCTAACTATTACCCTCAAGGTAATGGGTTGGCTGAATCTACTAACAAGAATCTAATCAGAATCATCAAAAGGACTTAGAGCATAACCAAAGATATTAGCACACCATAACCAAAGATATTAGCACACCAAATTTAAGACAACCTTATGGGCTGATAAGATAACTCCTAAGAGGTCAATAGAGAATTCTCCTTTTGTGCTTGTCTATGGAAGGGAAGCTAGGTTTTCTATCTCTCAAGAGTTGCCTGTCGTAGAGTTAGCACATCAACTAGAGTTGCTTGAGAATGCTCCAATGGAGGTGAGATTGACAGAATTAATGGAGTTCTAAGAGACTAGAGATAAAGTTCATCAAGCTATGGATCATCACCAATTACTAATGAAGAGGTATTTTGACAAGAAGGCAACTCCAAGATCATTTCAAGAAGGTGACATAGTATTGAAATAGGATGAAGATAGAGCAAAACTAGGAAGACATAAAATTTGACACCCTATGGAGTGGACCATATGTCATCCTCAAGTGCAAGCAAAGTAATTATTTCTTGTTAGCAAGGATAAATGGAGAAGAGTTGCTTATCCCTATGAATGGGATACATTTGAAACTTTGTAATTGAGTGGTAAAGTTTAGTTTTTTAAATAGTATATAAGGTCTGTGTTTCCTTCCTTATTGTGTTATGTTCCATAAGTGATCATAAAGCACATGTGTGTTTCTTGATTTTTTTTTTGTTCCTATTGTTTTCTATTGTTTGGTGTGTTGTCAAGGCAATTTATGTGTCAAGCATGTATACTTGTGACTCTGTAACCCAGAGGACATGATTAGAAAATTGGTCATGGTATAGCAAGCATATCACCCTTGGTAAATCACCAATAATGTTGAGCATTCTTACCATAGGTCAAAATGGGTCAATCCCCTATAGTTAACATCTTGTATAGGGGCTTTTTATAATGTCATAAGGTATGTGGTAGCTCAATTTATGTCATTCATATACCGTTCTATCTTTGGTCATAGTCTAGCTTAGTCTTTATGTCATTCGATGTCTTAGGGGTCATTTTAGATTCATATATGAAAGTGGCAAGTTTTCATGGTGTTTGAATAGTTAGGATCATGGAAAGAATTTGCACAAGCCTTGAGGAGTTCATTTGAGCTTTCAAAGATCAAGCAATAGTTCAAGTACAATCCTAGGTGAAATAGATCATCACTAAGATGTCATCTGAATAGACCAGCTCACTTATGTATTTTGTAGATGCATCTTAGAAAGCCTCGTAAGCTAAAAAGTTACATCGTTATAGATCTCTTTATGCTAGAAACATGCTCTATAAATTCCATGCCCACACAATTTCTCCAACTTGAGTTATGGAGCTTCAAAGTTGGACCTATAAAATAGAACATTCATGCAAGCATCAAATTTGAAATTCATAAAGTAGCCATTTATATTCAAAAGGCCCTTAAAGGGTTTAAAGTTGCTCAATATCTAATGGTCCATGTGAGCTCATATACTGACACACAAACCAAATAGTTTGTACTTAGGTCAAATAGGTCAAAAGGTCCCTAGGTTAAAAGCCTTTAAAAAGCTACAAGTTGGACAAGATCTAATGATGCAAGTTCATTGACTAGAGATCAAACGGTGTGATCTTGACTGATAAGAAGCTGGGTCAAATCTAGATCAATGATCAGTGTTCAATCATACCAATAATCCAATAATGCATAGGAACTGATAGGAAAGTGGGCCCAATGAGATCCATAGCTAGCACTTGCATGTACATCTTGATCTAACAGTGTGAACAAAAGTGAACATGTCAAAGGATCTTCATGGAAAAAAATCAAAGGGTAACATTCCTTCATACATCTTAATCCTAAAACACACATGAGGTCAAAAATTTAGGATCTAACAGCAAGGATCTATGATACCAATATAAAAAATGATAGGTTGGAGCAATGTGATTGGTTTGAGTCAATTTTTTATGGATAAAATTGAACCAAAGAACCAATTGCAATTGGAGCAAGTTGGTATCTTAGACATAGTTTAGAATGGAATGAGCAATGTGGAAGGGGAATACCACATGGTTTACTATGTAGGATCAAGGATTATATATCAATGCAAACTCTTCAAATTCATGTGCCACCATGAAAGCTCAGTTGAAGACCCGAGATGCATAGTGACTACCAGATGTGAAGAATGAAGTCTAAGATAGCAATGAATTATTGTAGATAGTGAATATAAGTGTCTATAATATAGTTAGAACTTGGTAAAATGTTTTTGATTACCACAGCATATGTCAAGTCTCTTAATTTAGTTTCAAATGCTTGAGGGATGATCCATGATGAAGGTAGTTGCACAAAATCTAGATGAAGAATCTCTGCACCATTTTGAAGAGTTTGTCATGGTTTATATGGACATTTGTCTTAAGATGCATTCATGGTCTATTTCACACTTAGTTACACCTATAACGTAGTTGGTTCTCATGCCTGGACATGTGTTCTAGTGACCATTGAACTTCATTCTTTCATGCTCTTTCTAAAATTCTATAAGTAGCTACCATTTTGGCCTTTGTAAGATATACCACACCATGTATGGCAAAGCCTTGCTAGTTTTGACATTGTACTTTACCTTAGAATAATAACTACAATCTAGTTTGAGTTCATATATCAGCTTGTCAAAGTGTGTGAAGAGATGTATAGTGAATAGTTAAGGGATATTCATTTATCCTTGTTTTATCTTAGTCCTTCCATGTTTGATGCAAGTGATTTCATCCTAGCAGGTCATATAAAGTGTAATCAAGTGTAAAAATATATCTTAAGTGTATAATGAGCCTTAGTATCTACAACTGATCTATGGTCTTATTTTCCTTGGAAATTCTTTGTGCATCTCACCTTCATATCAAAACACAAATGCTAGTGCATTTTAAGACTCTTAGAATAGTGTTGTATGTCTTGTCTCTTTATGATAGAGTATGATAGTCTTGTGGAATACATCTTGGTGCATCACCCTTTTAGAATAGGTTTATCTCATGAAATTTTTAACCCTTTTCCCCCACAATCAAGAATTATATAGGTAATAATCTTTTCAAGATACATTCAGGGAACTAGCCTTTTAAATCTAGAGGCTCACTTCCACTATAGGTACACCCACATACCTGGAAGTGTTCCCATGTTGCCCAAATATGGAAGAGGCTTGAATACCCTCTTCTAGGGTGCAAGATTTGGTGACAACAATTACTCTGACACTCCCTCTGATCAGGAATAATCCTATATGAGCAAGGTCTATGGTCCCCATGGACCTCATGATATATTTGAGTGCCTATAGATTCACCCATCTTATGTGAGTTGTTAACTTAGAAGTAATAATTTGATATATTGGTAGTTTTGGCTTGGATTTTATTGCTTTTAGTTCAGCTTCAATTTTATTCAATTCATTGATATACTTGATGCAGAGAAGACACAAATGTTGTTTTGACTAGTTTTTTTGTGTTTCATACTTCTCACCTATCACCTAATAAGGGGGAAGATAGTGCATGGCCTTCAATCAGTCATTGATGATTGTATTGATGGGTTTTTGTGTGATACCTTATTTGGATCAATGTAGTTAAGCACTATTTTGATTGAGTTCTATTTTAGTATGGTACATACTAATCAGAGAGGATGAGTAGACCTTGATCATGTTCATCATTCATGCCACAACTCATGGGATGGGATTCAATATGGAGTGGCATAGATTGATCAATACCATGGTGTACAGTGTGTTAGTTGTAGGTGTGACACAAACATTTTGATGACCCCATAGTCATAGATCCAAATCATCTTCTTCTATACCACTTTGGATCAAGGGGGTTTTTTGGGTCAGTTGATCCAAAAAATGCATTATTTTTGTTTAGTTTTATTTTAATTTCAAGGTATGCTTCATTTTCTGACACCCCTTTTAGCATTAGTTTAGTTTTAAATATTTTTGTTATATTTAGAGTTTTTTAGTTCAGTTTGGTTGAGCCCATTATTTGGTTCACACAATTAACTCTCGAAAGCTTATGTGACTATGTAAAAATGTAGTGTTACCATTGAATATATTTTTTAGTATTCCTCCAATCTATGGTCTTGAGGACCTTGGATAGAAATGCATGCTTGTAATGTTGAACAAATGTTTGAATTATGTATAGTACATTGGTAAGATGGTCACTACCCCATTTAAGTGCCTTAATCTAAACAATAGAGTTTATATCTCTCATTATTTGGAAAAAATCCTTAGACACTCTATCTCTAACTTTAAACTAGTGGATTTTATCCCAAATTTAAGAATCACGAAGTTGATGAATCTTATATAGTTTTATTTTTTACATATCTCAATTATTTGTATTTGTAAGGATTCATTAAGGGGAGAGAGTTCTACTTCATATGACACCCTATTGGATTCTCTAATGTGGGAAACATTGGCTCTTTTTCATAATGAATCCAATTACATATCAAAAACCCTTAAGAAAGTGGTAGTATAAACAATGATTTCCTCATGCCATTCGATCCATCCTTTGGCACTAAGATGGTGTGGGAAAAGATTTAAAAGCATATTGAAAGTTATAAGGGTGTGTTCATGCTTTATATGAAAAGTGTTGAGATATAAAAACTTACTCCAAGTTTAATAGGAGGAGACAACCATTCTATGCAAAACTAAATGGGTTGGTGGTGTAAGATAATAATATCAGTGAGAATAATGACCAACTTATCAAAGAATGTAAAAACATCTCATTTAGTAATCAAATATTTTGAATCCACTTGAGCACTCTATAGTTCCTTGGTGAATGTTTGGCCAAGTGATTCATGGGGTGGCAGAGGATAATATAGAGTGGTGGTTAGGATCATACAATCCTAATCTATTCCATATATATAAAAATACGTCTCATACACCATCACACTATCTAAGGTGAAGAATCCCTTCCTTATTCTCTTCAAATTTAATCATGTTATTCCAAATATTAGTTAAATTCATTTCCAAGAAATACTCAACCTGAAATGAATATATACTATAGAGATATCAAAATGGAAAGTTTACATAGGTATTTATTTTCTAGAGGGATATTTTGCATATTGTGTCCTTTTGAGAGGAGTATCCTCTAACAAATGTATATGTTTCTTGTTTAAATAAGTTATATTTATAGTAATGGAAGACCGTGCTAATTTCAGTGAATTGAATCCTATGTCCTTGTGCAATATTTTGTATAATATCATTAGGAATGCCATGGAAGATGGACTAAAATCGATCTTTCCCCATAAAAATAGGCCTAGCAATCATTCTAAACTTGCATCCTCTATCTCATCTCAAATTTGTGGTGTAAAATAAATGTAAATATGTGTTATCAATTTTTTGTATCTATTTAATTTACATTATACATTGGGATGTATGTCAGCATGTATGCTCTTGAGTGGTCACCCCACCTCCTATCATGTTATTTATTTTATGGGTACTTATAACAAGGACATTCCTACCCATTGACCATTATCATTCTATTTTTCACTTATTTTTGCATGTTTATGGATATTTCATTTCACTTCATTATGGGATATTACAATTAACTCTTAAATGGTACCAAAGCTTAAAGGTTTTGAACATTTGAAATTACATGGTACACAAAATATTTTTTTTTAATATTTTAAGCATTTTATCATGTTTGATATTTTTTAAGGGTTCAAATTAAAAATCATGATTTAACATAATTGGTGGTTCAAAGAACTTTTATAGTGATAGATATGTGAATCTTGTGAGATTTGGAGCATGGAGAACTTGTTAAGAGATAATAGCTCTCATTTTGGTAATCAAATGTAAAGATGTTTTTAATGTTCCTAAATGCCAAACTTGTTGCACTTGCAGTTCAAACATCATAAAGGGAAGCTTTGGTAGTTTTGTACCAAGAAAACCTCCAAAGGTAGTGATCTTCCTTCAATTATAATGTTAAATTAAAACTTTTTGGATTGAAAAATGCAAGGAAAAAATATATCAAATAAAATAAAAGATGTTATTTTTAATATTAATATAATACACATTCAAATGAATGAAAACACAAAACAAATGTTCACTTAATATTAATCATTCTAGAACCAAATATAAGAAGTAATCAGTTTAATGTTGTAATCAAACTAAAAATCTACACAAAACTTAGACTAAGGGTAAAATAATAACCATAAAACATTTATTATATGCTTCCAACTTACACAATTCCATATAGTTCAAAACTAAAATAATATTAGAAAATAAATTGATTGTTAAATTTATGATTTCGTAATGAAAGCTCTCGTAAAAAGCAAAAAATTAAAATACCAAGTTTAACTAGAAAATACAAACACACACACTCTCTATTAAAAAAAAAGAGAGTGGATTTTAAATTTGTAACAATATCCCCTAATTCTATCCTCCATATCATGGAAATATTTACTCAAGGACTTCCTACAAAATGTTTGGGAGTGTCATTGATGTATTTGGTTAGCCATATATTCATCCTCATCCAAAATAATCTATCATCAAAAATATATCTTTGTCAAAAACACATGCCTCATCAAAACATTAAATCTTGAGACCTTTTTTAAATTCTCATAGAAGTAATGTTTCGTATCCTATTTGTTACATAGGGTTTTGTGATCCCATTTTTAAATAAGAGGTTTTGCCTCCATTTTCAAATATACGAGGCAACTTTATATCATAAGGCTTGTCCCATATTTTAAAATCACAAACCCTATTGCCTTATGAAATGAATCTCATTTATTTCACTATTACAAAATTTCCTCATAGGGAAGTTTTAATAAAAGGTAAAAACTTTTAGAATGAGGTAAATAATGCAATTATTATTTAGGTGCAAAATTTCATAATCAATATATTTAAATTGGATAATCAAGGTAAATAATGCAATTATTATTTAAGTACAAATTTTCACAACAAATGTATTTAAATAGGATAATCAAATTTTTTAAAGAAACTTTTTGTTGAAAGTGAATTTTTTTAGATCTATAGTTACTTTTCAAAAATATTAGCCAAACTGTCAAATTGAGATGAGTCTTGCACCATTGAAAAGTATGCATCAAGATATTTCACAAGATTAGTTGTATTCAAAATTATGAGTAACTAGAAAGTGGTCATAAGTATGAGTAGTAATGAAAAAATGATGATCTCCTTATCGATTTAAGGTTACTTTTATTACATTCTATGACATTTATAATTTTCAAACTTTGAGAGGTCTTAAATTTGTCATACAAACCCTTATTTCAAAGTGTTGGATAGGTCCTTTTTGTATCTTTTAAATGATATGAGTTCTTTGTAGCATTTGGATACTTCAAGCCAGAGATTGTATATTTTTTAAATGGATAAACCATTTAAAGTTCCAATACTTTTCATAAAAAATTGAAATGATTAAATTGAAGATATATATATACACTTACTTATACTTATATACTTGTAATAGTGTAGAAATTTCAGCATTAATGAATGCCAATGGAATTAGAGTTGCACCTACATCCACCTTTATCACCATAATCATATTTAGATATAACAAGGCTTGCTCTATCCAGAGGAAAATGGATTAAAAACATAGTAAGGTGACATAGAAAAGGGACCCACTCTAACAAGTCTCTTGGCTAGTAAATGATAATTTTTTCTTTGTGTGGAGGAAATTTGTGGGACAATAGAGAGTCCATATAGACTACTTCTCTTTAGATTTGTTTCTTCTTCTATAACTTTAATGTGTTAAGGTTTTTTTTATTCCATGGCTAAATAAAAAAGAGTTGTATACATCTTCATAGATGAGGTAATCAATTTGATTAGTTAAAAAATGACTCACCCATCTTGGTCAAGAATATGTAATAAGTTTTGGAGGAAGTTGTTTTTTAGATACCCTTTAGTTTTAGATCCTACTAGTAGATAAATCTTAGTGAATGGAGAATTCATGGTAAAAAAAAATAGAAAGAAAATTAATATTATAATTTAATCACAATATTATTTATAGATAATAAAACCCTTAAGATTATAGGTTGGTGTTGTTGAGGCTATGAAGTTATACGATGGAGAAGAGAACTTGTAGCTCTAAAAAATTTGAATGATCCCTAAAAAAACTAAGGAAGCCCTTAAGTCTAATAAAATTATTGTGTTCCTAGACATTATAAGTTTTTCTCTTAGTTTATAAGCTATTTTATTTATAAATTTATATTTTTACACTATTGTCAAGAATTAATGTTGTATTACCTAGAAAATATGTTTTTAGAGACACAACCCCTTAGTAATTTTATTAAGTCAATGTGGTAATGTGAGGGATTGTGTGATGAGTTACTTATTTTGTATTTAACATAAGTTTTTGTACTTCAGTAAATGTTCTAATGATTGATTTTTTGTTCTATTAACTTTCTTAAAATTGATACACTTTAGATATGTTATTCAATTAAATCTTGAAAAATAATAGGTATGGGTTTTAACACTTCAAAACACAATGTAAAATAAGTTTCATTATATAAAAATGTTTATGTTTTGGGCCACACTCTAGTTTCTCACCAACTGTTGAGTCTAAACTAAACAAACGGTATGTTTTCCTTATACTTGAGAAATAATACTTCCAACCAAAGTTTTAGGATATCTAGACAAAGATCTGCCTATTTCACTCACTTGTTATTCCTCCTTTTATATATGGAACTAAAACATGAGGGGATTACATTAAGAAAGTGGATCAAACCCTAATTTAAAAAGTTCTTTTCTCCATGGATGCAAGCATCTACATGTTAAAATTTTGGTTCCTCAAGGCATCATTCTTGTTGAATTTGGTACAGCTCTCTTCAATACTATTGTGATCTTTAAATTGGTGACTATATTTTTAGGCTTAGACAAATGTCTAACTCTTTGGTTGATTTACTCATATATCTATACAAAGCATTCAAATCCATTATACATCTAGCATATTGTGAGATCTACTATGGCTTGTATGTCAACTTTTATACTACAAGGCCTTGCAAATATTGACAAAGACAAACTTTCCTCATGTGCATCGTATTTGTAAATTTGTTCTATAAATATTGAAACTAATGACCATTTTATATGTAGATTCTCTCCTTGTTATGAGATCATGTGATAATTTTTTTGCCTCCTCAGAGACTCATACAACTCTCTCCAGACTTTATATCTTATGAGGATTAGAGATGGTTGGCTATTTTCTATTGAGATATGTTTGATCTTCACCCAATGATGGGTAGAGATACTATTTCCACAATGCTTTATATCTCAAGGATTTTTTTTCATTTTCCTTACTTTTTCTTTAGGATTCAGTAGGAAACAATGTCATGACAAGGTTGCGGCTATGATGAGATCTATGAGGTATCAAAAATATAATTTGTTTCTAGTTTTTTCTCTAGTACACATCATTTTTTATTTTTTTTCTCTATTGGTTGGTTGAATTTGCACTTGCACTCCTTATTTATTACTTTACATTATAATTTTTTTGTTAGGTTGTGGAGCTAAAAGCTTCACTGATGCAAACAGGGGATGAGGTTGCTGAGTGTCATAGACACCGGCATCAATCAAGCCAACCAACATCGGCAAGGTGCAGACAAAAGAGCAACTGACGTCAGCAAGTGTCGATTGACGTCGGTCACCTCCAGGCAGACAGGGACTGACGTCGGTCGCCTGTGTGGTTCCAGAACTGCCAGTTCACGGACAGTTCGTTAACAACCTGAGTGTTTGCATGTTGAGGGCTAATTTTAGACTCAAGCTGTGGATCTAATTATTGTAATTAGATGTCTAATTTTTGTATGCATGGGATCTATTAATAGACTCATGGGCTGTATTGTAAACTTGTGCTAGAGAGTAAGAGAGCAAATATTAGCTCCTTCAGAGAGAAGAGAGCAAGGTGTGTTCCTTCTAGTGCCATAGTGCCAAGGGTTGGTGCTAGTTTAGAGAATCAGAAGGATTCTTCATGTATGCATGATCTTGGTCAGCAGGAGTGCGAGACCGAGTTTGGAGATCTGCATGGTAAGTAAGATCATTGATTTGCAGAAGATTGTGTATGTTTGATCTAGGTTTGCAGGTGTTGCAGAACCAAGTTGATTTGTAGGTGGCAACAAGATCAGTGAGATCACAACACAATAGGGAGCAAGATCAGGTGGGATCTACTTGGAGTACGGTGTGTACTTGGACATGGAGCAATAGAAGAAGGCAAGGTAGTTCCTTCTTAAGTTAGATCATTTGGGTTGCAGGGTGTTGTAGTTCATGGGAGATCTACTTGGAGTGTGTTGTGCACTCAGTTGAGTATCTGTGTATACTTGGTGTACTGGCAGTAGTGGATATTGACTAGTGATACTGGCAGTAGTGGATACGGGCTAGTGGAGGTGAACACCAACTCTGTGTTTGAGTTGTGTGTTGGGACCATTTTTGGTGAGAGGGATAACTCTTGAAGTTGAATTGCTATACACTTGAGGTGTGGGAAGCCTCTGTAAGGTGAAGAAGACTATGGCATCTTCTTGGTTGTAATTCTTTTTTGGAAGAGTATTAATACAAGTTGTGTATTGTCTCTCATATTCTGTGTTATTTTTGAATTCTAGTTACTTGTGATTCTGGTTTAATTCCGCATGTTAGTTGCTTGTATATGGTAATCAATTGTGTGCTTCCTAGATTTATTTCCCAACAAGTGGTATCAGAGCTAAGGTTGCAGGGAGCAAGTTTGTGTTTGATTACAGGTTACTCACAGGGGTTTCTGTTTGAGTGGGAGTATAGCAACAGCAGAAGAAAGTAAGCTAAGAATGGAGGAATTGAAAAGCACGAATAGTCAATTACGGTGTTATGGAAAGAAAGAGCAGGTAAAGAAATATTATTGGTTGGTAGAAGATCAGCATGAAGGAACTGAAGAAGCAGATGTTGCAGGTGGCATTGCACAAGATGCTCTGGTATGTTTCTTGGATAAAGTAGAATCTTGTTTTATAGATTATGTTGCCTCTTTCCATGCAGTCCAAAATAGAGTATTTTTCCATGTTAAGGTCTTTGGAGACTTTGGAAAGATTTATTTAGGGGCTGGTGTGCCTTGCCAAAGTATTGGCAAAGGGAAAGTGAAGCTGAAATTGCAGGCGGAGAACACATGGGTGTTGAAGGAGGTCATGCAGGTCCCGGTTCTGGAGATGTGGCTAATTTCTTCAGGAAAGTTGGGTGATGAGAGATGCATAAGAACTCTCACAGCAGATACACTTGAATTAGTTGGTGGTAAGAAAGCAAGTACTCTTTATCTACTTACTTATATTATTGATTTTTTTACTGTTGTGGAGACGTGGCTTTGTAGGCTTGGTCACAAGAGCAAGAAGGAGATGCATGTTCTTAAGAGGAGGTCAGATGTCTTTGACAGACTTAAGAACTAGAAAGCCTTGGTGTTTATGGAGGAGATGATAGACAAAGATCAGTGGATGGGACTGAGTAGCTCTGAGCAGAGTAATTTGGATAGGGTTTTGATCCAAAAAGAGCTCGCAAGTAAAAATTCATCACACACAGGTGAACACAGATATCGGCATCGGTCAGGAGGAACCAGCATCGAATAGATAGGTGCCGATGGTGGTCATGTGCAGACCAGAGCCGGTGGTGTCAGGCAGGGTAAGTCTGACGTCAGTTAGGAGGACCGATGTCGGTAATAGGTAAGACCGACGTCGGTCAGGAGGACTGACATCGGCAGTAGGTAGACATCAACGTCGGTGAATCGGTAGTCAGGACAGTGGCATGAAACTGACGTCAATCAGATGCAGACTGTGTGGTGACTAAGGTCGGTCACTGTAACAGATTTTGGGTGGACAGCAAGCTGTCATGGAGTCTCAAATGCCCATATGGAGGACTGAAGGAGTAAGTAAGCCTCAAATTCATTGTTCCTCTTCTTTATACTCGTTGCTCACTGCAGAGTAGGAAAGATCCAGGAAACAGTGGGAGCTTGGCAGGATTATGATGCAGAACCAAACGGGAGATTTGGTAGGGTTGCCAACCGGTATGAAAGCACTACAAGATGAATGGATACCTTAGTTGAAGAATAGAGTGAATGGACACGTGAGATGAAAGGCTAGGTCATATGGTCTTAAGGAAGCTGCAGGACAGTGGTACAGGTTTTGACAGGTGGATGACAAAGCATGGCTTTAGTCAATGTCAGTGTAACTACTGTGGTTCTCTTTCCCAGGTGGGTGATGATAGCTACATCATCTTGTTGCTGTATGTTGTGTGTTTTGCTTGTTTCAGGGTTACACATGCAGGTTTGTTGAGCTAAGGTAAAGTTAGTTTAGTGGAATGTCATGAGGAATTCTAAGCAGCAAAATTCTTTGGCATAAGTGTGTTCTAGAGACATGGAAGATCACAAGTTGATTTTTTGTCTCTGGATGATTGTGTGAGACCGGTCAGCATGCCGATGGTTGGACAGAGCAGTGTCCTGATTCACATAATGAGGTTAAGTGCATGGTATGTACTAGACCTGGGTTTCCCCATAAGCAGGAGCTGTCAGAAAGTTTGGAGCCGATTCGGGAAAGAAGCACTAGAGGGCAGTTTAGTGGATTCTCAGGTGTTTGAGATGGACCAACAGCAGGTTAACATGCGATGCAGGGTCAAGTTCTTTTCTACCTGTGTTTGTAGATGCAGATGTGGCAGGTTACTTGGATGATAGGAGGTTCACCATAGTTTTTGTGGTGGTTGGTCTTCAAGGTTGAGCTTGAAGAGGGATACAAGCTAGGATACAGATTAGATGGAGTACAGGTATAGGTATAGGTGTAGATGTTTATCTCCAAGTGGGAGATTGTTAGGTTGTGAAGCTAAAATTTTCACTGATGCAAACAGGCGAGGAGGTTGCTGAGTGTCATAGACATCGACATCGGTCAGGCCAACTAACGTTGACAGGTGTCGATCGACGTCGATCACCTCTAGGCAGATAGAGACTGACGTCAGTTGCCTGTGTGGTTCCAGAACTGCCAGTTCACAGATAGTTCATTAACAAACTGAGTGTTTGCATGTTGAGGGCTAATTTTAGACTCAAGCTATAGATCTAATTATTGTAATTAGATGTCTCATTTTTGTATGCATGGGATCTATATAATAGACTCATGGGTTGTATTGTAAACTTGTGCTAGAGAGTAAGAGAGCAAATATTAGCTCCTTCAGAGAGAAGAGAGCAAGGTGTGTTTCTCCTAGTGCCACAGTGCCAAGGGTTGGTGTTGGTTTGGAGAATCAGAAGGATTCTTCATGTATGCATGATCTTGGTCAGCAGGAGTGCGAGACCAGGTTTGAAGATTTGCATGGTAAGTAAGATCATTGATTTACAGAAGATTGTGTATGTTTGATCTAGGTTTGCAGGTGTTGCAGAACCAAGTTGATTTGCAGGTGGCAGCAAGATCAGTGAGATCACAACACAACAAGGAGCAAGATCAGGTGGGATCTACTTGGAGTATGGTGTGTACTCAGACATGGAGCAATAGAGGAAGGCAAGGCAGTTCCTTCCTAAGTTAGATCATTTGGGTTGCAGGGTGTTACAGTTCATGGGAGATCTACTTGGAGTGTGTTGTGTACTCAGTTGAGTATCTATGTATACTCGGTGTACTGGCAGTAGTGGATACTGACTAGTGATACTGGTAGTAGTGGATACGGGCTAGTGGAGTGAACACCAACTCTGTGTTTGAGTTGTGTGTTGGGACCATTTTTGGTGAGAGGGATAACTCTTGAAGTTGAATTGTTGTACACTTGAGGTGTGGGAAGCCTCTATAAGGTGAAGAAGACTGTGGCATCTTCTTGGTTGTAATTCTTTTCTGGAAGAGTATTAATACAAGTTGTGTATTGTCTCTCATATTCTGTGTTATTTTCGAATTCTAGTTACTTGTGATTTTGGTTTAATTCCGCATGTTAGTTGCTTGTATATGGTAATCAATTGTGTGCTTCCTAGATTTATTTCCCAACATTTTTAGTCTCACTGGTCAATTTTGACCTTTCATGGACTTAAAAATTATTATCATATATTATTATAAATAAATCCCCTTAAATGATAGATAAATTATATGTATGGACTCCATTTAAATGAATTAAAATACTTGGATATTTATATATTTATTAAATTTAAATTGTAAACCTTTTGATACTTGAAAATAATCAAGATGTATTATATCTTTAATTAAAAGCAATTGAAAGTCATCCTAACATGATGGACAAGATAATTTAAAAGTCATATAATTTGTAACAATTAATTTGAATTCTATTATTATTTTTTAAATCCACTTGGATATAAAGACTGAAGACTTTAAAAATCATAAAAATTATAATAATTAATTTGAATTTTATTATATTTTTTGAATACAATCATTAGATATTTACCCTACTTCTGCCTTTGGCATTTGCCAATTCTTTTCTTGTAAAAATCTCTGTGACTGAGATTTTTGGCCCCCCAATTTCACATCCTTCTCTTTCCCTTATGGGCTCCCAAGAAACCAAAACTAAGTGACAACACTAAGTTGAGGCATTCCATCAAAAGAGATTATTTACTTGACAAAAATTGTGTTACCGAACAAGGAATTGAAAACCAAGCAATCTTAACCTCTGCTTGAAAATGATAGATTGCAATATTGTAGAAAATGAGACACTAGTTTGTCTAAACTATATAACACATTTTTTAGTTATTATTATTATCCTCCATGATGTTAGAAACCCTAGTTTATGTAAACCATAAAGTTTTTTGTTCACTTATGAGTCGTCATAAATCTGTAGCTTGGTTGACCTCTTGTTTCCATGACAAAAAAATGTTAGGTGAACTTTGGTCTTTGACCATAAATATGTTTTGCATCATCTCAAGAGTCCTCCTCGAAACATAATAAGGTTTTGTTCATGTAATTATATGGTCATGATATATTCTAGCAGTCATTGCGGATATCTTTGATTGTCATTTTAATAATCATATATCATTTAGTTTTACATCACCTAATGAATTTTCGTTGTTCATAACTCATTACATTTTTTTTATTGGTGACAATATTGACATTGAAAATTTGGTACACTGCAACAATTGGAGCATGCCTTGTGGTTGTCAAACATTCTAGCTGGCACACTATTCACCTAGAAACCAATTAATTTCTCAGTATATATTCATATTTTCTTAACTAACTTTCTTATTAAGATATTTGTCTTATATTTGAGTAAATTTTTATAAAGTTTAAGATTTTGTATTAAATGTAGTTATGAGTTCAAAATACTTTACATACATTTTTAATCACATTAATTTCTTAATATTTTTTTGCATTATATAGTTCTATTAACATTGAAACTTGATCTTATCAATATATTCTAGATACATGACTTAGAACACTAGTTATATGCCCCCTTCAATTGAACTCAAATGGGGATAAACAAACTCACGATCCTTAAAATTCTCAACAATTTTAAGTAGCTTTGTTAACATTGAAACTTCATGTTATCAATATATGCTAGATACATGACTTAAGACACTAATTATATGCCTCCTTCAATTGAACTCAAATGGGGATGGACAAACTCACGACCCTTAAAATTCTCAACAATTTTAAGTATCTGCAATGAATCAATACTCGTTTATTCCAACGCAATTAGTATTTTATAAAAATTTAAACTTCTTACAATAGTATTCATGCACATAAACATCTAACTTTGCACTATTATGGTGTATTATTGGTAAATAATTATAATCATTTTATCATGTTTCTTAAGAATTTGTTCGGTTGATGTAATCAATGTAATCTAGACATTGTAGTTAAATTGGGAGCAGTGAAAATAAAGAGAATGAGATTTATGGAGCTAATAAATGAGCCATTATTTGCCATAACTAGGTCCCAACAAAATCAAATCTCATAGCAATGCAGCCAAACTTATAATTTTATTGTGCCCTGGTGAAATCGAAGCCCATCGTAATGTAGACAGGGTCTTACTTATATTAAAAATGATGATGATCAATTCTTCAGGTTACTCAAATCTAGTATTTGAAGAAAACATCTAGAGAAGCTGATTTTGGTCAATAAGATTGACCTAACAGAGTGTATAAAAAAATATAATTATATTAATGAAAAATATTTTTTGTTGGAAGGGGCTAAAATCCCCTTCCAAAATCTAAAAGGAATGGCCAATGGACCATAGTCATTCTTGGAGGTTTTATATCCTAAAGGTTGAAAGGGATGGCCAATACACCATGGTCATTCATTAGGGTCCTGTGTATTTCTTCTTTCTTTCTTTTTTAATTAAATTAATAATTATGAATGTTTACTAAAAATATATTTTTGAAAATGATAAAGATAATAATACATAATCTTAATAAACAATGGAATCATTCTAGTCACAATTTTTAAATAATATTTTCAAATCATAAGACCCTTTTCCAAAGGGAATGTTTAAAATTTTGAAAGCAAACTACAAATCTCTTAATTGACACATCATAATGATGCCACCATAATTACATAACTCACTTGGTAAAGACCATTCCCACACTTCTTGAAGACACTTCCTCAGGAATACCCAAAGGCACTTATTAAATATGACATAAGCATTTTGACATATTTAACACTAGATTAATTAATAAAGTAATTGATGCCATCATAATTATAAAACTCCCTTGGTAGAAACCCTTCTCACACTTCATGAAGACACTTCCTGGAGAACACACAGAGGCATTTATTAAAGATGACATAAACATTTTAACGTATTGAACAAGATTAATTAATAAAGTAATTACAAACCATCTATGATCCAAAACTCGAAAGCTTTGGTTGAAAGATAATTCAAGAAACAAGAACAACACAATTCAAATAATGTTATCTCTGAGAAGAGATGTTTTATTCATCAAAATTTGTAGACCCAAACATATACCTATCTCTAAGAAGAGATGTCTCTTTTCCATTTTGGGTTACATCTTAATTTATACATGTTTTGAAGGTGTAAGGAGGATGTGGAAGGTCACCAATCTCAAGGGAGATTAAGTGGTTTGACTTCCATGATTTACAACAATACAGAATTTGAGGAATTATTATTTTTAGAAACTTACTATTTTTAGACTGCACTACTAAAATTAAAATTTAGGTAATTTTCATTGAGTTTTTAGAGGTCAAAATCCATTGAGTGGAGATCCATGCCATTTCACCGCATTCTCCTCATTCTTAGCTTTCCAACAGTTCAAACGGTGAGTCAATTGGAGCTATGGTGCAAAAGTTATGGCTCCCAGAAGTTTCATCATCAATTGGGGTGGACTTGTCACCTAAATTGTCATCTAAATTATTGCTCAAATCATTCCTCCCTCTTTGAGAAGCAATAGTCCCTATTGCATCAAGATTTGTCATCAAGTGTGGCAGTTGTACTTTGATTTGATTCTTGATGCATACTTGGAATGGACTATGATTTATGGAACTATGCAGGGCCCGATTGTTCGCCATTTCTATCTGACTATCAGTCTATGGATGGAAGGCCATGAACTTCTATAGCTTGGTATCTATTTGCTTATGTTGTGTTGTTTGTGTAGTCAGGGCTGCAACATCAATGCTTTTGGATTCTTGTGGCTTGACCACCATGAGAATAAATTTATTGGCACTAATCAAAGAGATAGATGTAAAAAGTGGTACCTCTGGTACCCTATAGTGTTGTGTTCCAAGAGTGAGAGTGATCCTTCAAGTTCTTGATTCATATATGCCATGTTGATCATACATGAATGGCTAACCAAAGAGTACATCACAAACATCTAGATTGACCACATCACATAATACCTCATTTTGGAAAGGTTTTATTGCATATGAGAGAAGACATTGGTGGGTGACACGGAGGTTTCTCCCTGGACTCAACCATCCAATACTATATGGCTTTAGGTGAGGCTTCATGGACAAATTTAAGCTTTTCATAACATTTGCAGAGATTAAATTATTTTAACTTCCACTATCAAGAATGAAATGCAGAGGCTTACCTTTTACCCATAACTTAGAGTGAAACAATCTTTCCTTGTCATCTAGCCTCTCCTTGTGGTTCTGTGATGAAGCAACAATGGCTTCAGGCTCAGCATCTACAATTTCTTCTTCAACCTCTTCAATTGTAGGGTCTATATGAGGTAGAGTAGTAGATGTTGAGGATTGTGACTCAGAAAGTATGGACTTGATGGCTCAACATTCTTCTTTTGAATGAGTTCCAAATTTGTGATAATCACACCACTTCCCAGTCTTTTCTTCATTTTGCTTCCAATTTTGGCCTCATGTTTGGCCTTCTTTGTCACTTTTTTATTTTGAAAGATGACTCTTCATATTCATTCTTCCATGCTTCTACTCAATCTTCACTGCAAACTTGTATGCCTCACCGATGGTTTCTGAATTGAAAAGTTCAATTTCTCCCCGTATGTACCATTGTAGTCCACCATGATA
The DNA here is from genome assembly GCA_037957365.1 of Torreya grandis. Lineage (NCBI taxonomy): Eukaryota > Viridiplantae > Streptophyta > Pinopsida > Cupressales > Taxaceae > Torreya > Torreya grandis. The sequence goes on from JARHVA010001134.1 coordinate 2,497,594, forward strand.
TTTGAGAACCTTGTGTTTCTCACTTTCTTGGATGCCTAATCTCGTAGATAGATAATGAAAAATGTTAGTGTAATCTTGAATAGATTGTTCCTTACCTGGGCAAAGTTGTTGCCACTCTATATACATATCATCATATGCTCCAATGGGGTAGTATTCTTCTTTTATAGCTTTTATGAAATCATCTCGGGTAGGTTCTACCTCAAGGCCAATATCATCTGCACTGAATCTCTTTTTGTACACTTCCCACTAATTTTTTACAGGCAATGAGGCTTTCAAAAGAACAAAGGTGATCTTCTCTTTATCGGTGAATTTATTTTCAAAAAAATAAGATGACAATTGATCCAACCAATTTTCTAATGTATCAGTATTGATTTTGCCTTCAAATATAGGGATATCAAAATTCACCTAAACCTTGAAGGTTGTTGGAGCACTAAAAGGATGTGGGGGTGTAGATGAGGAGCCAAAATTTCCCATCGAGATTTGTTGGAGAATTTGAGTAAATTATTGTAGCATCTACGCTTGCTTCTGTTGGAGGGCTTCATTCACTATTTCTTTGAAATGATCGGATGTCTCGGTGTTGTCTACCATTTGAAGTCATTTGGAGTGAATAGGTGGATAGTCTATTGGTTCTATTTTCCACCCAAGCTTCTTATAATTTGACCTCATCCTCGGGATCATACACTCTAAATACAAACTGATCTGATACCACTAATCCAAAACTTGAAAGCTTTGGTTGAAAGATAATTCAAGAAATAAGAACAACACAATTCAAATAATGTTATCTCTGAGAAGAGATGTTTTATTCATCAAAATTTGTAGACCCAAACATATGCCTATCTCTGAGAAGAGATGTCTCTTTTTCATTTTAGGTTACACCTTAATTTATACATGTTTTGAAGGTGTGAGGATGATGTGGAAGGTCACCAATGGAGATTAAGTGGTTCAACTTCCATGATTTACAACAATACAGAATTTAAGGAATTATTATTTTTAGAAATTTACTATTTTTAGACTGCACTACTAAAATTGAAATTTGGTGCACTTCCATTGAGTTTTTGGGGGTCAAAATCCATTGATCAAATATTCATTCCATCTCACCGTATTCTCCTCATTTTTATCTTTCTAACGGTTCAAACAGTGAGTCAATCAAAGCTACGGTGCAAAAGTTATGGCTCCCAAACTTTCTGTCATCAATTGAGGTGGACCCATCACCTAAATTATCGCCTAAATTATTGCTCGGATCAATCTATGAAATAAAATCATTGTAGTTTACAAATAAATCTACAACTCGTCACATTTGGCAATGGCTATAAAGTTACAAAATATAAGAACTTGGAACACAAACATTCAATGATCAATAAGGTTATATGAATGTTTATAAAATAGTATTACTTATCTATGATGATTAATAATGTGTCTATGGGAATATCATTAATAGGTCAAGCATAGGTCAAGGCTTGTAGGCTAATCATTCAGTCTGAATGCCTCTCTTAGTGGGTTGCTTCAAGCTAAACTTCGATGGTGCAACCCATGGAAACTTGGTCACATCTGGGGCCAGATGCATTATCAGGGATTATTTCAAGTCTTTGATCAAAGTTGATTCAATGAAGCTTATTGATGGTACCAATAATGAATTCAAAGCTCAAGCTATAGTTTTTAGCCTAGAGCTAGCTCAGCCATGCAGAATTGAGCATTCGATTGTGGAATGGGTTCCATGGTAGTCATTAGAGCTCTGTAATCTCAATTTTTTGTTGACTAAAAAATTATATATAATGGATCATTTCAAGAAGATCTTTCCAATCTTTGTTTATTTATCAGCATTGCACTGTTTTTAGGAAGATAATGCCCGTGTTGATCTCCTATCAAATTATGGCATATCCCAAGTTGATACTAGTCAGATAATATTATGGTTTCTTGGGAAGGGTTAGAAGAATTAGACTGGTTTGATTCCCTTCCATTTTCATTGCTTGGTTCTTTCATTCATTTTTATAGCATTCCTTTGGGTCATGTGAGCGAATTATTATTAAAATGATTCCCCCATTAAACATGATTTATTATCAGTGAATTTTTAAGGTGTTTGAGTGTGGGGTGTGCGATTAGTCTGAGTGTCTTTATTTCCTTGGGAGTTTCATTTACAGTGTATGTTTTGAATGGAGTGCAATGTTGAGGGTAGCCATGATGTATCTTAGGTAGAGACATGGTTTTCACGAGGTGGGGATGGATGAGTTGATGACAACAATGCACATTATTCCAATGCTTACTCTATATGCGAAAAAGTAGGAAATGGATTTCATAGGTCGTATCTCATTTGCTCAACTCCAAAAGGATTTTGGATCCCGACTGGCTTGGTATTGAAATCCATTCAATCTATGTTGGGTGAGGAATTTATTATGGGAGATGATCTTTGCAGAGAAAATTAGGTGATTGCCTCTTTTTTTGTAGGTTATTTGTTATGCATTTTGGAGGATAGGATTTTGGTATCCTAAAATTTTGGAATCTTTTTAAAATCAACCTTTTGTGGTGGTCTGAGGCATGATTTGGCTAAGGTTGGTCCCTTGAATGCTCATTCCTTTCCTCTCATAGGTCGAGAGAGCATGGAATTTGGCTCCTTTAATTGTGTTGCAGATGGTGGAGGATTGTTTCGAGATTCTAGTGGACTTTCTAGAAGATGTGTTCGCTTTTATTCATGACCATCTCCTATCCATGGTTGGGTCTACCCCCTTAGATTTGACTATGCTAATATCTCTAATTCCTAAATTGGTTTCTCTGTGGTTTCATTTTCAGGAACCTTGGGTGGCTGAGGTATAAAAAATATTAAGTCATATGAGCAGTCTGAAATAGAAGGTGACTCCATCAAAGTTGGATTAGGGTGAAACAAGTTTTTAAAGTGGTTACATGCACAATGTGTGGCATCAATTGGGTTTTGGCATGGGTCACATACATATTCATGGGTGTGGGATTTCACACCTAGATAGAACAAGGTTTGAAGATGCATTGAATGTCTTTCTACATAAGCGTGGATGTCGTGGAGGGATTTTCAATGGATTGGGTGAGTTTGTGTACCTTAGTTGGCCTGTCTATTTTCTTGACAAAAAAATTTTAGGTGAACTTTGGTCTCTGACCATAAATCTATTTTTCATCATCTCAAGAGTCCACCTCTGAAACATAATAAGGTTCTACGCATGTAATTATATGGTCATGTTATATTATAGCAATCATTGAGGATTTTTTTTTTTCATTTAAATAATCATAATTCATTTATTTTTACTTCACCTAAAGAATTTATTCTACTACTCAAAACTTACTACATTCATTTCTTTTATTGGTGGCAATGTTGACATTGAAAATTTGGTACACTACAACAAATAGAGCATGTGATTTGTTGATATGCATGCCTTGTGGTTGTCAAACATTTTGACTGGTACATTATTCACTTAGAAACAAATTTATTTTTTAGTATATGTTCATATTTTCTAAATTATCTAACTTTCTTATTAAGATATTTGTCTTGTATTTGAGTAAATTTTTTGTAGGGTTTAATATTTTGTATTAAATGTAGCTACGAGTTCAAAATAATTTACATACATTTTCAATCACATTAGATTCTTAATATTTTTTTACAATAGATAGCTTTGTTAACATTAAAATTTCATGTTATCAATATATTTTGTTATCAATATATGTTGTTATCAATATATGCTAGATACATGACTTAGGACACTAATTATATGCCCCTTCAATTGAACTCAAATGGGGATAGAAAAGCTCATGACCCTTAAAATTCTCAACAATTTTAAGTACCTAAAATGAATCAATACTCTTTTATTCCAACACAATTGGTATTTTATGTAAAATTAAACTTCTCATAATAGTATTCATGCATATAAACATCTAACTTTGCAATCATTTTATCATGTTTGGTAAGAATTTGTTCAATTGATGTAACCAATGTAATCTAGACATTGTATTTAAATTTGGAGCAGTGAAATGAAAGAGAGATTTATGGAGATAATAAATGAGCCATTATTTACCACAACTAGGTCCCAACAAAATCAAATCTCACAGCAGTGCAACCAGACTTACAATTTTATTGTGACCTAGTGAAATCTAAGCCCATCATAATGTATACATGTTCGTACTTATATTAAAAATGATGGTGATCCTTTCTTCAAGGTATTCAAATCTAGTATTAGAAGAAAACATCTAAATAAGCTGATTTTGGTCAATAGGATTGACCTAACAGTGTGTATAAAAAATATAATTATATTAATGAAAAATATTTTTTTGTTGGAAGGGGTTAAAAGCTCCTTTTAAAGTCTTAAAGGAATGGCCAAATGGACCATAGTTATTCCTAAAGGTTTTGTGTCCTAAAGGATGAAAGGGATGGCCAATGGACCATGGTCATTCTTTAGGGTCATGTGTCTTTCTTTCTTTCTTTTTTAAATTAATATTTTTGAATGTTTACTAAAAATATGTTTTTGAAAATGATTAAATTAATAATGCATAATCTCAATAAACAATGGCATCATTATACTCATAATTTTCAAATAATATTTTCAAATCATAAGACCCTTTTCCCAAGGGAATGTTTACAAATTTGAAAGCAAACTACAAATCTCTTGATGGACACATCATAATTGATGCCACCATAATTATAAAACTCACTTGGTAAAGACCCTTCCCACACTTCATGAAGACACTTCCTCGAGAACACACAGAGGCACTTGTTAAATATGACATAAGCATTTTGGCCTATTGAACACTAGATTAATTAATAAAGTAATGGCACATTATAATTGATGCCACTGGAATTAAAAAACTCACTTGGTAGAAACCCTTCCCACACTTCGTGAAGACACTTCTTTGCGAACACTCAAAGGCACTTATTAAAGATGGCATGAACATTTTAGCTTATTGAAAACTGAATTAATTTTAAAAAGTAATGACAAACCATATACAAAATAAAATCACTACACTTTACAAAGAACTCTACAACTCGTCACATTTGGCAATGGCTACAAAGTTAAAAAATATAAGAACTTAAAACACAAACATTCAATGGTTAATAAGGTTATATGAATTTTTATAAAATAATATTACTTATCTATGATGATTAATAATGTGTGTATGGTACTCTCAATAATGGGTCAAGGTTAAGTCAAGATAGAAGCTTCTGGTCTAATCATTCCATCTAAGTGCCTCCCTCAGCAAGTTGCTTCAAGCTGAACTTTGATGGTGCAACTCATGGAAACTTGGTCACATCTAGAGCCAGATGCATTATCAGGGATTATTTCAGGTCTTTGATCAAAGATTCTTAAATAAATTTTATTAATGGTACCAATAATGAAGCTCAAGTTCAAGCTATAGTTCTTGGCCTAGAGCTAGCTCAAACAAGTAGAATTAAGCATTTGATTGTGGAAGGGGTTCCATGATAGTCATTAGAGCTCTGCAATCTCAATATTTTGTTGACCTAATATATATATATATATATAATGGATCATTCCTGGAAGATCCTTCCAATATTTGTTTCTTTATCAGAATTCCACTATTTTTTGGAAGATATATCCCATGTTGATTTCCTATCAAATTATGGCACATCCCAAGTTGATACAAGTTAGATAATATTATGGATTCTTGGGAAGGGCTAGAGGAATTAGATTTGGTTTCATTCCCTTCCATTTTCATTAATTGATTCTTTGATTCATTTTTATAGCATTCATTTGGGTCATATGATCAAATGATTATTAAAAGCCTTCCCCCATTTGACATGATTACTCTTTAATGAATTTTGAAGGTGTTAGAGTATGGAGTGTGCAATCAGTCTGAGTGTCTTTATTTCCTTGGGAGTTTCACTGACATTGTATGTTTTGAATGGAGTGTAATGTTTAGGGTAGCCACAATGTATCTTAGGGAGAGACATGGTTTTCACGAGGTGGGGATGGATGAGTTGATGACAATAGTGCACATTGTTCCAGTGCTTACTGTATATGCAAAAAAGTAGGAAATGGCTTTCATAGGTTGTATCTCATTTGTTCAGCTCCAAAAGGTTTTTGGATCCTGATTGGCTTGGTATTAAAATCCATTTAATCTATGTTGGGTGAGGATTTTCTTATAGGAGATGATTATTGCATATAAAATTAGGTGATTGCCTCTTTTTTCATAGGCTATTTATTATGCATTTTAGGGGATAGGATTATGGTATGCAAAATTGTGGAGTCTCTATAAAACCAACATTTTTTGGTGGTCTGGAGCATGATTCTGCTAAGGTTGGTCCCTTGAATGCTCATTCCCTTCCTCTCACTGGTCAAGACAACATGGGATTTTGTTCCTTTAGGTGTGTTACGTACGGTGGAGGCTTTCTTTGAGATTCTAATGGACTATCTAGAGGACGTGTTGGATTTTTCTCATGACCCTCTCCTAGCCATGTTCAGGTATACCCCCTTGGATTTGAATATAATCAAAGCTTGGGTTCCTTAATTGGTTTCTCTCTGGTCTCATTTTCAAGAAGCTTAGGTGACTAAGTTAGAAAAATGATTAATTCATATGAGAGGTCTAAAATAGAAGGTGACTCCATCGAAGTTGGATTAGAGTGAAGCAAGTTTATCAAGTGGTTATAGACATAGTGTGTGGTGTCAATTGGGTTTTTGTAGGGGTCACAAATGTATTCATGTGCATGGGATTTCACACTTAGCTAGAATAAGGTTTGAAGATGTATTGAATGCCTTTTTATGCAAGCATGGATGTTATGGAGGGAGTTTCAATAGACTGGTTGAATTTGTTTTGAGTTGGCTCAATTCCTAGGTTGTTGAGTCAAAGGATGGTAGAGTTAAGTTTCAAGGTGAGGCTAATGTTGAACAAATAATCTTCATGGTGGTGGATTTTGGAGTTGAAATGTTAGTGGGGGTTGGTCCTGAGTCTATTGTTCGATCTATTTCTCTTCTTGTGAAGTTGTCTTTGGGTTAATTGCGTGGTGTAGTTAAATTTATGGGTTTTTTTTGTTGTTCATGTATTCTTGTGTAATCATGGTTTTTTCTATAGCTAGCATGGATTCATGTTTGAAATCCATTACCACTTTTTTTATATATCTAGTCTTTTGGTGGGTTGATCCCAGGATTTAATATCGTGGAAGTTTTCCTATATATACTCCTTTTTCATTTTTTTTGGGTCATATCATTGTCTTTGTATGGGTGAGGGCCCCTTATCCCTCGAGCACTTATTAAGAAAAAATGTGTATGTGGGAGGTGTCTTGCATAAATTAGATGTAGTAGATTAAAGTAATAAAGGCTAATTAGATATAGGTTAGTGCAGGGCATAAAATCTTCCATGCTTTCATGTGGAGCTAAGAGAAGCGTGGTTTTTAGTGCTTTTTTCTTTAGAAAACTTAAAACAATTTCAATTATAACAATGGCTCTTTAATAACAAATAATATCATGATAACAAATACTAGAATACTTTCAAAGAAGATAAATTATCTCATAGAAATTGATTAGGAATTTATATAAAAATAAGTTAAAGTTTAGATAATTTGTAATTTATTTTAAACCACACAGAACACTCCCCAAGATAATACTGCCATTATCCCACCCAAATATATGCTTTGAGACATTTCCTAAATTTATCCCACATTTTAGAAATTGTGAGCATGAGCATGAGAGGAAGCAAGCAAGGAAATAGGTGTAATCATGGTAGGATAGGAAAGTACCAATATGCCTTAATCATAGATGTGTCAAGGGTCACATTTAGTGAGGCCTAGTGTCAAGGAGCACCTATGTTGGAAATTTTTGAGCTTAAGTCTTCAAACCACCCTCCTCCTAGACAGTTGCATATTTCTTCAAGGGGTATTTTGGAAAAGGTGATTTTTTTAACTCGTTGAAGGATATCATTGGCATGAACTATGTGTCCAAAAATCCCAATTACCACTATAGAATCATTTTATTCTCGAAAAGATAGATGTATTCAAGCAATTAAAAAGAACTTGATAATCTCCTTAGATAATTACAAAGTGAAGGGCTAAATCACCAAGCTAGAAGAAAGGGTTCTCATCTATGATTGTAACAGAATCTAGTTGAAAGAATCAAAACTTAGTTTTTGGGCAATATAAAACTATAAAGAGATGAGTTGTTTACCCCTTACCTTTATGCAGAGGGTTTTCTAATTCATATTCTTCTCTTCTATGGTAGATATATTTAAAATATTTGAAGGGGGGCCATGGTTTCTCAATAACTCAAGATTATTCATTAAACTCTAGGAAAGAGGCTTTGATACCTAAACAACTAAGTCTTTCGTGGTTCTATTTTGGGTTAACTTGTATGGTCCCCATCTTGAATTTTATAATGATTATGGGAAAAATTGTATGGCCTTTTTATATATTACACCCAAAACTCTTAATTGTCCTAGAGGCTTGTATCCACGCCTTTGTGTTGTGAATCATTGTTAATTCAAGATTTGTATTTCATTTTTTATTATCACAAATGGTTTCAAAAGGTGGACAATTAGAGACTTCATTTTTGTTGTAAAAGTTGTCATTCTGAGGGACATCTCATGAAATATAACTTCTAGGGAATGGTTCTTTGAAGGCTTTTGTTTTATGGCCTTATGAAAAAGGTAAATTATTGTTTGGCTCTTATAAGTATATAAGATACAATATGACCATTATTTACCAATTCCACCTAACTTGATATACAATCTTTTAGCTCATAGTACACATTGTAAAATATACATGTCACAATGTATTGATGGGTTTTTTCATTCTTCAACTTGAAAACCATGGCATATCACATAGCCTTAAGAATTTGTGTAGGTTTGTGCTCATTATAAACAAAACCCTTGCAATCGAAGCCATTGATAATTTCTTGTGAAGGTTAAGAAGACTAAAGAGAGAATTGGAAAGATTAGTTGAGAATGACTTATAGGATATAAACTCACAACCTTTAAATTTCTAAAAGGTTTTAAGTATGTGCAATCAACTAATACTCTCACTATGGCGTGATTATTATTTTATACAATTTTAAACTTCTTAGAACATAATTCATGTGAACAAACATTTAACTTTCCATAATTATGTTATATTACTGGTAATTATATTCAACCTTTTTATATTTTCAGTTGATAAACATTTGTTTGATTTATATCATGTAATTAACGTAACTTAAATATATTTTGTTTATATTTAGTTCAATTTGTTCCCAACACAATCCAAAGCCACAACTACCACAATTGTGTAGGTAGACTCATATTTGTATTGTGACTGAATGAAATCCAAGCCCACAACAGTTTAGACATGCTCCTACTACCATTGAATATGATGAGGGTTGTTTCTTTGGGTTATTTATATTTAAAAGGAGAAGAAAACAAATTGATAAAATTATTTTAGTCAATTATATTGCCCAAGCAACTTGTGTAAAAAAATAAAATTATTTTGATAAAAAAATATCTTTTTGTTGGAAGACATTAAAATCTCTTTCTGAAAGGAAAAAAAGGAATAACTACTAGACATGGTCATTTTTGAAAGTTTTGTGTCCTTTTAAAGGCTGAATGGGATGGCCAATTAACCATTAGTCATTCTTCAATGTTTTATTTATTTTTATTTTCTTAATTTTTTACTAATTTTAAAAGTTTTTTAATAATACTTTTTTAATATGATAAAATAAATTTATATGATACAATTTTAATATTAAAAATTTGTAAACAAAATTTACAAATCACACATTACTTATTTATTAAAAATATTTCTTAAAGAATGTTGCAAAGCAAACTACAAATATTCTAATGGACACATTATGAATGATATTTCCATAATTAGAAAAACTCCCTTACTAAAAACCCTTCTCACAATTTTAAAAAACTCCCTTCATAAAGAGCCTTCTCATAGTTACATAATAAAATTATTTAGCACATAAGATTCAATGGTCTTTAAAGGTTGAATTCACTTTTATACAATAATATTACTTATTTAATAAAATTATTTAGCACATAAGATTCAATGGTCTTTAAAGGTTGAATTCACTTTTATACAATAATATTACTTATTTATGATAACTAGTAAATGAGAGGTCTTTTCAGTTAAGTAAATGTATCAAGTCAAAGTAGCATGCATAAGGTTGGTAAGTAGTTTAGAGGAGGCTATCAAAAATTCCTACCTTCATATGAATGGCCTTGTTAATAGAGAACAAAATATTCTTGAAGGTAAGAAAATCTTATTGTTTAGTTTTATTTTTTTAATTTGCAAATATAAAAAAATATTAATATAAAAATTTTGAAAAGGAAGAAAATATTAATTATAAAAGTTATTTTTTTTAAAAAGAAAACTCTGCCTAATAATGTTTTGATAAATAATTATTAAGAATTTATATATAAAAAGTTAAGTGGAAAAAAAATAAAAACTAATAACATTTCGTTTATTTAATTTATAATTAATTTTTTTTTAATAGAATTTATTAGTAATAACATAAAATAAAATTATTAAAAAATAATAATATTAAAATAGTCATCAAATTTTTACTTTTTTAAAATACAAAAATTATTAGGAACAAATTTAATTTTAAAATATTTGAAAAAGTATTATCATAAGTTTTTGGTATTTTATTGAATTTTAGACTTACATTTTAATTATATTTTATTTTTATATATATATATTCAACTTTGTTTATTGAAGTACACCACACCAAACATAGTGAATTGGATTTAATTTTTAGGACGCTAAATATATTGTAAATATGATCTTTTACAATAATAAACATTAATCAATTTGCGTTTAAGTAGTTTTAGTCATAGTTTTAAACTCCATAGTTTTACAATTAGTGTCAATCTTAAGAATGTGACCACAAGGTAAAGCTTTACAACTACAAAATAATTGGAATGATAAAAGTATCAAAAATAAATGTATTTTCAAAATCATAAAAATATGTATAACTACTAATGATTCTTTCTTTAATATTGTGGTTCTAATTCAAATGACAAGTTTAAAATTTAAAAATCATATAAAACTTTGATTTTAATGACAAAGCCATTATTTTAAGAATAAAAATAGGTTCAATATTAATAAATTTTTATTAGAAGTTTAAGTTCATCATGTTCTATCAAACTTCATATTAGAATTTAACATTTGTGAGAATGTTTTAAATTTTTATTGAAGATTTAAACAAAATATTTTATCAAATCTGTCAATCTTATATTTTTATTAAAATATAAAATAATTTTAAAACAAAATATGGCCTAATCCCTGTAAAATGATAAGCATTATATTATAAAATATGAATAATAACATAAGCAATACTTGTAATACAAACAAAATGAATTGCATTTTAATTAAGAATGTAATAATTGTGTAAAAATAATAAATACAACTATTAGTTCATAATTAATATTTATAAATAAATAGACATCAAAAACAAATATTTTTTGAGGTAGTGACCACCATACCGATGATCATATCAAATTTAAAGCCTCTCAACCTGGCCAGTTCAACTCCAATTATATTTTTTGGTAAATAAGAGACTCAAGAAGTGCTCGAAGGTGAGGAATGGTTCTCCTCCAAGGCATCATTTTTAGATTTTCTAATCTCAGACCAAAACTATTTGATCTGCATACATGGATCTCTGAGCAGTGGTAGCCTCTCATGTAAGGTAGGTTGGAAATATAACCTAATGCAAAAAACTTTATCATTGTAGTTTTTAACAGCATTAAAGACAAGGATAAAATTCTATATAGGATGTGGAGCTTTGATCATCACCCCCTTGTGATGAAACCATGGTTCTCAAACTTCAACCACCTCACAGAACTGTTCAATATTAGACCCATTTGGGTTCACCTCCCCCATCCCATTACAATTTTGGTAAAACCTCTACTATAAGGCAATAGGTAACTCTATAAGTGAGTTTCAACACGCTGACCATACCACAACCTTGTATTCACACACAACCTATTCTATAATCCTATTTAACATTGACACATCCAAGGATCTACTTGAAAAAAATGATATGTATGTAGAAGACCACTCTTGGACCCAGCCTCTTGATTATAAGGGCCTACCTTTCCATTGTTGTGGTTGATTTGAGACTGGATATTTAACCAAAGATTGCATTAGCTCCAAAAGAAATAAAGAAGCCCTTTGGTGGAAGGATTCCCTTACTAGTCATCTTACTACGGAAAACGTTGAAGACATGGGTGATGACTCAAATTTGGAAAAGAATGAAACCGTAATTTTAACGGTGTGAGTAAAGGAAGTTATGAAGGCAGACCCAATATCCCCATCCAGATCTTCAATCTCACCTATATAGATAAATGTTCAAATGGCAGTTGTAAGGAATTAGGTCAAATCGAAATAACTAGACCTTTCTCTCCTCTTTTAAATCTAGATGACAAGAAGGGTTGGTCTTTATGTGTAGGAAGAGGAAATAAAGACTCAAAAAAGGCTTTGGTTCAAATACTATCCCTCAAAAAGGGTCAACATAGGCAAATTACAATGTAGAGTTTATGTTGGATCCTGATGGGAAATTAGCTTAAAGTTGAAGTTTTTTTTATTGATTCTTTGTTAATATTTTGTGAGGATTTTCTATCTAGTTTTGTGTGTTGGTTTTTATTTGTAAAACTCATTCTTAGATGGTTTGAGGTTGTGTTCCATGAACCGCTAGTAGAGTTGTTGTATGTGACCTTTAATGTTTTATCTTTTTTTCCTTTGTATAAGGCTCTAAAGCCTTTTAAGATCTATTTTTTATCTGTATCTAAAATAAAAAAGGAGTTATATGTGTATCTACAATAAATCATTGTTACAATGTCACCACCTAAATTTGAACCTGAAAAGACACTTCCAACAATATTAACAACCTTGTCTAAAAATATGGATTTGAACAAGAATAACTATTAGATTTACAGTCAAGTGTCAATAGCTCATATTTTTTGCTTAGGTGAATTATAATTCAAAAATGACTTGATGATTGGGTTTGCTTGCTTTTGATCTTCTATTTCATCACTATAAACTATGCATTGTGACCCCCATGTACTTTAAAAAATAGATTTATTACTTTCTCTAGAAAGGCTCCAATGTGTTTGTCATATTTGAATAATTTAAGGAAAACAAGGTAACTTTAGTGACATGTGTTATAGTTAGTGAATAGTATAACTATTATAAAGGAAGGAATGTTATACAGTTGCATACAACTTACAAAATTTGCATACAAACATGCAAAAACAAATCCCTGCCAAGAACACTACAAGTTAAATGTTAAATGAATATTAAGTATTCCAAACAATTTCTCGTTCACAAGTGCAGCCTTTAAATAGGCTTACAATTGATAACAACTAGCTTAAAAATTAGGAAAGCTAATATTGTTGTTGGAAAATACCAACGTTAGAAAATAGGATGGACATGCATCCCTAGTGAAGAGAAAAAAATCATGAAAATATCTACCAAATCTAATCTCAACAACCACCAAATAACTAGGGATAAACATAATTATATATGTTTTTGAAAAGGATGAAATTTAGGGACTTAGGCTAGACCACTAACATAATGTACACTATTCATCCATATGAATCCTCATAAAATATATTTGTTTACATAAAAAAACATTAGAACATGATCGATAAAAAAAATTCAAATGGTATGAAATCACAATCCGATAAAAAAACATGACATTATAAATTAAATCAAGTTTAACAAACTCAAGAATAAAGTTTGAAGGCCCAAGGCTAGAAAACAAAACAAAATATTACATAGCAAAAAAATTGTGCACTACAAGCACCAAAAATAATATAAATAGTATTGTCCCATGATAAAAAAAATTAGGAAATAAGCACTACCATCCTTGTCAAAGGGACAAGGAGACCATGATGGACTATTAGGCTTATTTCTCTAGTCATCACTACGGGTGCACAATGTCATGTATGTGATATAAATGTTCTTGTTCTAAAATATTTTTGTTAGTCTCTTTCTCATTCTAATGATGAGGAGGTAAAATACACAAAGCAAGATAAGGAATTTTTTCTCACCCATCTCAAGTTGTATCCCAAAAACTTGTAGGTCCATAACCACTAGCCAGAGGAGACAACCACCATCCATGCCCTTTAGAATGTGAGAGACTAGTATGAAGTAGAGGAGTGGAAAACAAAGTGTAGCTACATGATTTGTGTCATTTAATTCCTCGTCCCATCCAGCCTTGGTCTCTCCCTGTAGAATTCTATCTATGAGAGTCAGTGGGTATTATGCTAGCAATACAAGGCGTATTTCCCCAATGTCCAATTATGATGTTGAAGTGCTCCACCTCTAGAGCCAATTTTTCAACTTGTGCTTGGATCTACAACATGACATTAGATATAGAATAAATTATGTTATCAGTAGATAAACTATTGTCTAGAATCTCTTATTAAACATAGATAATTTATACATTTCCAAAGCTGAAAGAGAATCTCGATGTGAAAGATGTGCCATATTTTCTTGAGAATTTTTGGAATATCATTGAGTCTCCAATAGGACCATATGTCATGAAAATGTTTCTAGTCTAAATGGAATAAAAATGAGTCAATCCAATTCCATTTTTCCTAATCTCTCACAGAGAACCATAAATGTGTTAGAGTGACTCATTTTGACCACAAACATGGCATCTAGGAGTAGGAATCCCCATATAACAAGAATATATCTACAAACTAAAGACCCTAGTATTAAATACATTATTTAAAGTATGCCTTTTTGGGTCCAACCACCATAGACCAACTGGTTTGGAATATTTTTCCCCAAATCAAAATTATTTTTTAAGGTTTCATCATTTGATGAGCATTTCACAAGAAATAGTTCTAGGATAATTCCATTGATAACCAATATAGGGTTTGTGCCGAAGCAAAGGAGTAGAGGCATTCCAATTTTAATCTTTTCACCATTGGGGATGGGATTTAAGGATAATTTTATACAAAACATCCTCTAGCACAACCATTTGGACTTCAATAATAGACTCAAAGTATTGATTGTTGAGATCATATTATGCTTTAAGAAAAGGCAAGGGTGTCAAAGGCCTATTCCTTTTGTCAAAAATATCAACAATATATGAATGTCTTTCTAAAACATTTGAAATCCTTTACCTTAGGAGCTTATGTTAAATTATTTTCATGGTTATTCGTAATACAATATTACCACATATAATTAACCCTATGAGCTTATGCTAAAGGATTTCCATGGTGATTCATAATAAAGACTACCGTAGAGATTGAGTGTTGATAGACAACCCAGTTATTAATTTATTCCATTTCCAAATGAGCCAAAATTTAATATTTTATAAAGCTTTCCAAATGGTCTTAACAACAAATATGTATGTAATCTTAATGTCCATTAGATCAACCCCTTCCATTTCCATGACATTCTTGCATAAGGACTGCCAAAATAAATGTATTATGTATGAATGATTTTCCAAGATTTTTTTACTTTCAATGGCCCAAGATACTCATTTCACATAGATGGAAATCCATTGCTTTCAAATACCAATTAAATTTATTCCTATAGAATCTTTTGATCGATAGCACAACTCCCAAGCCACTATGTGAAATAATTTTTTCCTTCAGAGTTGGTCCATAAGAAGTCTTCAAGAAAATTTTATAGCTTCTTATAGGCAGCCTTAGGGGTCCATTAGGAATAATAATAAACATGAGTTTCTACTAAAACTTTAGAGCATAGCTATAATTTTCTTGGTGGAAGGATATCTAGGTGGTTAATGTTATTCCAAAAAAATTAGTTTAAGATCAATGTGAAACCAGGAAGATAAAATGTGGGACCAGATCTTCTTAGTCAAATAAGGACTAGTGAGGATCCATAAGAATTACAAGATGAGTCATTGGATGCCCACTTATTCAAAGTCACTGTGATTCTAGAAAATCTAGACGACAGCGAATTTCCTAAAACAAGGAGTTTATCCTATACATTATGTTGAAAAAGATAAAAAGTAGTTAATCACATGAGCCATACCTTTCATTATTATCAATGGATTGCTATATAAAATGGGTAAGGATGATGTGTTGCGTAGAGCAGCTTTAGAGCACGAGAGACCATAATTTATGGAAGAAGTGCACCAGGGGATTGCAGGAGGACATTTCACAGGTGAATTGTCTGAGAAGAATATATTACAGAGTGGTGTGGTGGCCTACCCTGTTCTTGCATGTGTGCAGATTCATAAAGTACTATGACATTTTTTAGAGAATAGGAAGGCCAAATCATAGGGATGAAATGCATTGAAATTTGATGTTAGCAATGTAACGTTTTAAGCAATGGGGAATTGACTTTTAAGGACCTATTAATCCTCCAAGTAAATGCAGTCATGTTAGGTATATAATTATTGTGATGGATTATTTCACCAAATATGTAGAAGTTGTTGCGACACCAAGTTATAGCATAAGAGATGTATCCAAATTTTTGTATGAGAACATCATTACCAAGTTTGGATGTCTAGTCAAGTTAGCAATAGAGGAACATGCTTCCTAAACAATACTATCAAGACCCTAACAAAAGAATTTATGAAACCGCACCATAAGAGCATAGTGTATCATCCTCAAGCCAATAGGCAAGTAGAAGTATTCAATAAATTACTTGAGAAGATGTTTACAAAAATATACAATGTCTAAAGAGATAATTGATAGGACCGAATTCCTATGATCCTATGGGAATAAAGGACTAATTATAAGTATGTGAAAGGGTTCAATTTTTTAATTAGTTTATGGAATAGAAGTGGTTATGTCTATGGAATATATAGTTCCAAGTTTGTGAATTGCATTGATATTGTGTAGCTAGGAACTCAAGATTCACTTCAAGAAAGGTTGCTAGATTAACTCACATGGAAGAAACTCGATAAAGAGCAAGTTGGACACAAGAAATAAATAAACATGGTATGATCATAATCTACAATCTAAAGAGTTTTATCCAGAGTAGATAGTATTATTATATGATATCATATTTTGAGCACATCTAGGTAAACTACCTATTCGATAGAAAATACCATATGTCATCCATGAAGTATCATAAAAAGGAATAATAATACTAAGGGACCTTTAAGGAACCATTCTTGTGGTGTGTGTAAATGGTTGTGATATTAAGCCTTAACATCAATGAACTCTATTAATCTCATGTTGAAAATTGAATGGGTGTTGAGTAACACCATGTAGTTAGGGTTTTTGTTTCAATTACTTTTTTTCTTGTCTTTTTGTAGGTTTTTAGTGTAGTTGTGTATAGTATGATCTTTATATCATAGGTTATCAAAACATACTTTGATAATTCAATATCATAAAGTATTAAAGGAAAACAGTATAACAATGAAGGAGCAATATGAAGATAATTCAACACGAGTTTAGCACGGGATCAAGAAATTAAGTCTAAGGATGGAATAGTGACAAAAGGGGTAGGGAGACAGGTGACAAATGGTCACTCACAAAGAGGTTAATGATAAAGCACTTCAAAGATTGCATCTTCCCCAAAGTAGATCATAATGTCAAACTCAATTTATTTACATTATAGGAAATTTTTAGAAGAATAAAGGTGGAACATCAAATCAAAGAAAGCCATAAGCCAAAGCAATGGATATGTTCAATAAAATGCAAATGTCACATCACAACAACCAATGGTATTTAAACCAAGAGCATAGTGACACAAAAACAACTCAGCCCAATTCAATGTGAAGTCTTAGACTATGGAGTGAAGCAAAGCTATATTAATGAACGGCATATAGAGCACAACACATATTAGAACCATTAGCGCACATGAGCCTTTTTTGATATATGCCTTAGCTATTTACCTGAGCACAAAACCTTCCAAGTTTACAATATAGCATAACAAAATGGGTCTATCAAAACTACTCATACTATTGAACAACACATAGAAAGAATAAATGGGAATAGGGTTAGCATTAAGGCAAATAAGGTACCATGATCTTGACCCCTTTAATTTCATAGATACATCATAAATATCCTTTTTTGGCCTTGATCCCACCATTGTTGCACAATCAAGATCATTAGTCATGCAAAATCAGCTTCAAGGGTCAGATCTTAGACAATTGATCAAGACCCCAAATTTTGGACAACTAGATGAGGTCATGATGACACTACTAACTCAATAAAATGATAGGAAAATATACTTGTCCAAGGATGTGACCATACACATTAACACGATGATAATGGCAGGGTAATAAGACTTCCAATACGAGACAAATATCTCTTGCCATATAAAACCAAGGCCCCTCTGATTCACTCAAACACAAGGGATAATTATGCTAGAGAATCCAGAGGAATGTCCCTTGATTCAGTACAAGATGTTGCAATGAAAGTGCTCTCCAACTATATTTCACACAGATTCTAGTAGACCATCAAGAGTGCTCACCAGGCAACAAAAGGGATAATTGACATTACTTATCGAGTGATTCGACTGAATGAGAATTTCAATTGGCCAAAGTCCCTAGTAGTCGAGCTAATTTCAAATTTTAAAAAGATTTTTTAGGTGCATCGTAGACTTTTTAATACTAATTTTTGGTATTGTTGTTTTGCTTTACTCAATGGAAGTATTCTAATGGTCATGTCGTAATGAATGGATATTTTTAACCTATGACCACTTTACAAAATCTAGCCTAGACCAAAATAGGATAGTAATACATATAGTTGGGTTGATTTAATCAATAGTGGATTGAAGTGTAGGTACTCATAGCATTGCACCCTAGGGTGCCCATAGAGGTGATGTAATACCTTACACCACATGCAAAAATAAAGAAACTTCATGATGGAGTGCAAGTGTGACTTCATGGACTTGCCAAATAATCACACATCCCATTGCCATTCTTCATCACCATGTTAGATACAAAATCATAAGTTTGACTCAAAAATCTTTATCAGAAAAAATGGTGACACCTTTATGTTTTATGGCCCCTTGAGCACAATAACTAGTGGTGCATCCATAAGTGGAAGCTCAAGCATAGCAGCAAGCACCACCTCAGACATCAAAGACCCCAATAGAGATTTCTAAGGGGAAAATAAATGCATTGACACAAAGGACAATGCTACCTCCTCTATCAAAGAGGAAGACTTGTGGAACCAAACTCTAGTTCAATGACACAAATGTTTCCCAAATTACTAAGGAGTATGATCTCGCACAATTTGGCATCACCAAAGAATAAGTTTATAAGTCTATGTTGGAAGACATAAGCACATAGATATATGAGGAAGAAGAAAAAAATCTTCTAGAAAGCAATGAGCACTTGCCAAGTGTGCAAAAACATTTCAAAAATTATAATGGTTCATATCCCCACACCTCCAACTTCAATCATAATCAACATAGTTAAAAAGGAAGAAGATACCAAACACATAATGATAGATATCTTCTAAGGCAAAGTGAGAGAAGTATCATCTGCAAGGTAAGTTTCCCATCACAACCATAGGTAGTACAAGGTGTAGACAACAAACAAACCCCCAATATCTGCTAATACATAGACCTAGAGTGCACACAATGTCGAGGACCTCTCATTTCATTGTAGAATGCATGGGATCATTTATTGTACCCCTAGTGGTGGAGGAGATTGAATCTAAAGAAGAACAAGTTAGATATCAACAACCCGATGAAATGGTTTGTGCCTATAAGTGCTTAAAGAAGGTTCTCATTCCAGCTACCCACATAAAGGCACCAGTAAGTTGGTGCACAATGGTGACATCCTCTCCCTCATATTGCCTTCATTAGTCAACCCCTTCACCCCCTCCATCTTCCCATTCCTAAGCTCATCCTCATCTTGTTTAGTAAGAGGACATCACAGCACAAGAACAAGTTGCATAAGCCCAAACCGAGCAAGAGAAGACTCAGAAGGAAGAAGAGAAAAAGGCAAGATCTAGGTCAAGGCTAATCCAGTAGCCAAAGAAGCACAGGAGAAAAAAATTAAATCCCTATGAAATCAAGAAGAAGAGAGCAATAAAAAGGTCGAGGAACACATTACCAATGATTTTTTACAACAATCAAATCACATAGCAAAGGTGGAGGCTAAGACAATTAGCAAGGCAAAACAAAGGCTAGACTCAAAGAAGGTTGAAGTCATAGTCGATACTAACAAGGATAAGAAACTAGAGAAAATTGTGAATACAATAGTGGAGTTGAAACAAAAACTGATTCATGACACCCCACAGCCTTCCAGCACATTGCAAGACTCAGGATTGGCACTAGGATGTGCACAAGAAGAGGCATCATAGGATAAACCTCAAACAACTATCCAATGGTTATGGGACATGTAATCCCCACCCCTATGATGAACAACATTCACACTCTTAATTGCACAAACATGATAGTGAGCAGCCCCAACCATAACTATTGTGAATTATTTTTCTTTGACCACAAGTTAGATGGCATCACTTGATGTGACCCAGCTAACACTAGAAAATCAAGTTGAGGGAATAACTATATTTCAAGAGTCCATAGTGCATAAGGCTCTCAATATGGAATAGGACAACCTCTAGATAAGAGAGGAAAACTTAGATTTACATGATCGATTGGTTAATGTCTGTGTGATCATTGATGATACTTTTCTAACACTGGTGATCCAAGTCTTGGGAGACCAAGTGATGTTCAAAGAGAAATAATTCATTGTGTTGCTTTCTCAACTCACCAATGATTGGGTGGTTGTGCAAAAACTTCAATAGCTCTGAGTACAAGGGAAAAACCTAAAAATGGAAACAAAAATCCCCTTCCAGTGCCTTGAGGAGTATAAGCAAGTGTTAGACATTGTTGTATAGCAAGCCACCCAAACTGCTAGCAATATGCTAGACTAGAAACAACTACAAGATTTACTCTATAAAGTGCAATTTAATTTGTAAAAGGCAGACAAGGCCAAAACCATCATGGAAGATCAAGTGGCCATGTCAAACTTGATCGAGGTTTCACTTAAGAGTTCTCTTAACTCAAGAGACTTGGTGATGAAAAATATGATTGCATGGCAGAATGAGATGCTCTATAGCATGTTCATTGGCGTGCAGACCCAATGGTATGCAAACAGACTAGAAGAATGTTGCAAGACATTTAGTTTAAACTCTCATAGAATAAGGCTATCATTACCATTGTGGAGTATGATGATATTTAAGGAATCATTCAATGCCAAGCTCTATTTTGCACTTTCATCAGCAGGGTTCGGGATGTATTAGTTGATTGCAAATAATTTAAGCAAGATCATTTACACCTGGTAACTCGATTATTGTGATTTTTGATGAGCCACATTTAATCTCACTAGCCCATCTCGCACAAGATTTGTAAAATAGGGAGGTGGCCAAATCAATGCAAACACAACTTCCAATATCTAACTCTGCAATTGCATCATTTTCAGCCATAGTTTATACAACACCATTCTCTTCGATAGCACTATCTTCCAACACAGCACTAGTCAGATAGCCATCTTCATAATGTCCTCCAACTTCAACGACACACTACATGCCTCCTCTATCTCTATAGATATTGTGCAATCCCAGTTTTGTAAAATTTTGAAGAAATTGAAGTAGGGAAGGCCTCCTAGTTATGTCAATATATTGAAAAACCGCAAGGGCGGTAGATTGGCATGTTTTTTGGTTGAAAGCTCGTAAAATTAGTTAAGTAGTGTGTAAAAGGTAAAAACTAGTAAATGACACCTTGCACAATTATCATAAATAGTGTTTTATGGACCAACCCCTCAGCGCAAGTAATGTTGCCAACTCCAGCATTAGACACACTTCTTGCAACTTTATCTCAGGGTGAGATAATTGTTTAAGTTTAGGAAAGTCTTAGTAGTAGATTTAGGATTAAAAAATCACAATGTAAATGCATGAAAAGTGCGCAATGTAAAAAAAAATAAGCAGCGCATATCATTTTGATATGTATTCAGCTTATGTATGTCTTACAAAAGGCTATGGAATGCAAAAAGGCTCCTTCAAGGTTGAACTGAAAAGATAGAATGTGAAGTGATAGAGCTTTGGATGTTCTATATATAGTGATCAATTGTAAATGAAAAGAGTTATGAATAAAAGAGAATAATATAGAGATTAGATGATGTGTTTTCTAAATGTATTTTGTACTTGTTTTGTGCATAGTGTATACTTTGTTTTGATTACATTTGGTTAATTATATAGTAATAATGAATGGTCTTTAAAATTTAAATATGTGTTTCTCTAGATAAACATGTAATTCTAAACCGAAGGA
Source organism: Torreya grandis (assembly GCA_037957365.1). NCBI lineage: Eukaryota > Viridiplantae > Streptophyta > Pinopsida > Cupressales > Taxaceae > Torreya > Torreya grandis. The sequence goes on from JARHVA010001134.1 coordinate 2,519,753, forward strand.
ATGCTCGATCTTTCTATAATTTTGTCTTTGTTAAAAACTGATATCTTACAGCGCAAAAAAGCATACATTAGCAAGTTTTGATGGGTTTTCTAGGAACCTTTACTAACATAGATCATTAAAATGATTTTTATTGTGAAACCTTTCATATTGACAAATAAGATGGGTAGTTATATATTTTACCTAGTATGATTATATGATCCACATAAATGCATTCATCAATCCCCATGTCCCATGTCCCATGTCAATTCGTATAAAAAAATCACCAACAATTGTGTAATGGCGCAAGCCTTAAGTCATTATAGGTCATTATTCATCCATTTCTCATCTATTTTTATTAGCCCTAACATATTGCCCATATCTTTCTTCTATGGATTCTTTGGTGTGGTGGTGTTGTCACCCTCATCTAGTATCCATGTTAACTTAAAAATGAGTGCAATTTCTAGCTCAATTTGTTTCTTACCTATGTAGAGGGTTATTTGATGTCTACTCAACCAAAACTTGGTTAGTTTTTTAAGACAGCCCAATTTTGGAAAGTTAAATTATTTCATCACTTCCACATTTTCAATGGCGTAATCTTCATGGCCGCCAACCTTAACTCTCTTATCAACACTTCATCTAGCAAGGAAATTTTGATCTTGATGGTCAATCAATATTGGCCTTCCCATGGGTCAATTTCCCTTAGAACACATTCATGTCAATTCATTCCCTCTACCTCCAATCTTCCTACCCTTGATGGTGACTTTAGTAGAAGCAAAATAAACTAGCTTCTTAGTGTCATCATAAATGTCTTACTCTTCTTCCTGCACTTAGAAATTTTCTATTTATGATTGGTTTGATGCAACTTGGTGTTCCCTCGACTCTTCTTTGCACTTTCTTTCTAGCTCTTTAACACTCAACAACTAGGATTCCTCTTTATGGCTTACAATGCCTTGGCTCCTTGTCCAACACTAAATTCCTATGTTTGGTTTTCCTGTGGATCCTTTGGCATTTTTAGCTTTAATGGTGTATATTTATATAGCTCATTTTTAAAATTGTGTAAATTGAAAATGCCCTGCACCATCCCTCCTTTTATAGCCCAATAGCATCATAATGCTTGATACAAGCCCTAACAAGTGACCTACCATGGTAGATACGTACGACATCGTGCTTATGCTTGCCACATCATCATCTCTTTTTGGTGCCAATGGCAATCCTTTCTTGATGGCTTATTTGATCCCCATATGCCTTTTCTTTAATGAGGACCTTTCTTATATCTCTATGTGCACATAATTTGTGCTTCTCTTCCCTCTTGGTGGTCTTACTTGTGTGTAAATCATCTTCAACCTCTCTTGATGCAAATTTCCTTTGATCACCATCTTCCTTTCTTGATGCATCCTCGATCGATGCTCAATATTAGTCCATCTTATTTAGCAGACATCCTTTCTTCACCTCTTCTACCCAAATTCCTTTAAATAAAATAAGCATCCACTTCTACTCCTACTATGACTCCTATCATTGGTTATTCAATCTTATTTATTTTCTTTTATTTCCTACCAATGCCTTAACATAAAACCTTCACTAGACCTTGTCGATCTAATTCATGCAAATCTGCATAGTGCTCTGCAATCTACATAGTATTCAACAGTTTAGGGTATTTTGGGCCTAGACATGGTATTGCATCTCACTTGATCAACAACCAACTGATGTCACACCTTGTGATGTTTGTCATTATCGTCACTTCTTCTTTGGGAATAAATTGCCAAAGCATTCCTCCAAGGAATCAGAGGGATGCCTATATTTGGGCCCTTTGCACCAATTGACGATCTCCAATGGCACTCCTCATAGCCCTTCTCTCTTTCAATGCTATACTAGAGTAATTCATTGGATCAATGCTCAAAATTGACGTACTTTGATGCAGGAGCATCACCTCCATCATTGTAAATATAATATGTAAGCTTGAACAGTTGTCAAATGAACCTTGTCATGAAGGCTATAATCATTGTAAATGCCTAATAAGGTCTTATGTAGTTTAGGTAGGTGTTATAGTAGTTAGGAAGTCATAATCCAGAGCTATATGCAAGAGTTCAAGTTTTTCCTCCAAAACTTGAATTAAAATATTTAAATTATAACCTAATGCCTATAATCCTTATAAGACTTTGTAAAAAAAAATGTAAATTCCTATGGAATGACCCTAAGAGGTCAATAGTATAGTAAAAAGGTGAAAATAACTCAGCTAAAGGACAACTCTATGATGCAGGAGTTAAAGAAAGTAAGTTTGTTGAATGGAGAGAAAGTAAGTGAGAGTTTTTTGGACCATACCAAGTTAAGGGTGGTTCTTTTAGATAGAGCTCGATCCTCAATCATAGAGGGAGCAAATGCTATATATGTAAGATCTTAGCAATCATTAAGCATGTTTTTCAAGTTACTCTTAAGAAACATCTTGGATAAACTTGTGTAAATACTCATTTGTAAAAGATATTGTATATATTAGAATGGTTTGTTTGCACATAAGGGTGTTCCTCTATATGTAAAGAAGTTTCAAGGAATGAAATGGTGAATTGAAACCTAAGACTATCTACTTTCCTTTGTAAGTATGATTCTTGAGTAATTGTCCTATTTTGGTGTTGATTAGATATGGGATGATCATAATAATAAATTATGAAATGTATTTATAAATTAATGGTTGTTCTTAGGATATTTATATAGATGAGGAACATTAAGAATAACCCTTGTTTATGTGGAGTAAAGAGATATGGAGCAACAAAATCTTTGTAGACATGTGGGGTGTATGTCTACAAATTATGACAGTAAACTGTGATGTGTTTTGAAGTATATCGAAGCTCAAACTTCGTTGAAATGGTAAGATAGAAGGAGTATTCATCTAATTCATACAATGGCCAGTTAATAAAGAATAAAACTTAAGGTATTTTAGTCTCTCGGGTTGAGGAATAAAACATTGTTTAATACAGTTTGATATAAGAGACTAAATATGTGTATTGTCACGTACTTAAAGTTGTATGGAGGTGCTAGACTATTGCATAATGTTATATATGATTATTTAGACCTAAAATAAAGTGAAAAGAAACCTTAAGATTCTTGTTAGAGTGAAAATTCTTCATCAGTATGCTCTTAGGTCGTTAATGTCTGCAGAATATTGAGAATTTTGATCACAAAGCCTTAGATACACGTCCAAATTTGTATACGAGCCAACTCTGAAGGTTGGAATAATTTCAAAGGTTAGTTGAGATCCTAATACAATTTTTTTGTGCTTAAAAGAGTTAATAAGCCCTATGAACTATCAATTTCAAGCTCTCAACTTTTGTAAAACCAGAATTAAGGAACGTTTATAAAAAGAATTATATCTCAAAAACTACCTAATGAAAAAAATTTAAAATTGGACAGTAGATGCGCCGTGGAAATACAAATCCAACGAATCTAGTCTTGAATTTATTGGGTAAGTATTGAGTAAATTATGGTGAAAATACAGTCAGTTGCAGGGAGGAAAACGCAATTTTCAAATCCAGCAAGGTAACATTTTGTGCACTTCAAATGAATGAATGTCTAAATGAATGAAAATGGTAATGAATGTGATGAATTATGATGTATGAATTCTACCAAGCCAAGAAGTGTGAAATATTTGAGTAAAATTTAGTTGAGAAAGTTTCATTAAATAAATTGGTAAGTTTTTGAATGAGCATACTGGCAGAATTCTGAAATTTTAAATCGAAACTGTCTTGCAAATTTCTTTGATTAGACAAGGTAAATCGATTTGGGTGCAAGGTAAATGGTAGTTTAAAGTGAAAAAAAATGAATACCAAAGACCATTATTAGAAAGGTAATTTCTATGTTCTTAAAAGAATAAATATGTATAGAAGATGTAGAATAATTTATTGGTTTGATAAGACCAGTCATAGAATCAATAAACGGATAAATAAAGACAAAAGATAAGATTGGCCATAGAAAGACCCCAAAGTCAGAATTTGAAAACAATTTAAAATAATATTTGGGCACATTGTGAACAATTTGATTGAAGGGGTTTACATTGTAAGTACTTTTTTATAAGAACGTTGATCATTTCACATGACAAATAGAATCTTGTCATCAATTTTGGTATCAGAGCAAGAAACTCTTGGGAGATCCAAATACAATTTTGAATATATTTTGCATGGTTATTCAGTTGAGATTAGTGTTTGTTTCCATAGCTTGTTGAGTTAACTGGCTAATAAGTGCTTGAGTTGGTTATAGCTAAGCAGAGTTTGTTCCTATCAGGAAAAGAGATATTTCAAAGGTTCTTAGAAACCTTGAGAAAGGTGTGACAAGACAAAGACGTATGAAATTTGTTTCAAGAAAGTTGTTTGAATAAATAAAAGTTTTGCAAGTGATTGCAAAAAGTTGGTTAGGCAGTCTAGAAGCCAAGCGAGGCTTAAAAAGAAGGTAAAGAGCTAGTGAAGCTCAGAGAGAAGGGGAAAGTAATTGCTCAAGAGATTGATCCAATAAAAAACATTGGATAAGAGATGGAGCAAGGTGCAATAGACTTGCTTGGAAAAGTGAAGTTGATTAAGAGAGTATTCAAAAAGTTGTGTAAGGCAAAGGACTAGCTAAGAAAGCAAAGAGAAAGGGAGATGAGAAGGAAGCAGAGAGAGGAAAACTTCCAAAGAGAAATAAATGAGATAAAGGAAAGAATCATGTTGATAAGGCTCATGATAGGAAGCAAGAACGACCCATGGAATGGGTTGTTGATGAGAAAAAAAGTGAAATGGCCAATTGGGCAAATGATGAAAAGAAGGCAAAAGTTGAAAATTACCTTTAAAAGAGAACATAGATTGTTGAGAGAACAAGAAGAAGTATGCATTTGTGAACCTCAAATAGGATCAATGTTAGGAGAAGATGAGATAGGAGATGAAGATCAATTGATAAGCTTCATTGGAGGCGTAAACAAAGAAGATATTAAGGAGGCAAATGAGCCTCAAGTTTTTAAATCTAACATTTCCTGTGATGCTTTGATTGAAGGTATGAAATTTGATGATAGAGAGAAGGCCCATTGTAGGGCCTTAACAGTTGAAAACAAAGATGAAAAGAAATCAACTACAACAATTGAAGAAGATGGTGAGTAGCAAGATACAAAACAAAGCCAAGGACAATAATATGCTGACAAAAAGACCATATTGCATGAAGTAATCAATAAGGAAGAAGCATTCAATGAAGCAATGCTTAGCCCAATGCATGATGAAGAAAAGTATCAAAGTCAGTTGTTCATTCAAGAGTTGAAGGAGTCAAAACCAATCCTCATACAAGAGGATACAAAGGATGATAAAGATGAAGAAAATAAAGAAGAGATCAATGAACCCCAAGCCAAAGAATACATACAAAAGCAAAGGTATGAAGGCCAAAAATCAGAATTTGTATTATCTAAAGCAATCATAGACGTAGAAGATAAAAATTTGCAATTGAGTAGTGATGGTACAATTGATTCTGATCAAGATATGCTAAGTACTAATGGGGAAGATCTCTTGAGAGAGATATGGTAGTTTGAATAGGAGATTGCAGGCGGAGTGTTGCTAATTAAGCAACAAGATAAGATATTTATCTATGAGAGTTTGGATCGGTTGCAACAAGAGATGGAAGCTTTGGCGCATGCCATAAACATTGAAAAAGATGACAAGGATTGTCCTCAAACATAAAAATGAAGAAGTAAGCAGTTTATATGAGGCAAAAAAGTCTCAAGGAGAAGCAATTGAGGTTGTTAAGGTAAATGGCATACTTGAACAACAAGTATGGAAACAGGAAAAATGGAGAGAGACCTCAAGGTCTCAAATTGTGATGTCTAATATTGCATTAAGTTGTGTATGTGCAAGTATAGACCAAGAGGTGAAGTGCATTGAAAAGAGATCTCTAGAAACATCTCAAGAGAAGAAAATAGAAGTTAATATCCTCATTTGAGAGGGTAAGCATGCAAAGAGGAAGATAGAAGAGAAGTTGAAAGAAGACCAAGGAGTAGTTTGTATGAAGAAAGTTGCTAAGAATACAAAATTGCATTGTGTTGTATTTGTCTTGTCTTCGAGTGATGTAAAACTACCAATTTGTCAACAGAATTATGGTGAACTTGAAGAGCTGAAGGAGAATTTGGAGAAAATTCCAAGGAAAAGAATAAAATGTGGATCAGGAATGGATGACCACTTATATAAGAAGTTGGTTGAAGGACATCAACAACAAAGGAGGAGGAAAGAATAAATTAAGGAGCTAAAGAAAAAGAAATCTTTTGATTAGGGGATCAAAATTTGTACATAGGGAATTTGATGCAGGTGCATCACCTCCATCATTGTAAATATAATATGTAAGCTTGAACTGTTGTCAAATAAACCTTGTCATGAAGGCAATAATCATTGTAAAGACCTAATAAGGTCTTACGTAGTCTAGGTAGGTGTTATAGTAGCTAGGAAGTAATAATCCAGAGCTATACGCAAGAGTTCAAGTTTTTCCTCCAAAACTTGAATCAAAATATTTAAATTATAACCTAAGGCCTATAAGTGTTATAAGACTTTGTAAAAAAAAATGTAAATTCCTATGGAATGACCCTAAGAGGTCAATAATATAGTAAAAAGGTGAAAATAACTCAGCTAAAGGACAACTTTGTGATGGAGGAGTTAAATAAAGTAAGTTTGTTGAATGGAGAGAAGATAAGGGAGAGTTTATTGGACCATACCAAGTTAAGGAAGGGTGGTTCTTTCAGATAGAGCTCAAACCTCAATCATAGAGGAAGCAAATGCTATATATGTAAGATCTTAGCAATCATTAAGCATGTTTTTCAAGTCACTCTCAAGAAATGAAATGGTGAAATGAAACTTAAGACTGTCTATTTTCCTTTCTGTTCTTGAGTAATTGTCGTGTTTTGGTGTTGATTAGATAAGGGATGATCATAGTAATAAATTATGAAATGTATTTATGAACTAATGGTTGTTCTTAGGATATTTATATAGATGAGGAACATTAAGAATAACCCTTGTTTATGTGGAGTAAAGAGATATGGAGCAACAAAATATCTATAGACTTGTGGATGTATGTCTACAGACTATAATAGTAAACTGTGACATGTTTTGAAGTATATGGAAGCTCAAACTTCGTTGAAATGGTAAGATAGAAGGAGTATTCATCTAATTCATACAATGGCCAGTTAATAAAGAATAAAATTCAATTATTTTAGTCTCTCAGGTTGAGGAATAAAACATTGTTTAATACAGTTTGATATAAGAGACTAAATTTGTATATTGTCACATACTTAAAGTTGTATAGAGGTGCTAGACTATTGCATAATGTTATATATGATTGTTTAGACCTAAAATAAACTGCAAAGTAACCTTAAGATTCTTGTTAGAGTGAAAATCCTTCATCAATATGCTATCGGGTCGTTAAAGTCTGCAGAATTCAGTGAAATTTGATCACAGAGCCTTAGATATACGTCCAAATTTATGTACGAGCCAACTATGAAAGTTGGCATGATTTCAGAGGTTAGTTGAGATCCTAATGCAATTTGTTTGAGCTTAAAAGAGTTAATAAGCCCATGAACTATTGATTTCAAGCTCTCGGCTTTTGTAAAACAAGAATCAGGGCACATTCAGAAAAATAATTATACCTCGAAAACTACCTAATGAAAAATTTTGAAAATTGGATAGTAGAGGCGTCTTCGAAATACGAATCCAACGAATCTGGTCTTGAGTTGATTGGGTAAGTATTGAGTGAGTTATGGCAAAAATACAGTCAGTTGCAGGGAGGAAAACGCAGTTTTCAAATCTAGCAAGATAACCTTTTGTACATTTCAAATGAATGAAAGTCTAAATGATTGAAAGTTGTAATGAATGTGATGAATTAGGATGTATGAATTCTACCAAGACAAGAAGTGTGAAATATTTGAGTAAAACTCAGTTGAGAAAGCTTCATTAAGTAAATTGGTAAGTTTTTGAATAAGCATACTGGCAGAATTCTAAAATTTTAAATTAGGGCCGTCTTGCAAATTTCTTTGATTAGACAAGGTAAGTTGATTTGGATGCATGGCAAATGGTAGTTGAAAGTGAAAAAAAATGAAGACCAAAGACCATTATTAGAAAGGTAATTTGTGTTCTTAAAAGAATAATCTGTATAGAAGAAGCAGAATAATTTTTTGGTTTGATAAGACCAATCTTAGAATCAATAAAAAAAAGATAAATAAAGACAAAAGATAAGATTGGCAACATAAAGACCCCAAAGTCAAAAGTTGAAAACAAATTTCAAATAATATTTGGGCACATTGTGAACAATTTGATTGAAGGAGTTCACATTGTGAGTATGTTTTTATAAGAAGGTTGATCATTTTGCATGACAAATAGAATCTTGTCATCATACTTTGATAATCTTTAATGATCTAGTAGATTCCACAATCAATACTCGAGTTATCACTAGAGGTCGCCACTTCAATTTATTTGGGTGCACAGACAACTATTGTTTCAGTGTAACAATGTAAATGTTCCTTTTAGTTCCCTAGGAGCTATTTCAATCATTCTTTCTTGAATCTCCTATTTTGTCAAAATTTGGGTCTCTAGGAACCTCCACGTTGTCTTTTATTCATCTAAGGCAAACAACCATTGGCTTTTTTTCTTTGCTCAACCATCTGACATCCATGTACCCTACAACTTCTTTGTGTGTTGCCTCCTTCCCAACACCAAGCAATTTCTTTCTACAAGGGCCTACCCTTGTCTTATGGATCCAAACTTTATTCTTATGTGACCATGCATCATTTTTGGGACTCCACTTGGTTGAACCATTGGTAAGCACTGCCCTGCATGCACAATCACTCATAAAGTCATAATTATCGACCACCCATTAGTCCAAATCTTCTAAATCAACTATCATTGTGTGATCATCCCACAACATCTCTCCTTTGTCAATATGCTAAATGTAATTATATCCTTGTGTCATGATCTTATAAGTCTTGTTCAACTATTGCTCTTCTATGGTAATGAGGCCATGCTTTACATCAAGTGGGATGACTTCGGATGACCAACCTTTACAAAGTCCATAAAATTTGTTTAAAGTGCATATCTGTGTTATTAGCATACCACCATGGTCTTCCAATAGCACTGAATAATATTATGCGTACACCAACTTAATCACTTCATCGTCAACTATCAACTTGACTCTTAAGAATTTTGACCTCGATGCCTTTGAGGATTCCTAACGGTTGTGTCTATGTCTTGTTTGCCACATATAATACATGGGGTGAAATGCTCAACAAGGGGCAACCCATAGCAATGCAAGCCTACCATGCTAAAAATTTTACTTTATTGCTGATGCTAAAAAGTATATCTCACACATTATACTCGTTGATAGTGTCGTCAATGATCATCTCCTTATTATATCCGATGTTCCTTTTCAATATAATCCAATGAGGTGCCAGATTAGGTTATCCCTATGTTTCTTTTGGAGGATGCTTCTTCAAGAAATCTCGGAAAGCTTCTATAATCTTGTTGTTGCTCAAAAGGGTTAGGGTCTATTTTTAGACTCTTAGCTTTGCCTCCTCAATGTTCAAGGTGCTAACTTTCTTTTGGTTTGCATCCAACTCATGTGCAATCATGAAATCTCCTTGGAGTTCTTTAATGATGCCCATGGCATTGTGAAGGACTTCCTTCGATTTGTGTGGCTTGGGGTAGTCCTTTGGTCTTTCGGCAACTTCACAGTTGCGTCAAACCTTGCCCTACGAAAAGCTTTGACAATTCAAAAGAAAGCTTCCATTGTGTATTAAAGGGTTCATTTGTTGCCATTATTATCCTATAAGAATATCTAGAAATCTAATCAAGAAATCCTTAAAAGCTTCCATAATTTTGTTGTTGATCAGAAAGGTCAGGAGCTCTTTTAACACTCAAGCTCTAACTCCTTAATGCTTGAGTTGTTAACTTGCATTGTATGTTCAGGGGTTGATGTGTTGCCATCCTTACTCAATAATGTGACTTGTTTAGAATTAATAATTTTATTCAATGGGGAAATATCTATAAATCTAATCAAGGGTGGCCATTAGTTTGTCAACCACAATAGTTCTTAATACCTTAATGTTCTCGTCAATGGTGTAAAATACATAATAAAAGCTAAAATGACAACTACATACTCTTATTTTTCTTTATCCTTTGAGTGAGTAAAAAATTAATAACCATCTTATCTTCAATTTGCCCCTATGATTTGAACACCATTGAACTTCATTGGGTGTCATGGACCTCCATATTATGTACACAAAAAAAGCAAAGCACACATCCAACCATCACCCACCCTTTCAAAGAGTCAACAATAATCAACAACTAAACGAACCACAAATGACAATAATAACTATAATTTTCAAATAATGTTGATGAAATCAATCTTCATATTTAAACCATATCTATGTAACAAGATAAAGGTTAACTAGATAAAGGTTAACTGACCACGACATCATAAATCCCTATAATACTTCTTCAAAGATATGAAGTACACAATAAGTTGTAGAGTAAACCTTGTCAAATACAAAGGGTATCATCACGTCTAATAATAAGCAACATTGTCATAAAGTGTACCCTCTAGCCATAAATAGGTACACTTCACACCATGTTCACACCCTAAAGTATCATCAAATAATCCACAAAATGTGAGGAGCTAATAGCATTACCAAATCACCTCGCTAAGCATGGCAATCATAATAAAAAGTAGTGCATCCCAATTCTAACCAATAAATAGTCTATCAAAATATGTGTCTAGGGCATTTGTGCTAGGAAGAAAAGTGTGGTTGAGTAGGGCATTCTTGGAAAGAGTGCTCTGAAAGATCGTGTGTATAGTTGTCTGATATACATCATCAACCAAAATCACAACACACAATATCACAGCAATCATGGAAAGAGTAGTCCAAGAGCTGTGAAGGGTCAGTAATTCCCTTGCCAATTTGATATTACTCCTACCACTCGAAGTACAGGGTACCCTTACAGTCCCCATAAATTGTAATAAAATCCTCTAGTTTAGGAATTTTGAATACAAAACATCATGTAAAGGACAATGGAACATCTGGAGCCCCTACATGAGCAATCCCTCGCTATGTCATTGCAGCTCTGTTACCACCACTCATGCAACACCTAGCAACTAAGCTATCTTGCTCAGGCCTATAGATGCTCTCCTCATTAGTTGTTTCTTCATGAAATACATTTTGTCCGTAAGGATCAAACGTGTGTCCTATGAGCCATTTTGATTTCCATTGGCTCCTAAGGTTTAATTTAAGAATAAATTATGCATCTCTGTCAATAGTCACTGTTATGAGGAGACACCTGGTTCTTATGGACGATTTAACCCCCTGTATAGCCTTCTGAGCTTTTACCTTGTTTATAATAGAGTATAAACTTTCCTTTTATGTTTTAGCCAAAACAAAAAGCTGCATAGATCTTCCAACCACTCTAAAGTTGAAGAGAGTATAAACATACGATGGGCAAGGTTTTTTTCCGTAGCGGGCAGCTACCAGAGCCAAAATTTGATAGATTCAAATACAGAACCAACAAAGGAAGTTGAATCAGGTTGATCTCGACCATATTCTTCTTCAATACAGTTACATGCAATTAAAGTTGCATATGCTATCCATTATAAATATTGATGTGCTTACTTTGGTAAATTTTGTATAGTATAAATTCTGTTAACTAGTCTACGGTTTATATTGTGCCTTTTTTTTAACCTGGAATGTACCTTTTGCGTGCCACAGGCTATGCCTGGATTTTTGTATACTATGAACTCCACGGCATTTATGAATAACTGCTAAAATGTTTTTTATACCAAAAAAAAAATGTACAATTCCAAAGAATTTCATTCAGCGTCTTGTCAACATTATCCTCGTAATGAATCAGCTACTTCCTTGAACATATAGGTGGCCTCTGATGTATGAAACTCTCATACATTTTTTGCTAATAACTCTGCAGCCCCGATGTAGCTATGTGGAGTCAATTGTAGAAGTGTTTCTTTGATTTCTTTTGGCAACTCTAACTCTTGAACAAACTCCTGAATGTTCTGCCTTGTTATTGCACGCCCACGAGTGAACTCCTTCAATTTTTCATAAGGCTCTGGAATTCCATGCCTGCGCATGACCTGAAAAGTAGAAGTATAAATATGTATCAGGTAATAAAATGGCTGTTTCCTATGTTTAATATGGAATTTAGGCATGAGTTTCCACTTCATGCACAAGTAATAAAATGATCATGGCCTCAACATAAGATAGATACTAAAGAGGATACAGATTGAGAAGTGCACTAACACTGATATCCAGACATTAAAAATGAACGGTTAAAATATGGTTTTTTACAGATTGAAAAAAAAGTGAATATATTTTCCTCCTCAATAGTCTCTATAAAATAACTTATAATTTTCTATCCTCTTTGTCAGTCATTCACTCAAGATCCTGGCACTGCAATGCACAAAATGCTGAATGAAATGAGAATCTAATAAGAACTTTGTGCATGAATTAAAACAAAACAGTATGTGAGGATTTACATTTGGTGACAGGATTAAGAAAAATTTAAAATCACTAAAAACATGTAATTTGCAATTCAAATGTACTAGGATGACAGAACTAATGATGCCCCCGTGCAGAAATTTCACAATCAAATTATTACTCCTTCCCCATCTTAGATTTTGGAATTCAGACTACATCATGTTGTTGTAAATCACCTGACATAAACAAAATTGCATGCATAAAAGCACAAATATAACATACAGATTCAAAGTACCCTAAAGCAGAACAAAAATCTCAAAACAAGCACATATATAATCTGAACTTTGTCATTACCAACCGTAAAGCAGAAAACAAATAAATCAAAACATTTACCTATGTAGCACAAACTCTGCTGTTACTGGCCTGATATGGGTTTCTTTGGACTGCTTATTATCTAAGTTACTGGTTCGTTTTTGGTTCTGGTGCGGGTTCGAAGAACCCAGTTCGCTGGTACGGCAAAAAAAAATCCTTAGGTTTATCCATACAAAAAAATATATTAAAAACTAAAAAATATAGAAATTCTACCCTGATACATAGGAAATTAGTGCTATTGTCATTAACCACATAATATGCATCTTGATAAGTTGATAACCATTAAATAGAAATGATAAATATTAAAATATCAAATATCAAATGCCAATATTTATCCTGTGGCTGTAATTAATTACATCAAACTTTAAAAGTCAATTTTCATAGTCATATTGCTCTTCATCGAGAGCTTCAACATCAACATCATCATCATGTTGTGGTTCATTGGAAGTAGAACCACATAGACTATCAGCACTGCCACTCCCGCTAGCTAAGTTATGTGTCGTCTAAGCCAAAGGACTGCCTATGTCATCTAATGAGAAGCGTGAAATGGAAGCATCCAAGTCAACCACCTCTGGATCTATATCCCAATGCTCTGACATACCCTCCTACTCTGGGTGTGCTTGTGCGATAGAAGATGCAAATTGGAGTGTATGTAGACCAACTCCTTGACCTTTTTAGCTGCGAGCTAGTTGCACTTTTGTGAGTGGATGAAGCTATATGTGCTTCAATTCCGCTCACAAGAAGATGAACTTGCAACCTATATTCAAATTTAAACACAAATTTAAAAAATTTTAAAGAAAACTAAAAACTTAATAAATACAAAACTTACCGGTGACAAGATCTTGATTGCAAGAGGTTGTAGGTTCGGTGATCCTTGGCCATGAAGATACCACCACATAGGACCATCCTCCTTAAATTTGTCCCGAAGAGCCACCAAAACTATGACCTCGGGAGGTAATGAAAGCCCCAAACTCGCTCGTATCCATGTCTTCTATCTCGAGATCAGGGAATATCCTAGAGAATGCCCAGTTGTACCCCTCAACCACTTCGACATCCCTATATGGTGGCACCCTCCACAACAAAGAAAGGATCTCCATGCTATAGAACTGAGGAGTCAATGCAAAGGCAAGGAGATGTAGCGGGGTGGTCATTTTGTTCCACCGCTCAACAAGGATTGAATGCACTTGTTTAAAAAAATTCTCATCAGGATCTTGCTCTTTTTCATTCATGATGAGCTTTATCTTCTCAATCATGGAGTCTATGCCATCATATATTTCTCCCAAACATGGCAGATCCATGTCAGCAAAATGGATCATACTCGTGATGGCCTCAGTGAAACTCAATAAATAATCTACACAGGGCCACCAATCATCATCTAGGATCAAGTTTTTCGCTCTTTAAGCCCGCTCTTTGCTCACCTCCCTCCATACACCTCACAAGTTGTTGATGACCATACTACTAAGTGCTTGTCGCACTTTCACAAGTCATCTCAAGACGATTGTGTGAGAGGCGAATCTAGTCAGAACAACTTATTACAAAATTAAAAACTTATGAAAATAACAATATTTAAATATACAATTACCAGATTAAAAAATAAAAAAGTTAAAATTTTAAAATAGAAATAAAAATACCTTCAACAACTCCAATGTCGAGAAAGATCTGAAAATGGATTGAGAGAGTTGATGGTTGGTGACAAAAATTTGAATCTGCTCAACTTCATCATACACTTGTTTGATTCACTCAATTGCATTCCCCATCTTTTGCAACAAGAGGTTGACTTAGTAGACAACACAAGGTGTCCAAAAAATGTGTCAATACCTTGTCTCCACCAGCATCCCCACGGCTTTGCAATTTTTGGCATTATCCGTAACTTAGATAACATTTTCAAGTCCAACCACCTCAATGGATTCAATGAGGATGTTGGCAATGAACTCGGCATTCTTCACACACCCCTCACAATCAATAGCCTTCAAAAACATTGCCCCTTTAGGGCACACTGCAACCACATTGACCAAATCCTGTTTCTTGCATCTTTCCATCCATTGGAAACGATGGAGAACCCCATTTCAGCCCATGTATTTAGGATTGGCTTCGAAGAATCTTCAACATATTTTCTATCCTTTGTCAATAAAGTAGTGTGGATTTTCTCAAACCCTAGGCCTTTGTAATCTTTTGAGGCCTCGTTGATTGCTCCCACCATTTGTTGCCAATATGGTGATCGAACCACATTGAAAGAATCCATTTGCATATACACATCGTGCAATTTTCTGATCCGCAATCTCCCTGTTCTCATTTTGAAAAGACCTATCTCATGGTCCTCTTGTTCTTTTGTTTGGAAGAGAATCCTCTTCGTGCATGGAGGGTGCTCCCCAAAAATGGATGTCTTCCAACGGGCACAACTGAAGAACTGCCATTAGGACTTGGGGAAACAGGTGGCTTCGGGATGATCCCTTGCCTTTGCTAGAGGGTGACTGAGTCTCATGGCATATGCGGCATCTGCATCTCTCTGCTCCTTAATGAATTCATGGATTTTTTACTATGGCAATGGAGAGTTAGTCTTCCCTGTGCAAAATTTGATGCCGTGATCAAGAATGTGACATAAATGGGCTTTCACCTTAAAGTATGAGCTTGTGACTAAGAACCACAAATATTGCATTTCCAAATATAGGCCCCACCACCTGAAACTAGGTCTATCAGTGTCGTATATTTCCACAACAGTAAGTGTCAAGTCCATTTTGTGTTGTCTTTGGCCGCAGAAGAACTACGAGACGTGGTAAAATAGTATATATGACTACAAGTTAAAAAACAAACACAAAATTTTTAAAAAAAAATTGAAACAAACCCTAGGGCAGCAACTTGTAAAAATGACAAAAATAAATAAATAAAATAATACAAAACTTATCTTGACAGCAAATGGACTCATCAATCACCGTAGGGCGTAGGCAAATGATTAGAACGATGTTTGATGAAGATTCAAACCTACAGCAGCAATGGAGGGCAAGTATGCAATGAGAAAATTAGAAAAATAAGAGGCAAGTGGTTTTCCTTTGGTCACTTTGTTTTTATCATTTGCGCTGTTTTTAGCTTTTGCTTTTGCTTTTGTTATACTTGGCTTTTAGGGTTTAGGAATGTATTTTTTTTAATTAAATTGCATTGGTTTTGACAAAAAAGTGAAAAAAAAATTAAAAAGGCGTTTTTTTACTATCCATTTCCACCACAAACTGCGTGTGTTACCCCAATGTCCAAGGTTCGTCCCTAGGCACCTAGGTGCATTGGGGGTTCGTCCCTAGGACCTAGGAAGAACCCCCAACACACTCGGGTGCCCAAGGGCGAACCCTAGGCGTTAGGGCAATGCACCAAGAACCAAAACCTGATTCGCATCCAAATGCCCAACAAAGGGTAATTTGGATGAACCGGTAATGTTGCTTATTATAGCTAGAAAAGGCAAATTATAGAGACTACGAAAAGAAATCCAATTTAGCATAGTTTTAGGTTTGCTTTTCTGGAGTAATTCTCAACGACTCCAGAAAAGCCAAGCAAGACATGCAAACAAAGTTCAACAAGGCAATTATCATCATATATTCATGAAACTCACATTCTGGGGTAAGAAGTGCAAAAACTCCACCCAATTGCATGATATCGTGTTATGGTTACAATGTACTCAAACTACGATATCATAACCCAACCACTGATACCTTAAGAAGACTTAGGACAGCAATGCTAATGTGAGCTACAAACATCCCTTGAAAAATCAATATAGAATTGATACATGGCATACATATATTTGTTGTTAGTAGTTGCTTTGGTAGGATACCAAAGCATATATCAAAGTGTTACGTAGGAACACGTCTCCACCCCCCACCCCCTTCTTATGACATACCAAATGTTTTAGGGATGGAAGGGCGGGGATGAAACATCACCCCGTGTACCAAAAAATAAAAACAAATTGAGGACATCTCTTGAAAGTCAGAGACACTATCCCCAAAACATCCCCTTTTTTAAGGGAACGTTTCAAGGAAACCGTGAGGTCCCCAATGTCTTTTTTTTAATTTTTTTATTTATTTATATTTTAAAGATTTTAATATTATTTTTTTTATTGTTTATAGATTTTTGAATATTTTAATTGCCATCCACCCACCGCCCCCAAAATCTAGGAAATTTTTTGCCATCTGGGAAACGCCAACAGCACCATCCCCCTTGCCCCACAAATCCCTAAGATGCAGGTGACTATGATATATCACAAGTTGCAACCCAACACTTTAATTTATGTAGGATATAGTTATCAAGAGAAGTGAGTACAAGAAAGGGTACACATGGGGACATAATTTTTAGAATTAGAGGGTACATGGCTAGCATGGCTATGTTAACAAAAACTGAAAAAGTGATGATGGCAACAACATCATGCCAGGAACAGGGTTGGAAAATTTTTAGTGCAAGAAGCATATTCACATATAAATCCATGCATATGTGCAACTTAGAGTTCCACAGGGACGTGTCCCCTACCCTCTAGAAGCACAAGGAATGTCCCTAAATATGTTTTTCTTTTTCCTTTTCTTTTTTGTAATTTTATATTTATTTATATATTTGTTGCCCCCAAAATCAAGGAAATTATGTATAACTCCATGCTCCATAGGGATGTGTCCCCTGCCCTATGTCCCTAAATATGTTAATGTTTTTTTTTGTTTGGTTTTTTAATTTTATATTTATTTATATATTTGTCATCCCCAAAATCAAAGAAATTTTGCTGCCCCAAAAGCATAGTTACCAAGTCCGGAAATCCAGATCCATTGAGGGCAAAAAATCTGAAAATCTGGAATTCTTGAAAAAGTTCGGAAAAATCCAGTCATAAATATATACATATGTATGAACATAGTTTTATAGATATGCAAATTCGACAACAATGAAAAAAATTAATAACATAACATAAAATGTTAATATTTTATAATATATAAGGTCGCTGGGTGTTTTTTTTTGCAAAAAATTTAGAAAAACAAATAAATAAATAAAAATTGAAAAAACAGGTTTGACCCATCCAAACTTATCTAGGCCAGCGAAAAAATCCAGATTTTCGACAGATTCGGACAGATTCGGTAACTATGCCTAAAAATCCAAGGAAAGTTTGGCCAACCCATAAATGTGTCCCTATGCCCCAACCAAAAAAATTCCATCCCAGAAATGCATCCTCGTGACCCCACTGTCTCTACATCACAGAAACTCAAAGAAACATAGGTACAACTGAGTGTGTGAGAAATTTATAAATGATAAAGATTTTTATCAATCATACACATTACTAATGGTTCAAACTTCAAACATACTAAAAGTCACATAAGAATGAGTCAACTTGCAACAAGAAAATACTCAAAAATACTTGACAACCTGAAAAACATTTAAAACATCAAAATATTACTAACAAGAAGAAATGGTACATTCATGCAGAACTTGTTTTTAAGTGCAAGAAACAGAAACACAAGAAAAAAATCAAGTTTCTAGTAACGAGGTTACACAGTATGCAAGATATATGTGTGTGAGCAAAATCCAAAAATTTAAACAAAAATAAACTGTCACAAACATTGAATCGTAAAACCAATATTATGTTGCTCTTAGTATTCCTCTGTTGCATCATAATCTTACTCACAAACCTATGATGATCAAACCTGAATATTTTTTATTATCTTTGTGTTGCATGAAACAATGTCGACCCACAAGAATGGAACCTATTCTCAAGGGGTTCTTCAAGCCGGCCCTTTCTCTTCTCTTACTATCCACAAGCCGAGGGCCCCTATATATATATATGGCTGACTCTCTATATCTAGCCGTGTATATATTGATGGGAGCCCCTCTATACATGTGGGATAAGATAAGATAAGCCAGATAGATGTATAGGGGCCTATCTAGATATAGGGTGGGATACGGAGAGGAGAGCTAAATAGATATATAGGGGCCTATCTATCTATATGGGCCGCGTAGCGAATATTATCTTATCTTATCTTGAGCGTAGGGAATATAAAAGACTCTTGAGCATAGCAAATACTTATCTTGAGCGTATTCCCCTCCCCCCCCCTCTATAGGGTCTATATGGCTTATCTTGAGCGTAGCGAATATTATCTTATCTATTTGGCTCTCCTCTCCGTATCTAGTCAGTCTGTATCTGAGCTAGCCCTATCTATCTATCCCTATAGATAGATACCCCCCCCCCCCTCTATATATGGGGAGCCCCTCTCCCCTCTCTCTCTATAGGAAACTAACTCAACTTTATAGGGTTGCCAAAAAAACTCTATCTTTAGCCCTCCTCTCTATATATATCTTATCTTATCTTATCTATGGAGTTAGATAGAGTTAAAGGGGCCCTCCCTCCTCCCTATATATATCTTATCTTATCTATATAGCTCTCCTTGACAGAGCTAGCTCTCCTCTCCGTATCTAGTTAGAGAAGCTTGCCCTCTATATCTTTCTCTAGTTAGTCTTGCCTATATATCTATCTAGCTCTCATCGACAGAGCTAGTTATGTTAGAGAAGCTCGCCCTATATATCTATCTCTAGTTAGTCTTGCCTATATATCTATCCGGATCTCCTCGACAGAGCTAGCTAGTTAGTCTTGACAACCCTATCTATCTATCTGGCCCATATAGATAGATAGGCTCCCTCTCTATATATGGGGAGCCCTCTCCCCTCTCTATATATAGGAAACTAACTCAACTCAACTTTATAGGGTTGGGGGTGGCACCCCTCTCTTTTTCTTCAAATCTTGTTATCGTGTTTTGCATGCCCCTCTAAATTTTTTGCTCATTTCTTTGTTTATCCAATGGCTCACATGGGATCTTTGACTTTTAAATATTTCGATTGTTTCATTTTTGTGTCTTTTTATTTGCTTCCCTTGGTTTTTGCAAAATGAGACACCCATCAAGTCAAAAGATGTTAGCGGATGTCCCTGTTAGTGATCTATGAAACTTGTACACTACCCATCAATAGACATCTCCCAATTATAGAGATCTAATATCTTGTTAGGAGCCTAGTTAGTTCCTCCACATATTATCTTCTACAAGCTTGTGCATAGGGCGACCTTCCTCATCCTTGACTACTAAAGATACAATGATTAACTATTTCTCAAGTCGTTATCTTCTGAGTCATCCTCATCATCCCTAATGATGAGAAATAACATGGGCTAAGCATAGTCACATGGGCTAGTGTACTTAATTAAATGTTTTATGGTCACATGGGCTGCTTCAATATTGTTAAATGTTGTATGCATCTCTATGTGCATCTCTCCTCTTAAAAGCTTCTTTCCTTTGGAGACTTCGTATGTTTTTTGTAATCTTTATTATACATAATAGATATGAGTGTACATGTAGAATTATGGCAATCTCTTGTTCTTTCTCTTCTTGTTGGAGCTATTGTCTTCCTTAATTCATATCACTCGATATCAGAGCTTATCGATCATAACCTTAAGATCTAATCCTCTCAAGGGTTTCTATTTTTTATGCTTACTAGATCCTTGGGACTATTATTATCAAGGCACTAGATCTAGCGTCCTTCCGGGTTCCTACATCTTACACTCTACTAGATCTACTCTCTTCAGCAACCTTCATATTTGGGAAGTTCTTCAATGTTGGTTTTCTTCATCAAATCGGCAGTACAACCACTAACCAAACAGTAGCATCCCCATATTTTCTTTGCTGAATTTTTTTCCCAAAAAAAGCCTTATCCTGTAGTGCATATTTCTCCTAGCAGAAGTGTCCAATCAGAACGACTCTTGCACCATCAGAAAGGACTCCTTGAAAGCTTTCCGACAAGTGACCAAATTAAAAATTCCAAGCAGTTCAAGGGATCTATGAGCTAGAGAAGTTCACATCTCAGAACTTCAGTATCGTCTTTTTTCCAACAGTGACTCCTGCAGAAAAGGATGAAATTTTTTCATATCTTGCAATTGGGTAAGAAAATCAATAATTGTTTTTCGTTCAGGGCATTTTCAGATCTACTTGCCATGGGGATTTGTTTTCAGATAATTGGCTCGACAAGAAAATACACAAAAACAACTAGGTAGATTGTTAAAAATCTAAAAAATTCTAAACTTTACTAGCAACAAGAAACGGCTTGTTTCCACAAAATTTGTTTTTTAGTGCAAGAAACAGAAACTCAAGCAAAAATTCAATTTTTTTTGCAACTAGATTACACAGTGTGCAAGCTATGTATGTGCATGTGCAGAATTAAAACAATTAAATTAAAATAAATTGTCAAAAACATTGAATCACAAACCAAAATGATGCTGCTCTTAGCTGCCCTTGTATCATAATCTTACTAGCAAACCTATGCTGCTCAAACCTGCAAATTTTTAATTAACTTGCTGTCCTTTTTCTTCAAATCTTGCTACCGTGTTTTGTGTGCCTCTCCAAACTTGTTGCTCATTTCTTTGTTCAGAGAATGAAAAATAGCTTGCATGGGAAATTTGACATTTAAAGGCTTAGAGTGTCATTTTTGTGTCTTGTTCTTTGCTTCCGTTTTGTCTTTTGCAGGAGGAGACATCAACCAAGTCAAAAGATGTTAGAGGACATCCCCTATCTGTTATCTCTGAAATGTGTATATCCTACCTTTGGTAAGCACCTCCCAGTTATGGAGATTTAAAGTCTTGTTAGGAGCCTAGATAGTTCATCCACATATTATCTTCCAGAAGCTTGTGCTTAGGGCAATCGTCCTCATCCTTAACTGCGAAATTAACAATGACTACCTACATTTCAAGGAATAAATTTTATTCTATGGATTCCTATATTTTGAGTCATCCTGGTTATCCCTAATGATGAGACTAGTAAAATGGACTAGGTGTATTTTATTAAGTATAGTCACATGGGTTAATGTAGTTACATGTTCTGCATACTCACATGGGCTTCTTGTAAATTCTTCAATGTTGCACACATCTCTATGTGCATCTCTCTTCTCTTAGAAGCTTCCTTCCTCTATAAGCTTCCTTGTATATCCTTTGTGGTTTGTATATATACATTATAAAAATGTGTACAACATATACAATTATGGCAATCTCATCTCTCTCTCGTTGCTGCAGTTGTCCTAGTTAAACTTCATATCATTTGGTACTAGAGTATATTGATCTTTGCCTTTAGATCTAGTCCTCTCGAGGGTTTCCCATATTTTAACCTTCCTAGATTTAACACCCTAAGACCTCTCATGATCAAGGCACTAGAAATATCTTCCTTGAGGAATCCTACCCCTTACCTTCTATTAGATTTACTCTCCTCAGCAACCTTCATACTTGGGAAGTTATTTTAAATTTGATGTTCTTCATCAAATTGGCACTTCAACCACTAATTAAGCAGTAGATTCTCAAAATTTGTGTTGGTGTTCTAGTCACTTCGCTGAATGTTTTTCAATAAAAAAACCTCATCTTGTAGTGCATACTCCTAACAGAAGTGTCCAATCAGAATGATTCTTGCACCACCAGAAGTACTATTTCAAAGCTTTCCAAACTGTCACATTAAAAAACGTGAGTAGTTTTGATGGATCTATGACCTTGAGAAGTTTGTATTCCAGAACTGCTGTACTGTATTTTCCAACTGTGATTCTAACAGAAAAAGTCAAAAAAAAATCATAATTTAAAATCTGGGCATGCAAATCAAGCGTTGTTTTTTGCATTGAGGACATTTTCAGATCTACTTGCCTAGAGGTTTTCTTTTTCTTTTTTTTAGCATATCATTGGCTGTACAAACTTGGTGGATCCCATTTCTCAATTTCAGATCTGATCCAAGGTGGCTCCGTAAGCTCCAAAGGAAGCCTCACAGGGATCGGCCAGTACCAGCTCTCTTTAACAAATCCTTGTCAATATAATTGAAAACCAGACTAGAGTCATACAAGAAATGATGAGAGTTGTAGATTATGCTTATTCAAAATCAATCATAAGCACAACCATATGGCATCTCCACAGTTGTTCCACCCAACAACTTGGCTTTGTCCACACAAACAATCGATTCGCCTTCACTTCTTACAGCCTTTAAATTGATGCTTTTCCTTTGCTACCATTTCTATAGGGCCCTTGCCATCCTAATCACAAGGGGTCATGCACTCCTCACATGGTTAGCCACATGAACCACGATGATGGTATTGTTTTGGAGACAGCTCTTCACTGCCTCTGAAATGATGAGGCAGTCACACAGGCTGGTGTACTTTGTTGAAAGAATTCCACCAAATCACATGGGCTTCTTGGATATATTCTATAATGTTGAAAATCTCTCTTCTCTTAGAAGCTTCCTTTTCTTGAAGCTTCCATATATATCCTTTGTAATATTTATATATACACAATATAAATGAGTGTAAAAATTATTTGGTTGAGGCAATCTCTCATCTCTCTCTTCTTGTCGATGTACTTGTTTTCCATAGTTCATATCACCAAATGGACTGTCCATGAAATGAATTATCCTCTGCAATTCCTCTTATCGAACTGCCAAATATTGTTACTGCAGAATGCAAAGGAGTGCAAAGTCCCTTCAACCCTTCCCTCATAAGAGATAAATATGTAAGAATCTTGGCAACGATTTTAAGTGATCACAATTGCCAGCTTAGTCTAAATTTTGCTTGTGTGCCTACATATTAGGCACAACCTATATATGCTATATAAGTGTGGGATAGATGATGAATCATTTGACTTGAAAAATCAGACGCAAACAAACGTGCACATATATATGTAATGTCTTAAACCTTAACGTTAAACAAAAGTAGTAAGTCTTTGATTCAAAACAAGTTGTTTTGGATCATAAATAATGGTAAAAAGGCCCACTTCTGAACCGATTCTTGGGATGGTTATCCCCCTCTTGTTAAACAATATCCCCATTTTCATGAGCTCATGGAATAGATGCATCATGAAGATTGAAATACAATTTCCAAGTACTCAAATAGGCCCAGCAGAGAATGGGCAATTGAAAGGAAGTGGATTTCCCCTGAAGCTTGGCCGATTCAAATTTCGTTTGAATCTAAAATCCAACTTCATATTCTTAAAGACAAAGATCTTTCTTGCTCATATGAAGAAGACTTATTGGCTTGCGAAGGGCAGCATAATGAAATCTACATTGTGGGGGATGGTTATCGTGCTCTTTGTCATCCTTCAATTCAGCCTCTCAAAAATATTTTTAAGCAACTTTGGAATCACAATTTGTGGCCTAACGTTAGGTTTTTCATCTGGCTTCTCCTTCATGGCAGAGCTCTTACGGGAGATCAACTTGTGAAAATGGGCTTTAATGGCCCCTTTAGATGTGTCCTATGTAGGGATCATGAGGAAACTTTTTCTCATTTGTTCTTTTCGTGTCCATTACTGAGCAATGGCAGTTCTTAGTGAGTCTTTTGGGCATCCCATGGATAGGTATTTCATCCCTAATTCAACCACTTCAAGGTTAGAGCCACATCTTCCAGTTTGATGTCTTTTCTAATCAAATTCTTTGGGTTAGGGTTTCTTTCGTCTTATGGAACATGTGGAAGGAGCGAATTGTTGGAATTTTCAAGTAGAGTGCTACTGATGGTGTTTGAATTTGGCAACACACTCCTAATAATATTAGAGAATCGGTCATGAACTTGATGAAACACCATGCAACACCTTCCCAGCATGGAACACTCATTCTTCAGGGTCTTCAAATTATTCCTTCTACCCCTCACTCCCAGGTAGATTCTAGTGGCAAGGGTCATTCCTTTAGTCCACCCCTTGGCTTGAACAGAATCCATACGGATGGCATTCTGAGGGGAAATCCTGGTTATCCCAGCATTGGAGGCATTGGAAGGGATTTGAATAATCCTATTGCTTTCTTTTTTTCTACCAAAATTGGTATTACCACCAACAATTCAGCTGAATGACAAGCTATTGTGGAAGGTCTTAATGCTGCCTGACAGGTCCAGTTGGTTGCTAACTCTAAGTTTTGGATTCAGTTGCTTTCCGATCCCAGTTCTAACAATTCCAAGTATTTGAGAATTTGTAAAATTCTCCACAAATTCAATTGCTTCCAAAGAAACTTTAGAGGGTTATTTATTTGCATTCTCCTCGAGATTTCAATAAAGTTGTGGATGCAGTTGCTAATTGAGCTCTTGACCAATCTGAAGTGAAAGGCTTTGGTCCTCCTCCCATATGGTGATCGACAAAGCTAAGGAATGAGCTCTTACGCATGTCAGCCCTAGACAATAACAGAACCGATTGCTAAAATCTTTGTGAGGTTGTTCTTTCCTCCTCAATTGGTTGTTTTTGGTTCTCCTCGGCTAGTCATTGGCTTCCTCTCCATTGCTTTTTGCAATTGTGGAACGTGCTTCCAATTCTGGTCTTGATTGGAATTATGTTGGATCTTCTTTTTGATCTCACTTTTTGCATGAGCCATAAAGTTTCAGTCTTGTTGGTTTTCTTGGCCGCTACATGCACAGATTGGTGATTGTTTATCTTTCGTTAGGCGTGCTCTTTGAGCATGCCAAATGGGGCAGGCCAAGTGCGAGCCTTGGACGATTTTGGCGGAAGAGACACCCCTGCCTCCTTGGGTCTTACCCAAATGTGGCATCTCTCCTGAGATGTTTTCCACAAAACAAAAAAAACATTAAACAAAAGTATAGTCACCAGGGGACTCCACTAAGGAGATGAGAACCCCATCCTCACTCCAGCATCTTTTGGTCACTATATTTATATATCATATAGCCATAAACTCATTCATTTGCTATCGTACCTTGATTTGAAATGTCTTCCGCATATCATGTCCATACACATATCCCCGCATCTTCAAGTGACACATTACATATATTTAATGATAGATCTTATAAAAGAAATTCAAATCAGTAACTTTAGGATGAGTTTATATAGAACGTTGCATAACAATCTAGAATTATTTTTCCAATTGGCAAATTTTAGTTTTGAAAAAATTGTAAAAGATAGGCTCTGAGATGAAACATGGTCCATATAGATCTCCCTAAGGCCAACTAATCGTAATGGCCTCTCACACAAGTGAAATAGTGGTTGTCGTGTAACATATCCCATTGGGCCAATTTCCATTGTTCGCCATTTCCCATCATTAGGCTCATTGTCATATACCCACTAACTCTTACGGGATCTATTGAAAGAACTACCCCTCCACCACATTTGTTGTTGAAACACTTCTAATACAAAAACCAAGTATTGAAAAGTAGGGGAAATATTTTCTGGATATTTTTGTGAGGATGGGATCAGGGGAGACACGACACATCCCTTCAAAGCAAAACAACAAGAAAAACATTAAAAAAACAAACTCACTCTTAAGTCTAAAATTTAAATAATGCAAGAGAATCTGGGGTTGATTAGCAATCTCACATCGCCATAAAAACAAATGTCACGTGTTGGTGTTTGTGAATTTTTCGACAGTGTTGCCATTGTTTCCCTTGTCAAAGATGATCAGAACAGGTTCCAAAGACATCTCAAGAACTACAACACTTCAAGAACGAGTGCAGAAGGTTCCAATCATTAATCAGGATTCAATCTAACCTCTTCTTGGCATATGATGAAACCACCAGTTAAAACAAGTGGCGGTTACAAAAAATCTGGGCATTAACCAATAGTTACGTAACCGACACAGCAGTTTTGTAACCACCAGCGTGCAATAAGCAACAGTTTCAACTGCGACAATTGTAAAAAATCAGTAACAGACAAAAATGACTGAGTTTTATAATTCTGAGCATTTCAAGATGCTTTGGAGTTTCAACAGGCACCAAGGAAGTCAGAGAAGTCAAGAAAAGATCTAAAGGAGGAAAGGAGAGCTTGGCTAGAGACTTGAGAGAGGAAGCTTTTGGTGTATTTAGAGAGGAACAGAGGTGTGATTGTAGGAGAGCAGAGAGTAGCAAGAACAGCTCAAGTCCATTGTGGGACTCTATTTGTAAGGCATTTTTCTTCATGTTTGTAATTCAGAAAAAGGCTAGTGTTGTGTGTATGTAATATCTCTGTAATTTTGTCATGAATTCCATAAGAATGTGATTTGGCCTGTAGTTTTGAGTGCATTGTGCTCAAGTGTGTTCATTGGAGGGTGTTGAGTATAAGTTGTTGGAAAAGGTAGCCATTCACTTGGCCCCCTCATCCCATCTTGCATCATTTGGTCTCACAACACATCGTATCCTGCATAGTTGAGTGTGTGAGGCTCCAGTTGAGTCTATTACAGGTTGTGAAGAGTTTTGCATTGTTAAGAGTTGTTAGAAATACAAAATGGCACACATAGGGGCACCTCATGGAAAAGGAGGAAAAGCACCAAGAGTAGCAGATTTAGCAGAGATGTTAAGAGGAATCAAAGCTAGATTGGATGTTATGGAGAACGCACAACATAGAGATGTTGCAGATATGAGTGAAGATGGGGTAGAAATCCCAGAAGTTTAGCTAGAAGAGTTGGATGAAGAATCAAAGGATAGATTTTTAATAATCATTGTCAAGATGGCAGGCAAGCCAAAGTTGGACACCCCTAGATAATCAAGAAGTTCCTGCCCTACAGATCTAATTGACTGGATCACAGAGCTGGAAAAATATTTTGATTATGAACAAATGGAGGACCCCAAAAAAGTAAAGATAATATGAATAAAGTTGAAGGGACATGGATCCTTGTGGAGAGATCATGTGCAATTGGAAAAGGTCAAAATAAGTAAGGACAAAGTCAAGAATTGGGATATGATGGTTGCAAATTTGAAGGGCAAATTTCTACCTTCTAATTATCAGCTGAGATTGTTCAAGAAGCTGTAAAATTTGAGGCAAAAACACAATTATAAAGGATTACACCAAGGAGTTTTACAAACTCACAATCTAGGTTGGTCATGCTGAAGATTGTGAAGAGGATCTCAAGGTTTATGAATGATCTTTGTATTTCCATACAAGATACGTTTGGAATGGTCAAGTTGTGTTCAGTAGAAGAAGCTTATTAATGTGCTTTGAAGGTTGAAGAGAAGTTATCAATTAAACAACAAAATATAGTAAGAGGTAGAGGAAAAGGACAAGCAAACACCAAAAGAGGAAAACATATTTGGTAAAGAAACAAGCACTTCTCACAATCACAATCATGCACCAAGAGGAAGAGGATACTATGGAAGAGTTAGAGGTTGAGGATTTATGGGTATATGCTTTACTTGTGGAGATGTTGGTCATAGAGCCTATAAGTGCCCACAAGCACCAAATAACAGCAGTAGAAGAAATGAGGCTAGTAATCACATTGCACAAGTGGATGAAAAAAGTGTTGCATCACCCAATCACATAAAAGAACCGAAACATGGAGACACTGTCATGATGGAGTGCTGCTGAAACCAGCCAAGGAGGGGAATGGACCGATGCAAAGAAAGATTTTTTTCCAAACCATTTGCAAATTTGGAGGTAAGTTTTGTGAAGTCATTGTTGATAGCGGTAGCACAGATAATTTGTGTCTAATCAAATGGTAGAAAAGTTTACACTGAAAGAGTGACACCCAAATTTGTACAAGATGTCTTGGTTGCAAAAAGGACATCCAATTTGGTCAATGAATAGTGTGGTTGATTTTCAAATTGGGTCTTGCAACGATAAATTTTTGTCTAGCATGCCCATGAATGTGTGTCATGTGTCGTGGGGTAGACCATAGAAATTTGATAGGAAGGCCATACATGATGGAAGAGCAAAGACTTGCACACTTATAATGGTAAGAAGTATACATTGAGCCCATTGAAGGCCAGAGAATAACAGTCCTAAAGTGTTGATTATTTCTAGAAAACAATTTTAAAAGAGGCAAAGAAGGAGAAGACATGAATAACTTTCATTCCCAAACCCATGCAAGTTGGAACAGTGGATAAGTTGAGTGAAATTCCACATGAAGTGAAGGATTTGTTGGAACAATACGCTGAAATTGTTTCCAAGGATTTGTAGGATGGTTTGCCACCCACGAGGAGCATTAGCTATCACATGGATTTGATTCCCGGATCTAGTTTGCCAAACATGACAGCATATAGATTAACATCTATGGAGAACAAAGAGGCAAAGAGACAAGTACAAGAGTTGTTGGAAAAGGGTTTGATAAGAGAAAGTTTGATCCCATGTGTAGTTCCAACAATGTTAGTACCCAGATAGATGGAGAATGGCTTATGTGCACAGATTCTAAAGCCATAAACAAGATTACAATCACCTACAGATTTTCATTACCTCTGATGGTTGACTTGATGGATTGTTTGAGTAGAGCAAGGTACTTCACAAAGATAGATTAGAAGAGTGGGTATCACCAAATCAGAATTCGGTAAGGTAATGAGTGAAAGATCACATTCAAGACATAATGGTTTGTATAAATGGATAGTTGTTGCATTTGGTTTGACAAATGCACCAACACATTCACGAGACTCGTGAATGAAGTGTTGAAGTTGTATCTTGGTAAATTTGTTATTTGTTTATTTGGATGACATCTTGATTTTTAGTAAGACAAAAAAAGAGCATTTAATGCATTTGAGGCAAGTGTTCCAAAAATTGAGAGAAGATAAGTTGTTGGTCAACTTGAAAAAGTGCACTTTTGTGAAGGAGTTGTTGCTTTACTTGGGTTTTGTGGTCTCACATGATGGATTGAGGATCGACCCAGAAAAGGAAAAAGCCATTGTCGAGTGGTCATTGCCAAAGAACATGTTAAAAGCAAGGAGTTTTCATGGGTAGGTTAGTTCTTACCAGAAATTCATTAGAAACTTTAGTGGAATATGCACCCATCACTAAAACAATGAGAGCTGATAGAAAGGAATTCCCATGGACAGTTGCAGCCAAGAATAGTTTTCAGATTTTGAAGAAAAAGGCAACCGTACAGCAAGTTAGCATTATTGGATTTCAACAAGGTGCTCCTAGTTGATTGTGATGCTATTGATAGGTGCAGTTTTTAGCCAAGTGGGTAGACCCACTGCTTATTTTAATTAGAAGTTGAATGATGCCAAGCAAATGTATTTGGTTTATGATCAAAAATTCCATGTTATAGTGCAATCTCTTAAGAAATGAAGCCAATAATTGCTTTTGAATGAGTTTTTTTTGTACATGGGTCATCAAGCACTGCAATTCATAAACAACCAAGGTAAGTTGAACCAAAAGCACATGAAGTGGGTTGAATTTCTTCAAATCTATTCGTTTGTTTTAAAGCATAGAAGTGGGAAGTCAAATATAAATGCAAATGAATTAAGTAGAAGATGTCATTTGTTGAATGAGATGAGAATAGGCATTGTTTCATTTGACTCTACGAAATATTTGCATGAAGAGGATCTGGATTTTCAAGATGCATAGGCATCATGCAAGAGCCCAACCAGCATTGATGGAACTCCATGGCTGCATTTCCTTTTGCAAGAAGGATTATTTTACAAGAGATAACAATTGTGTATACTTCAAGAATCAATGAGGAAAAACTTGATAAAAGAGCTCGATAAAAGAAAAGTATAGTGGAGGATTAGTTGGTTATTTTGGTGTAGATAAGACGTTGGCATAGCTAAATGAGAGATATTATTGGTCCAAGATGAGTGTGGATGTGAGGAAGTTTGTGCAAAGTTGTTGAGTTTGTAAACATTCGAAGGGTAAAAGTCAAAATTCAGGTTTGTATAAGCCATTACCAATAGTGGAGAGATCATGGGAGGACATAAGCATGGATTTCGTGCTTGGATTGCCAAGGGCACAAAAAGGTAATGATTCTATCTTTTTGCTCTTAGATAAATTTTCAAAGATGGCACACTTCATTGCATGCAAGAAGACTAGTGATGCACAAACCATAATTCAAAAACTCATACTTGGCAATTACTCGGCAAGTTTATCAATACTTATGAGTCTAGGTTATCTGTTCTCTACGTTTATTTCATTTTTTTGTGTTTTAGTTTATTTTATGAATATATATATATATATATATATATATATATAAAATAAACTAAAACACAAAAAAATGAAATAAACGTAGAGAACAGATAACCTAGACTCATAAGTATGTTTTATATTAGTGTTTGAGCAAATACGAGTATAATGCTCAATTTTAAACAAAACTAAGAGTACAATGCTCATACACAAGTCATCAATGCATAGTGCACCATAAAATCATTTCCAACTCCTCTACTGTGCCTTGGAATTGAAAGGTAAAGATTTCTCCTCTAGAACATCATCTGCAAACTTATTGTCCAAATCCTCACCAACCCCTCCTGATGCCTCTGCTTCCCATGCCGCTATCGTTTCTTCTGCTTCCCTCTCCAAATTTGCGAGCTCTTCGGTAAACATGGGTTCCTGCTACCCATCCTCAAACTCAACAATCCAGTCTGCATATGGATCAATATCATCCAAGTCAATTGCCTCGTGACTATCTTGCCCTTCGACTTGTCTCACACGAAGTCGAAGATTGTAATGCACAAATACAAGGTCATTGAGGTGTTGTGTTGTCAACTTATTGTGCTTCTTTGTGTGTGGCCTCAAACATGCTCTAATTTTGTTCACACCTATAAGCGCTACATGGTTGGGACAAAATGCTGATAGCTAACAACGAAAAATTTGGTGTTTTTGCACCACAATCTTCCCACCACAAATATGCAAACAAGACATTTATAACTTTGTAAGTCAAATTAGGCGTGCATTTACAATGAAATAACAACACTACAATCAAAGGACTCAATTTGAATTTTTTTTTGCCTAGTTGATGGGTCATTCTCCTTCAAATGCATCGAGATGAATAAATGAGCCTCCCCTCTGTAGTCTTGTAAATCTATAACTCGTCAACAATTATGTCTCGAGTGGCTTCGTCAGAGATCATCCTCTCTATGCATGTGGCTAGGCCATCCAAACCTCCTCATCCGCCCTAAATGAATCCTCGTAGAAAAACTTGGGGTTCGAATAGTAGGCCACTACATGTATATGTAAGGTGGCGCTGCTTGTTCCATCTACGATCAAATAGCATTGAAATAGGCTCAATTTTTTTACCATAGTAATTTTTTATGGCCTTCTTGGCCCTATCCACAACCTCATACAAATACCCCATTGGATTTTTATCTCCATCCAACAACCATAGAACTCTAACCAAAGGCTCTGACACCAAAAAGGAAAAAATGTATAATTTTTAAATTAAAATTAGGAGAAATTTGAGCCAAAAAAATATAAAAAATAATTGATAAATAAAAAATAGTTAAGTTTAAAGTTACCTTGATGACCTCATATGTGGTATTTGCAAACACATCATCAAAACCGATCTTCACGACCCTTTCCCCTTCAGCCTTCTTGTTATAGAGAGACTCCAACCACAATTGTGCTCAAAAATCTACTTAAGAGATGTTATCAAGGTTGCAATGCTCTGCAATGTGATGAAGTTTGTGGCAAATCGTGTACCTCCCAGTTGCACAAACTCTTTTCTGATGGTGTGCTCTCTCATCAAACTTAGAACCCAAAGATGATTGTAGATGCATTTTGTGATATTTTTTACCTTTTCAACCACATTTTCCACCCATGTCATCTTTTTATGTCTTCAAGTAGGAGATCAATGTAATGATTTGAGCATGGGCTCCAAAAAAGTGAAAGGTGTCCCTCCTCAGAAGTCTCCCCGTTACTACATACGTTGTTACATATTTGGTCACATGGATGACGTTCTCCACACCCACCTCGTCCAACATATCACAAGAAATGTTTGCATTTTTCACTTTGTCAAAGGCATCAATTGACTTCAAGAACACCAACTACCCATTTGAAGCCACTAAAAAGTTAATCAAAGTGTGGTTCCTTACATCTATCCACCCATCATACAAAATGCTACGACTCTTTTTGCACCATATTCTTTTTTTCTCATCTACAATAATTTTTTAATTTTTAATGGTGTCCTCCAACATTGGACCTCTCAAGTCATGAAGAATAGAAGCTTTGAACCCCTTCCCAATAACAGTCAAATTAATTATCAAATTGAATGGAATGTTGTAATGCCAGAAGTTTGTCATCACAACCACCTTTGCTTCATTATGCAATTCTATGTTCCAAGTCGTAACTTCAAGTGAAAGTTGTGCCTCGAGGGTATTTCGAAGAACAAAAAAATCTTGTGAAGGTGAACATGAACTGTTTCCACTAGGTGAGCCCCATCCCCAAACTACCTTTTGGGAAACAGAAGAGCTAGAGACTCCTAACTCATTAGAATCAACTCTTGTTGCCCCCATATCACGATTGCAAGTGCTTCAATAGTACATTTTTTTTCTTTTTTCTTCATATGCAGCTAGGACAACAACTCTCTCTCTTTGAGCCTCGAGGGCTGCTTTGTCGCATAGTTGCACATCATTACCTAGAATCCATGCTATGTGCTATTTAAGGAGATTGATGCATGTGCTCATCTTAAAACCCACAATAATTGCATATGACCGGGTTGTTCTCTAGGCCATTATATCAATGTTTCCATGTTGGATCATCAAACTTCCTAGGCCTACAACAACCGGACGCCATTTTGAAGTTAAAAACTTGAAAACTTGTAAAACAAATGTAAAAAAAATTAAAACCATAGGTTTTAGCAACTAGAATCCAAGAAGTAGGAAGAAAATGAGGGGAAAAAAATTTAAAAATTAAACGTTGGATGCACTTGTGAATTACCTCTCAAATTTGCACTTCAAAGTTCAAAGTTCAAACTTTGTGGATCTTTCTTGTATGTTGTTGCTTTCCTTTGTGAATTGCCACAAGGTCCAAATGGGAGTGGTAAAAGCAATGTTATTGATGCAACTTCTTGGTTGCTGATGTCACCTCACCATTGCATTCTATTTCAGTTTCTAAAATAAATATTTGGTTGATCATTGATGTGTTATCACTTTCTTAACAACAACCTACCAATGATGTAAAATGATCAATGGCAAACTACTATGAACCCAATAATGATGTAATATCAATATGATGCATTTGGCTCAGATATTGCTCAACTGCTGATGTAATATGAAGCCAACAATGATATCATATGTTCATAGTTCAACGGCACACTTGTATACCAGCAATTTGAGGCTTGAGCCCTATACCAGCAATGCCAAGATGGCAACAAGCATTTCGAGCTCAAAGGAAATCATTACAGTCTGTTGAAACCGTCATTTCATTGCTTCATAGACACTATTAAATCTAGGTGTGGCGGGAAGCATAGAAGTGAGTCGTGACTATATCAAAACCCACGGTTTAAAATAGTGATGATCAAACAACAATGAATCCCCAATCCTGTATCAAAACCCACATTTTATAACAGTGTATGAATCTTGTATCAAAACAATTTAGTGCAATGAATAAAAGCAGTGGCAGAGCCGAAAATCATGATATAAACAATGCAATTGACAGTTATTTTAACACTTTTCATATGTTTGCCCTATAACCGGGTCAGGGACAAGTCGAGCCCTAATAACCGCAGTTATCAATGAGTATCCACAGTTAGTTACTCGTCGATAACCGCGATTTAGGGATTTACCCGGCCCGTAGTAAGTAGGGCGATTACCCATTTGCATAAATTTTCTCAAATACTCACAATTCCCGCAAGTTTTAATACGGAGCCACAACACTGCAAATTTATTTTCAAATAAGTACTAAGATTGCACTGAATATCCAAAAGTATAGTTTCAAATAGAGATACCAAGTTTGTTGGTCATTTTCTAGAAAATTTGTGGAAAAAGTTGGACACAAGGTGAGTTTCGGTTTAGCCTATTATCAATAAACGGATGGACAAATGGAGGTGGTAAATAAAAGACTTTGGAATTTGTTGAGATGCTTGGTTGGAGAAAAGCCCAAACAATAGAATATGATTCTAGCACAAGCTAAGTTTTCATTCCACAACTCAATCAATAATAGAAGTAAAACAGAGACTCCATTTCAAATTGTGTACTATTGCAGTCCTAGAGATGTTTCCGTGTTGAGAGAGACAACTGATTTGAATAGATTAAGTGTTTAAGCAAGAGACTATGCAGAGTATTGTAAGAAGTGCATCAAAAAGAGAGAAGTGTCATGAATTATAAGCATCTTGCAGATCTCAAGAGGAGAACAAGATCTCCAAGTGAATGGCTTGGTTTTGGAACATTTGAGGAAAGAAAGGCTTCCCAAAGGCACATATAACATGTCCAAGTTTAAGAAGATTGGGCCATGTAAAATCCTAGGAAGATATAAACGAATGTATATGAGATAGCGTTACCAAATGGATTTGATATCTCGCACATCTTCAATGTAACAGATTTGTACCTTTGCCATGAGGGACAAGTAAGTGATGACAATGTGGATTCAGACTCTTCAATTTCAGATTGGGGATAGCAGTTCCCTGAGATAGAAATGGTGAGTGATTCCAAAACCATAAAAAGAACAAGAGGCAGCAAACACAAAGAGTATTTGGTCAAGTGGAAGAGTAGAACAGCTGAATATTGCAACTTGAATGAGTGTATCTCAAATTGCCAAATATGGAAAAATGATTTGAAAAGCGCACTTATGGTTCATAAGCAAGAGCTCATGAATTGTTTTACTTACCCAGGGTGTATGATGCAGGAGCAACCAAGATTGATTGGCAATCTTGCATCACCCAAAATCATATGCCATGTGTCGGTGTATGTTTGTGAATTCTTCTATGGTGTCACCATTGTTTCACTTGTCAAATATGATCAGATCAGGCCTGAGAAACATCTCTAGAGCTCCAACACTCAAGGAACATCAAGTGCAGAAAGTTTCAATCAACAATCTGACCCCTTCTTCGCAGATGACAAAACTGCCAATTAAAACAGGGAGCAGTTGTGAAACCGCCGGCTTGCAATAAGCAGTTGTTTCACCCATGATGGTTGCAAAAAGTCAATGACAGACCAAAATGATCAGTTGGCAGACTGTAGGAGAGCAGAAAGTAGCCCCAAAACCTATGTTACCCTAATGAAAAGCAATATTTCACATAAAAATTATTGTGAAGCGATGAATGTTGTGAGGCAAGGTTGACTACAAAGGACTGATTCTCTACCAACTCCCTGTGTGTACTTCTAGAGATAGTTAATTGTCTGGATGGGATTATTTTACATTTGTAACTGCATTAAAGGAGTTTTTGAATTTAAGGAGTGACTAGTTCTAGACTATGGTTTGTATTTTGAACATATAATTTAAAAACTATGTTTTAATTCTAAAAGTTATAAACTACCTGTGATTAATCCTTTGGACCATTTATGACCAAAAAAAGGATATTAAGTGTAATTTTGTTGATGTTTATCTTTTTATATATAATATTTTTTCTACAAATGTACCTGGACCATTTTGTTTCCAATATTCCTAGAAAATCAAATTTTCTTGTAAAACAGTGTTTCCTTTGCTCATATTTGTAACCGTTTTGGTTTCCTAATAGCATTTGTCACCACCTATTGTTTTGATCCCTAACAAGGTGTACTATCACAACAATGTGACCCATCCACACTTTAATAGCCATGACTGTAGTCACTTCCTTTATAATCCCAAGCACGCTACTAAGGTGGGTTAGATGATCATCAATCAAACATCCCATGAATAATTCTACCAAGCAGCCAACTTCCACTCCTTAAAACATTACTAGCAGCATTATGTAGCCCCTCATATTACTATTGTCATATGTGGCCCATCCACACTATAATATCCATGACTGTAGTCACTTCCTTTATAATCCCAAGCACACTACTAAGGTGCGTTAGAAGATCATCAATCAATCATCCCATGAATAATTCTACCAAGCAGCCAACTTCCACTCCTTAAAACATTACTGGCAGCATTATGTAGCCCCTCATATTAGTATTGTCATGGGTTTTAGCATCTGATTAATTACATAGTTTAGTAGCTGACGTTGATATGTGATTATGTTGGCTTTAGGTAGTTTTATAATGACTCTCGTTAATATGTTGAGTTGTTGACGGTTGTGTTTAACCGACAACAATTGGGTTTTCTTGTCATACAAATAGAATGATGTCCATCAGGGAAAGGGCGTTGGTATCAGGTCCTCCCTATATTGTGCGAATTGTATCGAGATTTATCTCCTATGAGTGCAAAGTTGCTATTGTGTGGATGCTCTGCTCTGCCATGGCATTTTTAACAATTATTATTGTGTATATGTCATTAGTGGTAGTCTAGTATCTCTATAATCATTCTACATTATGCTGTTGTGCCTTTAAAGAATGTCGGGTCAAGTTAAAGT
Organism: Torreya grandis; assembly: GCA_037957365.1. Lineage (NCBI taxonomy): Eukaryota > Viridiplantae > Streptophyta > Pinopsida > Cupressales > Taxaceae > Torreya > Torreya grandis. The sequence continues at coordinate 2,556,647 of JARHVA010001134.1, forward strand.
CGGTTCAAAGAGAAGCATGATGAGGTTTCCCATTATCTTATAAGATCTATGTGTCAAACATAATCCTAAAACACAATGATAATAGATATTACAGTGATACAAAGAGTTCAAGAAGAAAAAGATCAACATGTACGAGGAATAAATCATACTATTGACTCCAAACAAAGGCGCGAGAAGGAAACACGATTGGGGAAGGGACCTAGAAGTTATAAGGCCGAAGCGTAAGAAGTCAAAGCCAAAGGTGAAGCCAAAACCAAGAAAGGGTTAGGCCAAAACTAGTGGTCCCTATAGCCATTCGCAATAAGGAGTGGGTAGAGCTTTTGATAGCCCTTCAAAAGTAATGAAAAGTGGACCTTGCCAACTAGGTTGGGTTGGAGGGGGATGCAAGAGACTCACATGAAAAGCCTAAAGCAGCTCCAATGACAAGATGGAGGGAATCGTACGAAAAGGGGAAATGATGATGTGTCATATAGTATATAAATCCCTACCAAAAGAAGGGTCAAGCATAGAGACATGTCCGATAGTGCTAAGAAAGCAAAGAAAAGTCCAACACAGACCTTATAAAGGGAGACTCGTATTCAAAGAACCACGCCAAAGTCATGGTTACCTCGTCAACTCCATCTCTAGAAAAGTACAAGGTTCCAAGGTTCGTCGGTGACAAATCAGAGGATCTCGTACAACACTACAAAATGTGAATACCATTTGGACTGCAAATGGACATACAAATGAACATATGTAGTTAGTATGTTTCCTAGCCACCCATCGCAAAATGACCATTGACTAGTACGCAGATACACCAAGCTAGAAGAAAGCAACATGGAAAACACCCAGGCAAGTCTTCGAGAAAGAATTCAAACTCCAAGTGATGACAATGAGATTGTTGCAGAACTCTATATTACCAGAAAGGATAAACACTAGAATGTTCGCTCGTATAACAAGACTCAATAGAGTATTGAGAAAACTTAAAAAAGATCGTTGATGACTTGAAGATGCAATGGTACCTTCATTGTGGAGGACGATGAACGTGGTCCCACCCTTATGACAATGCACACAATAGAGCCATGGACATTGAAAGCAAGAAAAAGACGTCCTCGCGCTTGAAAGGATGCGCAAAAAAGGAACCTAACTCCAGCAATGAGAGTGCACTTGGATCAATGCAAGCCTTTAGAAATGATATGATCTAGATGATGCACTAAAGGAAGACACTAAGAACAAAGGCAAGGATCTTTTGTGCGAGATTTGTCAAGTTACAGGGCATTCACTCAAGGACTGCCTGTATAATTTGTTGAATAAGAGCGGCTAGGTATTGTTCACACAAGGAGAGACATCAACACCACCAACCACACCACAAAGGAACTACTAATGACAATAATAGTGGTGGCCAAAGTTTGATTCAACACGATTCCCAAGGATAGACAATTGTACAGTGTTGGGAGTGCAATGAGTGGGATCATTTCCCAAGAGTGTGCCCTAACCTAGATGACACTGGACTTATTTGTAGTTGGTGTGGACCTAGGGACCATCACGATGGCAATTGTCCAAAGTAAGTCAACATCAATATGATTGACATAGCCTAAGGTAAGGAAGTTATGGAAACTACTAGAGCACAAGTGAAGCAAGCAAATTACCCTGACCCCCATATGAAGAAGGAAAGGTTGGCCAAAGAAAGGATGCAAGTCGAGAGGGCCATGGTCAAAGAACGATGTTAGTCGCATGAACATACAAGCACCGTGACGAGTCAATTGGAATCTAACAAAGCTATTGCACATGTCTTGCAAACCACTATACCCTTGAAGATAGCTAACTTATTGCAAAGTATTCAAGAACTCAAGAATGCTCTAACTGCTACCATACAAGACATTAGCCCAAACATGGTGCATACAATGTCGCACCTAACGATGAGTGATTGGAAGAGAACAAAACAAAAGCCCATAGTCAAGCCCCCTTGTCAGATGGCCAAGTGATCCATCCTATGCTCCTAACGATGAACCTAGCCTGAGAGCTAACAGTTGTGCACATGGAAATTATGGGTAGGAATTTGACAAACACTATCATCGACGATGGTTTTGGCATGAAAGTTCTTCCAGAAGAGTCTTGGGAAGCCAACTATGTGACCAACAGCAATCCAAATAGGAGTAGATCAACATCGCATAAAGCTATTGGGTGTATTGATGGGACAAAAGGTGGTTATTGAAACCCAACCCTGTTTCTTGAATTTTGAGGTCATTTCATTGTAATGAAGGCCTATGATGCACTATTAGGTTGGGGTTGGTTGATAGCAGCCAAAGTCAATTGTAACTAGAACAAGAATTTGATTTCCATTGAAAACAAAGGTCGGAAGTATGTCATAGATTTAGAGAACCAAGCAATCAATAAAAAAGCAACCTCATCAGACTCATTGATTCGGACTCTAAAGAAGACTCTTTGGTTGACTAGAACCAAGGCTCTATTGAGCCAAATGACGAAGGGATCTTGGAGTTACAATCATACTCTAATGATGAGACAAACTCCCTGAACAGTATGTTCCATTGGCAGATGGAAGACTACGAAGTGTTTCAGCCTGATTGCAATAGCATCGAGATTATGGACATTGAATAAGGCCAAGGCTTGCAGTGGGATGGACAGAAGCAGATGTCAATGATGCCCAAGTTTTTTCGAACCATCAACATCTCAATTGGCTTACCTATCAGGGTTTAGATAATACAATGTCACGGTGCAAAATTTGATAATGATTTGACCTACAAAATGGAACAGGTAGTCGACCTAACATCCAAAGCATCGACCTTAATGGGCCTAAACGTGGCATATGGTAATACAAATTCAATAAAGGTTAAGTGTGGCCTTTTTATGAACTACGATCATATACAAATATTCTCAATAGGGATAAATAGAGAGTGACGACACATCAGCCAACAAAGGCTATGTCAAGACAGAGGAAGCATTGTCGTGACAACTACCAGTCATGAATTTTAAATCTTAGGAACTTATACTATAAAATAATGGCTGATGGAAAATAAAGACGACTATTTAAAGTATTTTGGCTAGGGGCATTTCAAATCTATGAAATAATTAAAATGGACATATACGATCTGAACTTTCACACTGTACAACCAACAGTGAACTAATGCACTTGGCATCCACCCACTTGCATCCACTCACCTAAAGGCCACCACACACCTAGCGGGCCACACCTGTCAATAAAGCACCTGGCAACCACACACCTAGCGGACCCACCTAGCAACCAAGCACCTGGAGGCCACACCTGGCAACCCAGCCCCTAGGGGCCACACCTGGCAACCAAGCCCCTGGTGGCCACACCTATCAACCACTCTAGTGACCATGCACCTGGTGGCCGCACCTAGCGACCACGCACCTAGCAACCACCCCTGACGACCACACCTAGTGACCATGCTCAGTGACCAAAGGTGATGACCAGGCACTTTGAAGCCACACTTTGCGACCACACACTTCAAAGCCACACTTGGCAACCACGCACCTGGCAACGACACCTAGCAGCCATGCACCTGGCAAAAATGCACCTAGAGCCCACTCACCTGGCACCCACCCATGGTACAACAAGAGGTAGGTCCATGTGCCCAGGGGGGAGCATGTACAGCCAAGAGGGATCCACAAGACCGTACGACCAAGAGGGAAAGACAAGTTCAAGTTCTTAGTTGTATTGAGAACCAGGGCCTTTGTTATACTCAAGTTCACTTGTAAACCATAAGCATCAAAAAATAAGCTCAGAATGTCAAGATGTCTTTGTAGGCTTGCAGCAATATGTGACATGTGAATAATGTCGTCGAAAAATAATAACATAGTAATGATTTTATTGTAAAGAATACAATTGTCACCTATTTTCCCTGAACTTGCAATGATATCCTCGCATTCATCTATGTAGAGACCAAACAAAGTAGGAGAAAGTGGACAACACTATTTAACACCAATGGTGCTATTGATATATGTTGTAAAACCATTTGGAGTTCTGACCTAGCCAACCACCTTCTCTTAAAGTTTCATCACAAGAACAACCTAATGTTTTGGAATATGTCAATCTAGAAGCTGCTAGGCTAGAAGTTGTAATCAAAGAAGCAAAAGCACTCAAGCATAAGGTTCACTATTGTTTTGTTGATTTTTGAAGGCATTTGACACTGTTTCCTGAATACTAGAAATCATTTAGAGAACACATAACAAGATCCAACCATACACAAACTCCAAACATAAATGCACATGTATCAGGAATGCACACCAACGGAAAGTAGGACAGACCTGCAATACCACACATTTCAATTCCTTGTGGAACAAAAAGTATTTGCTGAGATGACAATAAAAGCAAGCATCCATTCCAAATTCCAAACAGCCAAAGGGGGGGAGACGAGACGATAGTAGTGATACTATTTGGTGCAATTTTCTGCAGGTGCTAATTCATGCCTAAACTCCTGGCCTGATTTCAATAATTCATGCATAGATTATATACAAGTTTGTCTAGGTTCAATGTTAAATCCTTTTGGAAAACCTTCCTTCCCAGCGAAATATTTGTGTGCCACATCCGACAAATATACTTGGTCCAATTATGTATCTTCTCTTTATGACATTCCAAACCAAGTCTCAATTTTAGTGGGAAACAAACTACAGGGTGAGCATATCTTCACAAATTATATGGTGTTGCAAGCTATTTGCAAACTAAAGACAAGTAAATCAGCTTGCATAGATCACTTAAGAGCATAATTTCTTCATCATTGTCCAGCTCTCTTAGCAACACATATTGCTGATTTCTTTGATATGGTCATGGATTACTACTTGCATGGGCATCTCATATCAGCTGTCCCATATTTAAATCAGGAAGCCAACAGGATCCAAATAATAATAGATCCATCATCATTGGTCACACCTTGAGTAAGCTATTTGCTACATTGTTGGATAGATTGATTTCCAGATTTGCAGAGTCCAAGAAACTTTGGCCAAATGGGCCAGCAGGTTTTAGATGGAATCATTGAACTATAGGTCATATATTGACACTTAAAAGTTGTAATCGAAGAAGCAAGAGCACAGAAGCGTAAGGTTTACTATTGTTTTGTTGATTTTTTAAAGGCATTCGACATTTTTGCTAGATAGCTTCTAACCCAATGGCTCGAGATTGACATTCGAAAACATTAGGTTGTTATTGTGATGAAACTTTAAGAGAAGGTGGTTGGCCAGGTCGTAACTCCAAATGGTTTTACAACATATATCAATAGCACCATTGGTGTTAAATAGTGTTGTCCACTTTCTCCTACTTTGTTTGGTCTCTAAATAGGTGACAATTGTATTCTTTACAATAAAATGATTACTATTTTATTATTTTTCGATGACATTATTCACACGTCACATACTATTGCAAGCCTATAAAGACATCTTAACATTCTGAGCTTATTTTGTGATGCTCAAGATTTACAAGTGACCTTGAGTATAATAAAGCACAAAGAACTAATCTTGTTTACAAAGAAAGTTTGGTTGAAGTGATTTTCTCCTATACTTACCTTGGTGTGCCTTTCAAAGGACCTCCCTTAAATATGTTCCCTATTGTAGAAGAGAGATTATGCAAGAGACATGTTGCACTTAGTACACTTGAGAGACAATATTTCCAATGCCAATTTCAGGACGTCAAAGAAAAATTGTGTATCTTACAAACTTTAGTATCACCAACAATATTGTATGGTTGTGAGAATTGGGGACCTTGATTTCATAGTCCCAGTTGGGATTGGCTTGATAGAATTCTTATCCCCATGATACCTAAAAACTTGAGGACAAAAGAATCGGTTCCACATGCAATTATTTGCATTGAATTTGGCACCCATCTCCATCATTTTAAATTTTTTTTCCATGTAGTGATGTTGCTTCATAGATTAAGATGTATGGTTGATATAACAATTAGGAATGATAGATATACATTCAAGGCTCTTCAATCATCTATGGAGTTGGGTGAACAAGGGATCAAGAACACTTGGTCTTTCCTATAGGGAATTTGTATTCATATCAATTGTTTGCCTCCTAATACCTTTTCCATCAATGTTCCACACATGTCGAAGAGAGATATTCATCGAGGCATTAGGGATGAGATCTACAAATCCTAAATAAAATACTCTTGGACAAAACCATTGTTAACAAAAATGCATCACTACTTGGAGAACTATCTTTGAATAGAAGGTGGACATATTATTACTCCCAAGTACTTGAGGGTCTCTTTTAATTTGAGATTTCATTTGGTCTAGTTGTAGTTATTCTCTCATCAGCTTTGGACTGAGTCAGAGCACTTTATTCCACGACATTAGCACGTGTAAATTTTGTAATAATGAACCAAAATCAGAGGAGCATTTTGTATTTAGGTGTCCACTGTATTATGATATCACTGGCAAATTTTACTGCCTCTTTCGAGGAAACAAAGGTTTGATATAGATCTTACTCATCATGAGGATCAAAGATGTGTAGCTCTATTCATCAAAGTCATGACCCAGCACAGAGTTGGTTGAGAGTCGTCAACACAACTCTTCGTCTCATGATTCAACTTCAGCATCCTTTCTTCAACCTCAATTTCAGAGGCACAAACGGACCCACTGTTAGACTTGGCAGTCACAAGTTGTTAGGAGAAAGATCTCAACAATTTAGCTCTTTTGTTTTATGTTTTATGCCCATTTTCTCTTGCAAGCTCTTATGTGAAATGTATTTTTCTTGCAGTCATATTAACCTGTTATGGTTACTAATGGAAAATTATATATATATATATATATATATATATATATATATATTCACAACATCACAAACAGAGAAATAACAGTGGCAGCCATCTGGTTTAACTTGGTTGCATATACATAGCAATAACTACATAGGAGCGTGATTGGTTGGGGAGTTGTTTAAATACAAGTACGTACCAACATAAGAGTGGCGGTTGGTTGGAGAGCTGCTATGTGCCCAATTGGCCAGCTGTGCCTACAAACAAAACTTCTGAATAGTTGCCATTAACATGAATAGGCAAAATTACAATAGGCACACTAGCATTTACTGTAAATAGTCTCACACGGATTGTTTTGGACACAATATCACAGTGTCTAACAATAAAAAACTCTACATCTTTGAAATTTCAATAAAATAAGAAGTGGGTTGTGAAGCTGAGAAGAAATCAAATGCAGGACAATAGCACTCCTGAAGTAAGGGTTCTTTTATTTCCTTTGGAACCAGTTACATCTACAAATAGTAAGAAAATCATATGCTAACTTAGAATCACTTAAAAGATTGCAGAATTATTGGATTCTCTCAAGGTCCGTTGTCCATGAATGAACTCTCCTCCTTGTGAACTGAAACATATTCCAAGAGGGCAATATTATGCTTGTATGTAGGGGCTGGAATTGACTAGATGTCTCTTAATTTTCTGAGTCATAAAATTCAGACTTCAATCCAACATATGCATGATAAAAATCAGAACTAGGTAAACTTACCATTTGTGTTGTAGTGTCCCCTCTTTTGCAAGCACGTGGCTGTCCATGATGTCTCATAACAGCCCTATCATTGTTCCTTTCATCCTTCTTCCTCATACTCATAAAATATCCTACTATCATGTTGATTGATGAAAATAAAGGAGCCTTCGTGTCATTCAAACCATGCAAAATATCTTCATAATCTCCGACCTTAAACTCTAGTTCCAATGTTAATTTGTGCATGCCTATATTTTTCCATGCCCCAAACGATTTTGATTCCTTATTTATCCCCATGGAATTAGTCATAAAGAATTTAAAATCATGATTGAAAACCTTTGTAAAACTCAAAAAATTATCAAGATCCCATACCTCTTAATACCAATAATTGTGAACTTGAATCAAGGAATCCTTATGCCTCATTTGGCAAACCATATATTTCATTTTATTATCTTTGGTGACTTCACTGTCATGTATATAATTTTTAGAAAATAAATAGACATCTCCAAACAATAAAAAATCCTTACCTTGCACTTCTTTTATTTCGTGCTTCTTAGTTTCCTCTTCTCTTTTATCATCCATTTGCACCTCTATGGGTTGCCTCGAAGTGTCATTTTTTTGTAGCTCACTTTCCTCCTTCAAATCTGATTTTTCTCTTTCATTGGCTTTTTCATAGGAACCCTCATGAAGGGCTGTCCCTTCATTCTTTTCTTCCAACTCTCCATGTCGTTCAGTCTTTTCTTGATGACTCCTTTTTGCCTTTCCCCTTGATGCAAGTGTATGAGACTGCCTGTTTTGTACTTTGGTTTTGATCCATCCTTCATCTCATAATAATACCGAAAAGGCAAGATTGTGTGGCTAAGCTTAAGGTTGCATACTCTCTTTGATGAATCTCCAAAATATCCTCCCTTGGCGTCTTTTTCTCTATTACTAATTCTTTCTGCAAAAAAGTGGCCTTGAAGAATTTTTTCGGGGGTTTAATAAGAACACTCTCATTATCATTCGAATGTCCTCCATTGAAGGGGTGATCTTTCCTTGGAATAGTAGCATCCTTCAACATGGTTGCAATTTGTATACTCAATGTTTGTTGAATTTCTTTTTGACTTTTTTTGATAAAGTTTTGCATAAGCTTAAATTGTTCTGAAGAGAACCCTTGAGGCTCTTGGTCCCCCATAGTCTTTTTCTTCTTCTGATAAACTATGAACTCGTTACTTGTTTGCATCCAACAACTAACTCACAAATAGACACAATCGGTGCTCTGATACCACTATAATGTCCCCAAATGGGACAATTTCATGCAAAAGGGGTTTTCCCCTAAATCTCAAAATTCTGAAAATAAAATCAGCAAACCCTAGTTTGCAAAATAAGCTCAAAATCCCTTGTCAAGCCCTAGATGCCACAATAGTAGGGTTTTGTAGATGATTTTCAACCAATAACTTATCTCAAAATTAATTGAATACTTGCAAAAATAATCAAAATATTAAATGCACGAAACAAGTACCTTTTTATCAAATTATTGAAGCTCAAATGCCACTTTACGATGGTTAAAAAATCTGATTTAATTCCAAAAATATAGCTCTGTTCTAAATATTTTTCTGCTTCAAACCCTTGCCAAGAATATGCCCTCAACAAATATTATTTCCTATGAACAACTGAAAACTTTAAAAATTCATAACTCCCTCAATATTTGGAATTATGCTGCAAACAAGAACTCAAACTGATTATAAAAATAATTTCGATATTTTCCTTCCATAAGGTCACCAAAAGTTGCCCTGAAATTCTGAAAACCTCAGTTTCTTGTCAAAAATAAATAATAATATGAAAATTATTATTTAATTTCTTATCAATTTAGAGCTTCAAACCTTCCACGAAACTCCTCCAAAACCTCACGCCAATACGCAAAATATTAACAAATAAAATCAAAATATTTAATTTGTATAAAATAAACCAAAAGAGGCCTCCAAACCCTTGATCCAAGCTTCCAAAGTGGTTCGCCCCACTTACAAAAATAAGATAAATAATTGGCAAAGTTAACATGCAAGAAATGAATCTCAAAACCCTCACAAAACTTCAAACGAACTCCTCAAAGTAAATCGCCCCACTTCTAGGACAAGAACAAGATCTCCTTAGCAAAGGTGGTGTCGAAAGACATCTTTTTTTATATTGATCAACACCAAGCAACGACCTTCTATTGGGCATACATCCCAATAGTTTCTTCAAGCATGAAGAACAATTATCAAAATTCAATATATTTTCAATTGTAATCTTCATCTTGTATTTGTATCTTCCAAAGGGGGGACGAACCAACCACTTTGAAAAAATAAAATACATCATAAGCCTCACTTGCCCTTTTTAAAATATATTTTCCTTTCTTTTGCTTAGCTCCCAAACCAACATTCTTTTTAATTTCACTTTAAGCTTTTTTGAATTAATTAAATAACTTACTTTAATAAATTAGTAATTAAAATTACTTTTTAGCAAATCAAGTAATTAGGTCATCAAATAATTAATTAAATTGCTCTAATAATTAAAGTGATAAAAATCACTTTTCAAGCAATTTATTAATTATAAAGCCTCTTAGAATAATCATTAAAATTACCTTAATTTTTCAAATAGTTAAAACCACTTTTTCGGTAATTCGAATAATTATTCAAGATAGTTCTATTTTTATAATTAATGAATTACCTTATATTTTTGAATGATTAAAATCACTATTCGAGCAATTTTATTAATTATTAAAATTATAAGAAAAAAGGACATCACAGGGAATGGAGAATGTGTACAAATTCGCATGCAATAAACAAGATCACCATTAAGTACAACTTTCCATTGCCAAAGATGGATGACTTAATGGATTGTTTGAGTGGATCCAAGTACTTCACCAAAATTGATTTGAAGAGCGGGATCTACATACGAGAAGGATATAAATGGAAGACCGCATTCAAAACGAATGATGGGTTGTACAAATGGTTGGGCATGCCACTTGGATTGTCAAATGCTCCAAGTACATTCATGAGACTCATGAACGAAGTGCTGAAACCATTCACAATTAATTTTGTAATTATTTATTTGGATGATATTTTGATTTTCAGTCATTCCAAAGAAGAGCATTTGCAGAACTTGAAGTTGGTGTTGGATAACTTGAAAGGGAAGCAATTGTTGGTAAATCTAAAAAAGTGCAGCTTCATGCAAGAGGAGCTGATATACTTGGGGTTTGTGATCTCAAGAGAAGGGTTGAAGATGGATCCTGAGAAGGTAAAAGCAATTGTTGATTGACCTTCGCCAAAGAACATATTTGAAGCACAGAGTTTCCATGGATTGGCTAGCTTTTATAAGAAATTCATCAGAAATTTCAATGGTATATGTGCACCCATCATGGAGACTATGGAGACAAGAAGAAGTTTCGGTGGACTGTTGCAACAAAAGATAGCTTTCAATTTTTGAAGAAAAAAGTAACAAAACAGCTAGTGTTAGCCTTACTGTATTTTGCAAAGGTGTTTCAGGTCAATTGTGATGCAAGCAGAACAGCCATAGGAACGGTGATAAGTCAAGAGTGTAAGCCGTTTGCTTATTTCAGTCAAAAGTTGAATAAAGCAAAGAGGAAGTATTTGGTCTATGACCAAGAATTTCACGCAATGGTGCATGCTCTCAAGAAGTGGCAGCATTACTTGTTGTCAAAGGAGTTCATGTTGTACACAGACAATTATGCTTTGCAGTTCATAAACAGCCAAGGTAAGATAAATCAATGCCATATGAAATGGGTAGAGTTTCTTCCAAGCTATTATTTTGTCTTGAAGCATAGGAGTGGGACCAATAAGGTAGCAGATGCCTCGAGTAGGCGAGCTATTGTAGTGAATGAGCTGAAAGTAGAGGTCATTGGATTTAAATCCATGACGGAGTTGTACGATGAAGAGTTGGATTTCTGAGATGCATGGGCAGCATGTAGAAATCCAACAGATACAGATAGGACTCTATGGTTAGAGTACATGATACAAGGTGGTCTCTTGTTCAAGGGATGGAAGTTGTGCATACCGCAAAGTTCCATGAGAGAGAACTTGTTGAAGGAGAAGCATAGCAGAGGCCTTGCTGGTCATTTTGGATATGACAAGACGTTGGCATGGCTGAATGAGAGATATTATTGGCCATGGATGGGTACGGATGTTTAGACATTGGTGCAGCAATGTAGAGTTTGTCAACATGCTAAAGGTATAAGTCAGAATACTGATTTGTATCAACCATTTCCCATTCCAGATAGACCATGGGATGCATTAAGCATGGTCTTTGTTCTTGGTTTGCCAAGAACACAACAAGGTAATGATTCTATCTTCATTGTTGTGGACATATTTTCAAAGATGGCTCACTTTTTGGCTTGCAGGAAGACTAGTGATGCCACACACATTGCTAATTTGTTCTTTCAAGAGATTGTGAGGTTGCATGGATTACCTTGAAGTATTGTCTCAAATAGAGACACGAAGTTTGTTGGACACTTCTCTTGGAACTCATTTGTGGATGATTTTGAGTGCATTTGTCATGATGCAATGAGTTTTATCAAAAGGACTTCGTCTTCTTGAGAGCTGCAAACAATATGGATCAAAATGCTAAGAAAGCCACAGGATTTTTGTTTGTTATACAAAAGCATATGAACCGATATGAACCAAATGGAACTCAGAATTTTTGAAGCATTTAACAATGGCAATGTATGCCCAAGCAATGCATAAGTTTTAGAAATGGGGCAGAACAACTCAAAACGGGGACAACGTTATGGCAATGATTGAGGTTTTTGTACATGATCCTTTGATAAAACTGGCAACTAATTAACATCAGTGAAGTTCCTCACATATCAAATCTTGCAAACACTCATACACAACCCATGGTATATAGTGAGGAATCAATGCTAGCTTCATCTCATCTACATCCTCAGCGAGGAGCTCGCGAAAGTGAACTTTTGAGACTGTAGACCAGTTAGGTGATGCAAATGAAGCCTTGAATGAATGAGCTGTGGTAGCTATGGCTCGTATGAGCAACATGCTTTCTAGGTCGTGTTGTTTCTGAACCGACTGGGTCTTGATCATTTTGGACAATCATTGCATCTACCAAAAGCCTGCATAGGTGTATGTTGGATAAGTGTGGTCCATTAAGTTTTTTTAAAGACTCCAACAGACCTGAATAGTTGGGAACCGGCTTTGTTTCATTCAAACTCTTTGTCAAAGCCACCAAGGTGGACATTTTCAATTGGGGGACTCTTGGTCTTCTCTTGGAAACCATTTGGTGATTGGATCGCCTAGAAGTGGAAGGGACGGATCTTCCATTCTCATCATATATGCAAAATGACATTCATTTAAAAAAAAAACTGTTGGTGCTCGGCAGGACAGTACAGAAAAAGACCAGAGTTGTCTGTGTTCATTGTTCTTCGTCTGAGAGGTCTATGTTGCTGCCTGTTAGAAGGCAGAAGACTGTGCAATGGTACTGGGATTGTTTCCTCCTTGTTTATGTATGTATTAAGCCTAGTTGCGGCATGTATTGAAGTCGTAATCCACTGAGATAATGAAATAGATTGCATCTCTCTGTGGCAAGTGCTTGACAAAAGGTACTGTATGTCCATTCAAATGTTGAGACCTCTGCAACTCAGGAGATAAAGGCAGGCTTTAATTGGCCTCCCACTCCTTGTGCTTGCATTAGTTTAAAAACACAGAACAGAGTACAATCTCAAACATTTGATGCTTTGGGAAATAAAAGCAGTACATACTTCTAACCAAGACCAAACTAGAATCTGTTTTGCCAAATTAGAAAATAACTTCTCCAACATCAAACTGAAATCCCAAAAAATATCCCCTAAATGATTGGCCTACTGGCAAGGTATTAAGAATTCTGACTCAGAGGCAGGAGATCAATTCTTGTCGGTGGGGATAACTAAGTCGCATATGATCTGCAAACATACAGGCATTGAAAAATGCAGGTGTAGGGTTGCAACGCCGTTCTTTTCTAAACAAATCTGATTTGTAACTATTTAAAGCTAGTTGCGCCCAGCACAGCCAGTAAAAATGCAATTGCTTGTGCTAGTGTCTCAAAACCTCAATGCTTATATACTCTAATGTTTGGCGGCTACTCAAAAATAAGAATTTGAAATTGTTGAATCCTGTATGATGCCAGTATCTTCTTCTACCCGCTGATACAAATCAAGACGTGATGATAATATAATTATGTGCATGGACCAAATATTTTAATCAGAAGCAAAACAATGATCCAATAATAAGATTCTACGCTCAATGCAAAAACTAAAATCAGATGGAAAACATTTTACTGAATCCTGTGAAGAATTTGAAGTTGCCTTGAGCTTCAGGGACAAGGAAAAAGAGATGCTTTTTCAAGAATTATTTACCTATTGATTCATACATCATTTAAATATTGAAAAGTTATTATAATAATTTCTGAATGAGACTAAGTATAGATTTAGATTCCGATGTTTCCAGTCCTGTACTGGACCCATCATCAGGGAGAAGAAGGCCCTATTGATTCATACATCATTTAAATATTGAAAAGTTATTATAATAATTTCTGAATGAGACTAAGTATAGATTTAGATTCCGACGTTTCCAGTCCTGTACTGGACCCATCATCAGGGAGAAGAAGGCTTTCTTCTCCCTGATGATGGGTCCCGTACAGGACTCGAAACATTGGAATCTAAATCTATACGCAATCTCATACAGAAATTATTACAATGACTCCTACCAGCAAAAAGAATCTCAGATCTCTATTGAAAAGTTTTTTGGAAATGAAAACAACATGCAGATAAAATTCAAGAAAACTCACTGTTTGAATAGGCTCTGCAAGAACCTCCCAAGCTTGTTCTAAATCCTCACTTATACGCAGTTCATTAACCTGCAATTATTTGACAGCTGACTAAGTACAAGTTCTAATTGAATTAAAGCATCAAAGACAATAGAATTGCCAGAGAGGGTGTTGATACAGTGACATTTTCTAGCAATTAAAAACACATAGATCAACAAAAACGGAAACTTAACAGGTCAAGCCTGCCGGAGGAAAGAAAACACACTACCCCAAACATTGATAAACTGTACTTTCTATACAAATGAGTCCCTGTTTAACGTCCTCACGTGTGAACAATTTAAAAGAACACACAATATACATTTGACCTTATAGCAAGTTCGTGGAAATCCTTCTAACTCATGATGACATAAAAACCTTCATGATGACAGTGAAGGAGGAATATTGTCTGCAGATCCTTGTGAATCTCATCATGCACATCCAAAATCAGCTCAGTGATATTATTCCTATGTTGTTTGGATACGGGTACGGGTACGTGGGTACGCCATTTTTCTAGAACCTTGATTTGGATACGCCGTGAGTACGTCTATATATATATATATAAACAATGCATATTACTCAATTTTTTAGTAAAACACTTGAAACTATATAGTGTTTGTTCATTCATTGCTTGAAAATGTTTACTAAGTTCTTAGGAGCGTGGTCTTATGAGAAGGGAGGGGGCTACTTTTATAAGTTCTTTGCAGTGTTTTAGGCTAGTCACAAGGTTCGAGTTTGAGTTCAAGTACGAATTTGACGAGGTTAAAATTTGGTTCGAATTCGAGTTCGAATAAAAATTGAAAAAATCGGCATTAAATTCAAACGTTAGAAAAATATAAAAACATAAAATATTAAAAAAATAAAAAATATAATATTTTTTTAAAATAAATAATTAAAAAATTTAATAAATCATATTAAAAAAGTTATAAAAATTATAAATTATTAAAAAAAATAAAAATCAAATAAATTTAAATCAAATTTAAAAAAATAAAAAACTTAATAAATTAACAAGTCATAAAAATAAATTAAATAAATTATAAATATAAAATATAAAACAAAATTATTAATTATTAAACAAAAACATATAATAATAAATAAACAATTATTAAAAAAATAAAAAAACAAAACGTAAAAAAATAAATAAAACAAATCATAAAATTAAAAATAAGAATAATAGAAAATTTAAAAATCGATTTTACTTTTTCCGGCAGCTGTTCTTCCCCCACTATCAATTTTATGTCCATCACACAGCTGCGGCCAGTGGGTTTACTTGTTCAATGTTGTACACTTCATCTCCATTACCCATATATGTGGAACGGCCTCCGGCCCTTGCCTATTCGCTCTGCAACTTTATCTGTTTGTTGTTTTAAGTTATGTTTGGTTAATAGCAGAATGAAGTTCCAAATGAAATTCTATTAATAGTAGAATGAAGTACTAACAATAATAGAATGAATTTTTTGAGAGCGATGGTGAGCGAGGCTAAAGCCAGCTTTCTCCATTATTGCTTAGCATTTCTACTCGAGTGGACATGAATCCATGAATTTGTTATTTCATAGTTGCAGCCTTGCAGGTATTGTTTTATCCATCTTCTTTAAGCTCTCATCCATAAAAGCATGTTACTAGACCATCTGTGAAGTTATGCTAAATATCACTAACCAACTGTTCTACCCCCACCAGGCTCAGAGCCGCCCCTGACCATGCCGAAAGTTTCCGGCACGGTCACAGGCACCTCCGGGCGTGCCCGGGACGTCCCCATGCCGGAGGTGTCTCTAGATAGGAGATGTCGGATTATTCTCATAAACACAACCCCAGGGTCTTCTTAAGTGATCAAAATTGCTGCTCACTAAGAAATTACCTCTAACTGATTAGCTTCACAATCAGGTCTCTTCATTGAGCTCTTTTGACATCCTAGAAATTTTTGAAGTTACTGCAAAGTTGAAGGGAATTTTTATATACTTCTACAGACGTAGTTAGTGAAGCATTCAAACATCCCTGCTTCTATGTAAAGTTCTTCCCTATGGTTCAGTCAAAATGGCATTAACCTTGAGCACAAACAGAAATTTGGCCAAAAGAATTCGAGTAGAAGCAGCAGTCTGCCACACACACTGTTAGAGTGACTGCAAAAGCCTTATTAGCAGTAAATATTTCTGTTAATATCCATATCCTCAACCATGCAATCAACTCTATACAAATTTTGTGGACAGTTGAAAATGTGAAGAAAACCAGTATCAAGTATCCTTAATAATAAACAATATAGCAGGCAATAGAATGACAGGATTATAACTATATCTCAATAACATGAATTTGCCCATCCACTAGGACAATCACACTATCCCACATACTACCCAATGCCTCCAACATATTGATCCCAAGATCATTATAGAAAGGTAAGCAGGTAGGTGAGTTATTTGTGAGACATAAGGACCTAGAAACTCCTAGAAGATACTAGAGAATAGGTTGGTTGCA
Source organism: Torreya grandis (assembly GCA_037957365.1). Lineage (NCBI taxonomy): Eukaryota > Viridiplantae > Streptophyta > Pinopsida > Cupressales > Taxaceae > Torreya > Torreya grandis. Next base: position 2,573,386 of record JARHVA010001134.1, read on the forward strand.
AGTTGCAACAACCTTATCAAATGTCAATGAAAAAATTAAATGTGGATATGTACATGTGACCAAGTCAATCTTACTACCACTTAAGCACTTAAAATGAATTGTGCCTACACAAATGCGGTATGTGCACCCATAAACCATGCATGACCCACAATAACACACATGTCCAAACACTGGGGATCTGTGAAATCATAAGCATCAACAATGGCACATTTGGTGTGATTTATATCGAGCCAAAAAACTGAATATAGAGGTACATTTGGTGTCATTTACAGGTCCCACCCAAAGAAGGAACTCCTCAAGCCCATTGATTCTAGGCATGCTAGCTATTTCCTCTAATTGGAAAGGATGCTTGATGTACAACAGCCTTTGTAGAGTATGCTTTCTCCACAGTTGAACAAAAGGTGGGGAGTGAGAGACTCTAAAATGTGTAGGCAAAAGACTCTATTTCGAAAGCACTCTGATGTATTTCTTTGTCACCTAAAATAATAGAAGATGCATTTCTCCACAAAATAGATATGTGTAGATGCATGTATGCAACACCACACAACTTTAGTCATTTATAGGTCCCACCCAAAGAAGGAACTCCTCAAGCCCATTAATTCTAGGCATGCTAGCTATTTCCTCTAATTGGAGAGGATGCTTGATGTACAACAGCCTTTGTAGAGTATGCTTGTGAGCAGTGTGCGGTCTAGGTTGAGCGAATCCAAGTCCAATTGGATGATGAAGGTGAAGGTCCAGTGTTCAAAAACAATGGGTCGGTAGATTTTAGATATGTAGTCTCATTTTTTGACTCCATGACCCAACTGATCTGTTACGCAAACATGTGTGCTCCTACTCTTGGAGAAAATTATGAGACATTTTATAGCATGTTGAACCAAATGAGGGCTAAGGGGTCCCACAGTGCAACTCTATGATGAGAGGATTAGACCTATCATTCACTGTAGGTGGGATCATATGAACACGCCCTTGAACATAGCAGCCTTTGCACAAAATGGTATTTAGATAGGCGTCAGAGAGTGGATCCCAATGATGATCATGAGGTAAATCAAAGTTTTTGTGATGCTATTGACAAAATGCATACTAAGGAGGAGGCCATGAAACTTGTAAGGAGCAAACAGGTACTTGTATAAGAAGTGTTAATAGTAATCATGGATGAAGATATCATTCACAGATACCTTTTGATAGTTATAAACTCATAGTCACTTTGGTTTGTAATTTTTAACTTACCATATGGTCAAATCCACTAGCAAATAGAACGCTATATTTTCTGTATTCCTTTCTAGCATATATTTATGGTTATGTATGTGTATGTGTATGTGCATTCTTACTATAAAGAACATGCATGACCCCTAAATAGTCTTACAAACCCTTAGAAGCACTTTCTTTAGTATCAAGAGCCCTTTAAAAAACCCAATGCATCTGAAGACAAATAAGGTTTGGCACAAATGAACCCAGTTGGATAGTGGAGGATGCATCAACAAAACCCCAGAACTTAGACAAATTGCTATTTATTTGCTCCTTCAATTGATATGCAGCTAAGAGGAACTACTCGACTTATAGCTCCATCCATTCTATCAAAAGAGACGTACTTACCTCTATGAGAGCAAAGAAGCGAGTTAAAGTTCATATTGGCTAGCATCTTTAGCTTAGGAAGACTACAGACTATTTGCAAGGACCTGCCACATATTGAGATGTTGATCATGAGGATGCCTCATGGGTTGATGAGCAAAGTGTACATATTTAGAAAGGATTAGTTGGGGTCCAAGTCAGTGGGTTTGATCAACCAATGAATCTGGACAATGATGATAGTATTTCCATGCATGATTTTGAACCTTGAAGCAACTTTCCAGCTCATGGAAGTAGCAGTAGCACAAACATAAGACATTACCCAAGCTTGCTCCATGCAATTTTTCGCTGTTTGCAAGATTTATTCTATCGTTCTCCAGTATCTATTGTGTGGAGTAACTTACAACTATTATGATGTCTGGGATTTGAATTATCTTAAATATTTATGACTTTATCCTACATATATGATAATATGATTCAATTTTCAATCTGGTAGATTCAATTTACTATTTCAACTTTCAGTCTCGTGAATATCAATTTTCAAATGCAATATGATGACTAGTTGTATTTTTATTTTTGTTCCAATTTGACTTACCTCTTAATGACAAATGACGAGATTGAGGAGTTAGAAGTAGATTGCAATGCCGGTTCTTCATATATGTTTCTTTCAACCTTTGATATTTGAAGTTTTAGCTTGACAAAAGACGCTTTTATTCAAAAACAATAACAGAATCCCATAATGCAGACTGCTTTTTTGTCCTACATTTGGTAATCTTCCATTTGACAAATAAATGAAACCTTCCTTTTCACAGATCTCCAGACTTTTATTGAACAATATAGGTGGCTAAACCTTTTGCAAGCTACAAGCAATCTCTATAGGGAGATTCAAGGAGTTTTTGTTGTCTGTATTCACTTTGAGAGATTCTGGCTTCTGACTATTTTTAAAGTTTGTTTCCTTCAAGATTCCAATTGCTTAGCTACCCTCTGTGCTTGCAAAGTGTCTTCCATTTTGTTTCTCAGCAGTTCCCATAACCTTTCAAGTTTGCATGTGCAACAATAATTGTAAAAACTACCAGTAAAATGTCGTAAACTTTGTTGATTACACATTTGAGAATTTGGCCCAAAATAGGCATGATAAAAAATTTATATATAATTTCAATGCCTTTGGCTAATTGTACTGAATCATGATACCTCATAAATGGGCACATTTCTGACACTATCTATTATCTGTGATTGAATATCTATGAAGAATCAAACAAGAAATAGGTTCTACCAAAGCATCCAATTCATACACAAAGCAAAATAATCTGAAAATTATATGTTCCTTGCGCAGTTATCCATGTGAGTATAGATACTTGCCTCCAGTTTACCAATACCTCTCAGTGCACTTTTGTATGCAAGAAGAGAGTATCCCAATGCTGAACCAAGATTACGGAGAACAGTTGAATCGGTCAAGTCACGCTACAGCATATCAAATAAGCAAAGAATGGTGAGTTTAAGCAGAATACACTGCTTCTAAATGACATTCAGCAAAAACTCAAATGCAAATGAAAGCGAAAGAAATTTCCTTCTCAGATCTGACATGCAACCTTGAACTAAGTAAGTAATTGAAACCTTGGAACAATTATTGAAATACATTTGCATTATTGTAATTTGTTTTCCCTATTCAACAGAAAAAAATCATACTACCATATCACGAACACTAGAACGTAAATCAAATCAGAACCACAAAACTGAACTAAACCTGCCAGCGTGAAATAGGCAGCTTTAAGCTGAGGTGGCCTGAAATTTCATTAGCTACTCCAAGATTACCCTCACTGTTCTCAAAGTCAATAGGATTGACTTTATGAGGCATGGTTGAAGATCCTATCTCACCTGCTTTCACTTGCTATAAAAATTATAAAAATACCGACAAATTTTAGAAGTTCACTTTCACATGAAGACATTTTAATTGAGAAACACCAAGCCATGCCTGCATAAAATGTTCGATAAAAAAATGATTTTCAATGTGAAAATGCTTGCAAATTAGGAACCAGTTGGCAATAGTTTAAAACTCAAGTTTAAATGGCTGTCTGTACCTGTCTGAAGTAACCCAAGGATATGTAACCCCATATGTCTCTATCAAAATCAATTAAAATGCTGTTAAACAGCACAATTGCATTCAGAAGTCTTGCAATATAATCATGAGATTCGATCTGTAAAATGAGAAAATATTACATCAGACAAGAGAAACTTATAAATTACTAAAATTATATAAAATAACTGTAACATATACCAATGAAATTGAACTTTTGAAAATTAGAACAAAACTAGCTTTTTCAAATGAAAAGAAAAAAATGGGTAAAAATTATGTCAGAGATCCAAATGTGTCAAAGTATATTGCAGTTTACCACCCGAACCCTGCAAGATATACGATTGTTTTCAAGTTTGTATTCATCTGATAACTTAATTCTGGCCATGTGACAAGAGGTATAATTAGTAGCTAATTTCCCTCTCGGTATAAAAGTCAAACAGAAATTTTATATCTTAGAAATGGTAACCAGCGGATGTGATAGCTTACTTAGATTCTTACAATCTTTTCTGGGTGGCTTTTAGGATAAAAGGATTTAAGTTCGATACATTTCAATGTAATTACCTAGTAAAGGTGGATTTCTATCTCAAAAGGCATAACAAAATGTCAACATTGGTAAACTTCAGACAGTGTTCTAAATTATATGTTTCAGCATAAATTATACGGCAGTGGCCTAATGGTAGATTAAATACACACTCTAGCACCTTCAAAACAAGTAATCATGGATTCGGTCTAAATCCCCCATTCAAAAAGTAAGGTTGTCACCCCTAGTTTTTACCATGGTTCAAAATTATGTCAGTCTCTTGACCTGTCTTAATAAGTGTCATTTGTCATAGAGGTTACAAGTCCACTGCACATATACAAAATGTTAATGCTGATTACAATAATTTCTGGCCTGGCAGTGCCTGTACATTCCTCAAAACAAGTGAGGTAGGTGAGCAGACTATTAAATGCTTGGATTCATTGAAGTGCTGAGTAGCCTGTTGAAAGGCCTCTAATTACTCGTCATAATTTCAGATTGAAACTGTCATGTACCCACTAGGTATACATCGTAAATAACAAAACAATTATCTATTGAAATATGAGAGAATATAATTTAATAAGTGAGTAGAGAGGATCGGGGTGAAATGTTATTTATATGAATAAACAGGCACGTTCAATAGGTTGTGTGCCTACAAGGTGATGGAAGATGTCTCTTGATAGCAACACTTCATATCTAATTATAAAGTTAATCGTGTTTGAAACTTCCCCTCCCTTATTGGGAAAGCTTCGACGTTGAAACACATGTAGAATACAACAACCAATATGACACTAATAAATTTTGAGTAGTGACGCATAGAAACAGGATCGATCGATCCAAGATCTATCTTGATAAGCATCAAAAAAATTCGCAGACTAACACTCAAATAGCATTGACTTAAGAGTTGTCATGATAAACTCCGAGTTTTTCTTGGAACATGGATTAGAAATGCAAATACATCTAATGTAAACGTGATTAGATTTCTTGGGCTTGGCATCAAAGTTGAATACTCTCTTGATAGTGAGGTTGTCAATACGGCTCAATGTTGAGACTTATTTGAATCTTTGTGATTGATACCTTCAACTTTTGCAATAGTTTTGTTAGTGTCTCAGCATCAAAGATGAATAATCTCTTGATGATGAGGGTCAGTATGGCTCAATTTGAGAGTTCTTTGAATTTTTGTGATTGATATCTTTAACATTTAAAATAGTTTTGCGCAACAGGTTTGACCCGTAATTTGAACTTCTTCATTCAGTAATAGTTGTTTGTTTCAACAACTTTGTAAACATGGAAAATCGGTCAGCTTGATTGAGCTTAATTTGTTGACATATTGAAGTTCTTTTTGTCATAATGCATGTCTTCCTTTTTTCCAAATCCTAACTTTTCTCATAAAGGTTTTGACTGTGATTACAAAGGCATGATATTTTTGTGCCTTTTTTAAACAAGGTTTTATCCATATTTGTCAAGTAATTCATTCGCAATAATAATGTTTGATTTTTCTCAATTATTTCCAAAATTTCATTACTTCACGTTTTCAATTCCCTCTTTAGCAACTCAATTTCCCATCCTTCAATTGAATGTTTTTTTAATCCATCTTCCTAAGAAGATTCCTTCGAGCTAGTCCCAAGTTATATTTTTTGAAAAGAAATTATTTGTGACGAATGAAATGATTCTTGTCTGGAATGCCACTAAGGCAAGTGTCTTGTGGACCAGTTTGAAAAAGAAACACCAAACTTCAAAGAAAAGTTGGGTTCTATCCCTGAAAAATATACTATTTTGCACAAAGATGTCAAAGGATAAGTCTCTATCAAAACACCTTCGGATAAAATATCTATGAGACCAGCTAGGAGCCATTAATAAAAAGGTAGATGATGATGATATGGTGGCGTTGCTTCTATCCAGTTCAGACCCTCCTATGAATTTTTCGTGGAGGATCTACACTTGATGGAAAAAAGCCAAAGCTTGACATTTGATCAAGTTAGTTCCTATTTAATCCAGAATGAACGAAGACAAACACAAGGGAATGAGTCCAGTGTTCGACAAGCAGAGAGTCCATATTCAAAGTATCAGGTGAAGTGTTTTTACTACCATAAGGTTGGGCATCTCAAAATGTCAGAAGCGAAAGTATGCACTTATTCAACAAAGCAATCAAGCGGCTAATATGATAGCGATTGAAGAAGAATGGGGCTCTGAGGAAGATTATGCCTTTGTGGCATCATACTCGAATGATCTTGCTACCACTAGTTGGCTCATTGATTCCGACTGATCCATCCATTTCACATGTCGTAAGGACTAGTATGTCACATTTATTGCAAGTACAAAAATTTCTAATTTTGTTTTATTAGTTGATGGGGAGTCGCTTGCAATAAAGGGAATAGCAGATATTCGCATAGTATTGAATAATGCAAAAAAAATCATAGTAAAGAATGTTAGGTATGTTCCTAGCCTAAATAAAAATCTCATCTATTAATCAATTAACAGAAAATCCCAACATTGTTGTAAATTTCTCTAGGAATAAATGTATTGTGTCTAATGTCAAACAGGGCAGAGTAATTGCCCTAAGTATTGGGCAAGATGGCTTGTATAATCTTGTTGACTCTGCCACAGTCAACGTAAATGCACATGTAGAGAGGGGCTACCATACAAGATGTGCTAGGGGATGAAATCATTCATAGGCTTGTTAACCCTACTCCAGTCAACTTACTTGCATTAGTTGTGGCGGGAATATCCACTATAAAGGATGTGCAACAAGATGCAATTCCTCAATCTCAGTCAAATGCATGGGTAGTTGTGCAGAAAGATAATATGCGTCAGTCAAAGGCACTGGCTCAAAGGAACAGAAGCAAGGTTTTTGCTTCAGTAGAGCATGGTCATGTTGCTCTTGAATCTAACCTTTGTATGGTACATCAACAGCTAGTTAAACAACCCATCAGATGCCAATGGGTGGACAAAAATTGTACTTTGGACAAGTACAAAGCTCATCTTGTCCCAAAAGGTTTTTTCCAATAGGAGGGAAAAGATGAGGAGAAGGTTTCCTCTCCTATTGTGGATTTGGTTTTTACTCCCACAGCTACAACAAAGATGGTCACATTTCGGTTGCTTCTCTCGAGAGATATAGATGAGGAGATCTACATAGTGTTGCCTGAAGGTTTTCGGGTACCTAATCGTGATCATTTGGTTCGCAAGTTGATTGAGTTCCTATATGAACTTAAGCATGCTCCACGAGCCTAATATACTTTGATCAGCATCTCCAGGATTCTGGACTCAAAACTATGGAGGTCGGGTTTGAGTTATCAACCAATGATGATTCATCACCAGTCAATGAATCACCCCATAGATAATTGGTGGACAGCTTGATACATCTTATGTCCACATGACCGCATCTTTGTTTTGTTTTTGGCTATCTTTTTTGGTTTTTGTCTACACCGAAGTTCCTACATTGGACAGCAACAAAATGTTAGAGGACTGCATATTTCATGTTGATATCTTTAGAACAATCTATAAATGTAATGACTAAACTCTTTGGTCCCATCGTGTTTGTAAAATTTCAAGACAAACTTAGAGTAGACTCCAGTTTAGTCATTAGGGCAAGGTATTAAAGTTATTAATTAGCTATTAGTTAATGTTTAACTCATGGATGGTTATCAACCTTCCCAACTGAATGTAACTACTTTATGGTTAATAAAAAGACGAGCACACAAGTGTGTAAGTGTGGTGCATGCCTTCCATGTCTCTTCATACTTTCAGCATTCATTTGCTAACAAAAAGTCATTTCAAGGATCACTTGAAAACTAGGTTTCAGCATATGGAGAAAAATGAAGATGGGAAGAAATCAGTATTTATTTCTTCTCGCTCCTTTGATGGGGAGGAGAACAAAGAAGAACATTGACTTTCCCATTTTCAAAATAAATACACCAAGGATATAATGGCTATTCATCTAATTATATGAGAAAAATTCTTGTGTTGGCTAATATGTAGCCTACGGGATCATTCATACCTTCTCGTTCCTTGATTTCATTCAATCATGCTTTTCACATTTGATTGGGAGAAGTGTCCTTGTGGCTGTTCCGATGGGGGCCACCTTTCTTGGTACATGAACCCTCCGACAGTATTTCTACCAATAAGTGGCTTTTTTTCTCCCTATCCATGCTATCATGTATCAATCTGAACACCAGTTGCACTATCTATGGGGTTACCGTGTAACTTCTTATTATATTTGTGCTTATAACAATAGAGTTTTGCATTCACTTTCGATTCCATGAAACCTTTTTCTATGTATTTATATGTGTTCACTATTTGATATAATAAAAACTTGGTTGATGGATGTCAACCATACCGGTGTATTGGCAAAGTGGGGAGAGCTCTATTATTAACCCAATTAAGCATCTGAAAGTATATCTAAAAAATAGCTAGCCCCTGATTAATCCATTTATTACTAAAATAACAACTCGTGAGCTTGACCTGATACTGACCCCCAAATCCTTTATTGAATATAAAGGTTCTAGCTCAAATGTTGTGTACAGGCACAGATCTAAAGTTGGTCCCCATTAAAATGCATGTTTTGTTATCAGAGGAAGGTGACATACTCAACTATATCTGCACAAAAGACTGAAATGTTTGAAGAGTGCAGAAGGAAAGATGTTTGAATCAAATGTCAATGTCTGTTATACATGAAGCATCCACCCACATAGATTTATTACGACCGTTTCAATATATTCTCAACATACATTATGTGCATTGATCATTTTAGTTCGGTAGGACACTTCAAACTTAAAAATCTGAACTAAGTACTTTTAGAGAAAATTTCATATACTTGCTCTGAAAAAGTCATTGCAAAAGTCGTTAACAATAACCATGACAGTAGAATCCCAAGCACTAAAGATCGTGTGCTTTTTAAGGGGACTCTCCCTCTCTATGTAGCCTTATCTAGAAGGTACTTTTCTTTTACAGGGATCCTCTATGCAAATTTTAGAATATTTAATATAATGATCATAATTTTAAGTTAAGTACTTGTATAATAAAAGTATGTTGCAAGGGAAAAAATGCACAATAAGAAGACACAACACTCTGCTTAATAAAAGTCGGTAATATGGGAAGGTGCATTGGATAACCTTGAAACTAAAGGGTAGTTGGCATTCAGTTAGGCATCTCTCTCACTTTACGCATTTACCCATTTCATTTCTGATTTCAATGAAGAACAGCACAACAAACATTTCTCTCTCTATTTCTGAGTTTTTCTCCTATCTTTGTTTGCATTTCTGTTGTGGTATCAGAGTAGGTGCATTAAGAGAGGATATGGTCAAATTCTCAAGAAATATAGCTGCAATGACTATCAAAACCCTAGAATTCTGATAAACAAAAAAAACATCACAAAATCAAAGGCATTTTGTGGAGTTGGAAGCAGAATTTCAAGTTTGTAAGTGCATTATTGCTGGAACCGTTCCTAAGGACAGATTTGCACAGGACCATACAGAATCATATGGATTGTACAAACATAAATTTTCAAAATTTGCAATTTGCCCAAAAATAATGAAGATTTTTGAGTTTTCAGTTTTTGGTTTTTAGCATGATTTTTGTTGGGAGTAGCTTCAATCACAATAAACAAATACAAAGGAGAGTTCTGCTAATGTGAATCTAACATAGACAAAGATTATGACAAGCACATACAGACACAAAGAATTTCACCTAGGAAAATCCTTTCACGTGAAAAAACTCAGCACATCAACAACATTAACTGTCTTACAATTCTATGATCAAGTTGCAAGGTTCTATAAGATTCATACAGTGCTTTACTGTATATTACAATGCACATACTTAACAATGTGTATTCAGCATTCGACAACCTTTGTTATACAGTTTATACACTCGTACTCAGCAATTGCTCAACAGCCTAAAATTTTGACTCATACTCGAAACTTGGGAGTTTCTCGACAATTACACAGTATTACTCGGCAGCTTTATCGCCACTTTAAAACACAAAAAAAATCATAAAATAAACTTAAATAAAATGTAAAACATTATTAAATGACATGAGAAATGAATGTAGAGAATGCATAAGTATATTTTCTATTAATTTTCGAACCAAAAGTGTACAAAGTTACAAACGACAATGGTCATAGAATCATATGAAATATCAAATACACATTACATTTCATATCTAGACCAACTATAAGTCTGTTGCAGCTACCCCATGGAAGTGGAGGGTAAAGATTCCACCTCTGCAACAACATCATATGCAAAGATATCTTTTGGATCCTCACCAACCCCTCATAATGTTTGTTTTGCCCCTAATGTTATTGCTTGTCTCTAAATCTACAATCTCTTCCAAAATAAACATGGGCTTCACATCATCAACCATGGAGTCAACATATGGATTAATATCATCCAAGTCAATTGCCTCATAACACTCTTTCCCCTCCACTTGTCTCACACGAAAATGAAAATTGTATCACACAAAAATAAGGTCAGTGAAGCGTTATGTTGTCAACCTATTGTGTTTCTTTGTGTAAACAGCTTCAAACAAGCTCCAATTACATTCACACCCGGAAGAGCTATACAGCTAGCACAAAACGTGGATGGCTAACCTTTGAAGATTTGGTGTCTTCTCACTATAATCTTCCCACTACAAACCTGCAAATAGAACATTTATGATTTTGTAAGTCAACTAGGCTTAAATAAATGAAAAAAGTCTAGTAGTAGTATCTAATTCTACGAGTAACAAGACTAAAAAGTAAAAACAAGTGACTCAATTTATTTTTACCTAGCTCAGAGGTGTTTCTTCTTTTAACGAATAGAGCCAAAGAAAAAAAATTATCCATTGCATTCTTGTAAATTTGCAACTCCTCAATAATTGCATCTCTAGTGTCATCATCAGGGATCATCCTCTCAATACATGAATTGAGGCCATCCATAACCTCTCCATCGACCTTAAATGAATTGGAATAGAAAAACTTAGGATTCAAGTAGTATGTTGTTGTGTGAATATGTTGGAGTGTCTTGTTCCATCTCCGATCAATTATGCACCAAATGCATTCATATTTTCTTTGATTTTTTCAATAATATTTTGCTATGGCGTCCTTGGCCACGTCCATGGCCTCATATAAATAAGCCATTGGGTTTCTCTCCCTATCCACCAACCGTAAAACTCAAACCAAAAGCTCTGACACCTAAAAAAATAATTCACAAATTTAAAATCAAAATTAAGAAAGAAAAATGTAATAAATAAAAAATAATTAATTTTAAGGTTACCTTAAGGATTTTCTTTGAGCGCTTCACAAACACATCATCAAAAATGATCTTTACAACCCTTTCCCCTTCAGCCTCCCTAACATAGGGAGACTCCAACTACCAATGACTCACAAGCGTCTGCTAAAAGGATGTTAGTGACATTGTAATACTCTACAATGAAATAAAGTTTGTGGCGAATCATGTGACTCCTGATCACAAAAGTTCATTTCCATTGACGTGCTCTTTGATCAAGTTTACCACCAAGTGTGATTGTGGAAGAATTTGATGATATTTCTTGTCTTTTCAAACACATCTTTCACCCATGAAATGTTTCTTATGTCCTCAAGTAGGAGATTAATGCAATGAAATGCACTAAGGGTCCAAAAAGGTGTAGGGTGCCTCTCCTCAAGAAGTCTCCCTATTGCTACATATGTTGTCATGTTGTCTGTCACAACTTGGACAACATTCTCCACAACCACTTCCATCACCACTTCATCTAGCATATCACAAAGCGTTTGCATTTTTCAATTGGTGGGAGGCATCAATTGACTTCAAAAAGACCGACTGCTCTCTTGAAGCCCCACTAAAAAGTTAATCAATATATTGTTTTCCCATCCATCCACCCATCAGACAAAACTACATTACCAATACGGATACGGGTACAAGAATCGGATACGGGGATACAGGGAATGTTCTTGGGGGTTTGGATACGTTTGGATACGGCCGTACAAAAATATATATATAAAATTAAAAATACAAAAATATAGCCATATAAGCAAAATTTAACCACACAATATGCAGAGGAAATAAAATAAGTTAAATAAAAACTTCAATATGACGTCCATAGCTGTCTTTTGAAGCCCAAGAGTGAACAAATGTGCAATGTGTTAGGAGGTGAAGTGAATATCCAGACCTCCAACAATTGTAATGGTGTGACGTCTTGTAATCCCCTTGGCAATATTATTTTGTGGTACGACAAGCCATCCGACATGATGGGGGTTGCAGTTCACGTAGCATTTGATAAAATTTGTGTGAATGCTACTTTTAGGGTTGGGAATCCACTTTATTTTGTTTTTAATTGTATTTTGAAGTCCGTGTTTGACTTTTCATCGAGCAAAATTGAAAAAAAATAAAAAATATATATATTTGTTGCCTGAGAGCGCGGGGGAGATGCCCAGGGAGTGCCTAAGCTGTGGATATGCTCAAGTACATCGCCCAGACGTACCCAAGCGTATATGTAGCCCAGGGACGCTCCCTGGGCATCTCCCCCACGCTCCCGTATCTTGGGACATATCCCCACGCTTGAACGTAGAGACAAAATGGTGCAACCCTTTTTTTGCCATAATTTGTTTTGTTCTTCTACAATTGTTTTGGTATGTTTGATGGAATCTTCCAACAAATCACTCAAATCATGAAGATTACGAGCCTTAAACCCCTCCCCAACAACAGTCAATGTAGCGACCAGATTCTCTCGATATGGGTTTTTCGCCACATTGAAATGCATGTTGTAGTACCAAAATTTTGTTGCAATTATTCTTGCTTCATTCTGCACTTCCCGGTTTCAAGCTAAACCTTCGAATGAAGGTTGTAACTCAAGACTACTTCAAAGAAAAAAAAAAGTAGCGGAACTATCTTTTATAGATGAGCCCCATCCCCATCCCCTACCCCCTAAAGTTGGGACAATAGAAGAGGCCTCAATGTCATAATCATCTCTCACTACCCTCCTATTTATTAGGGCTTCAAGTGCATCAACTTTCCTCTTTTTTCTCCACATAAACCACAAGGTAAGCAACCAATTCTCTTTGAGCCTCAAGTGGTTACCTACACAATACAAAATCATTCCCCGGTAATTGTGTGATGTGGTATTTAAGGCGATAGGCACCTCCACTCATCTTCATCCCACAATAATTGCATATCACACAATTGCCCTCTACCGCTGGTTCACAATGCTTCCAAAAAAGGTCAAGAGACTTAGATTTACAATAGGGAGTTGAATCAGATGTCGATGTCATTCTTAAACAACAAACTTGAACTTTATAAAACAAAAAAAAAGTGTTTTAGGATCTAACCCTAGCAATTAATCAAAAGAAGTAGATGTGGCATACAACTTGGTTGGAAGCAATCAACTTTCTTTGGAGGACAAGATGCCAAGCCATCTTTCAGGAGGATACCTCCCCTCTTAGTATGGCGAAGTTGACACTTTTCAGACAAGAGTTGGCTTTGATTGTACAAGCTAAGTTTGAGTGGTTTTGAAGAGATGTGAACTCTTTGCCCATCAGGGCGCAAGCTCAAGTGCTTTCTTTCCTTGCCTATGTAGGGAGAGATTCTTCTTGTTAGCATTATGCTCAAATGATGTAACAATTTGTTCTTCTTGTTAGCTTTATACTCAAATGGCGTAACTATATGTTCCTTGGAGTAATATAAGACGCATTTTTTCTGCAAAAAAATAAAATAAATACATTATGCTCAAATGATGTAACTATTTGTTCTTGTTAGCTTTATGCTCAAATGATGTAACTATTTGTTCTTCTTGTTAGCTTTATGCTCAAATGACGTAACTATATGTTCCTTGGAGTAATATAAGACGCATTTTTTCTGCAAAAAAAATAAAATAAATACATGTAGGTTGTAAGCTGTGTGATTGTGTTTTCCTTGAGGCTTGAAAACGGAGTATAAATTAAAAAGTGGTAGATAATTGTAGGTTTGATTGTGTAGACTCAGTACTGTATACCCTTGGGTCTTGATAATCATTGGATCAATATATATTCCTTGAGACAGCCTTGAACAGTGAAAGCCCTAGGCTCCACTGATTGTATAAATATGTGCCACTATCTATCACTCTCATAGTCTAAAAATAGATTCAAAAATTGCAAGAAAACCCTAGCTCCACTGACTGTGCACTGTATTCGTGAATCGCAATGAAAAATGCAAAAATAAGCATAAAATCTTTTTTTTTTTTTGCTCTATCCTCTGCCTAAGCAAGTCACGGCGATAAAGTTGCAATTTTTGCCGAGTAATCATTGTTATTAAGCAAAAATCATTGATTTATCAAAAAAACTTTGCTCCCAAATTTATCAAAAGATTAATCGTTTCAAGAACTCGCAATTTATTGGCAATTACTAGTGATTTTTGAATCCATAGTTACACATATCCCTATGTAATTCTAATCTTCTTCCTCAGAAGAACAATGTCTTTTAATAGACACTTCACTTGCAACATCCGCATTGCAGAAGAAAATTGGTGAGTTTCATTTCACATTTAATATAAAATAAAAAACTTAGTAAATATTTAAAATATAAAAGTAGAAATCTCTAATATTTAATAAGTGTTGATTTGTCTCAATATTTGGTGGTTATTGTTGGTTATGGCAATAGAAAATTTGAATAACCTTATGGTGTTAGAGTCTAAAAGGTTTAACAGTCAAAATTTCACCATTTGAAAACATAGGATGTTGAGCATATTCGTGTATTAGAAGTTGGATGGGGTTATCAAGATTAATCACAATAATCATGAGTAGCTTCAAGATTAAGGCATCAATCCCATACGAGATCCTCCTAGCAGAAAAAGTACTTTTCCAATAGAAGCAAAAGCTATGATACATCTCCCAAGATATCTAAAAAAATTGAGAGCATGGAAGAGGATAGTTGGAGCAATAATGAGAAAAGAGCTGAACAAAATAAATAAGACATGGATGAAACAAAACAAGCTAAGAATGAATATGTGGGGCATCAACCTGCAAAAATGCCCAACCACCAACCAAGACATCAAAAACTATGTGAAGAATAACTTCAAACTAAACATGTGGACAAAGCAACTTGGGAGGAATAAGCAATACCACATGACCGAGTTCAACCCCACTTACAAACATGACCAATAAACTTGCAAGGAAGCAAAAATCAAAGGGAAAATGAAGATGCTCATAGCCCAATTGAGGACTAGAATGCACCAACTTAGATGTGGGACAAATAGGTAAAAGATCCCAAAAGAAAGGTGGGAAGAGAAAATATGTTTTTTCAAAGCCTTGGGTATGGTAGAGACAAAATAGCACTATATCATGGAATGCTCCATGTATAACAACATTTTAGCTAGCTACCTAGACAACCTATAGCAGGCATCTGTGTCTACCATCTTTGAAGCAACGAACATTGAAAAAAGTTGGGAACTTCTAATCCAAATTAACAAGAGTATGAACCTTCAGAAGCAAAATAGTAGTAGAAACTCGAACTAGGGTCCAACTATGTAAATCTTCTCTTTCAATTGTTTCTCACCCTTTTAGCAATGTTTTTTGTTCTTGGAATCCCATAGACTGTTTTGGTCTTGTGGACATTATTAAAATCTCTATCTATTTATCTATCTATCCATCTATCTATTTATCTATCTATCCATCTATCAATAAGGAATTTCCTAAGAATCAAGGAAAACAGACTACAATAAATCGAGATAAGTACTTTGTTCGAAATAATAGGTTGTTCACTTTATTTGATACTGATGAAATGTCCGTTGAAGTATTAGGTTTCAAATATGTTGTAGAGATGTAGAACTGATAAGTATGAAATTTTTTATATTTCAAGAACATGTTCCTCAAGGAATTTGATGTTTTCAATCAAGATATGGGAAGGGTGGTCTCTCAAACAACATTTGTTGAAATTTAAAAACAAAGGATCAACTAGTAGCCATCGATTGAAAAGTAAATTACAGAGATCTAGTAATTATTGTTCCCAGTATCCTCCCTTTTTCATTTAGTACATTTGTTGAAACTTTCAATAAAACTACTACAGAAAATGTTATGAATTTGAATAAACTATAGAGCAAACTACTGCAATAAGATAGTTGGAATACACAAATTTGGTTCAAGGGAGGAGTCAACCTCAGAGTGTGCTTTGTGGGTGAATTCCAAGAAAAAGAAACACCAACAATTTTCTTTAGAATCTTCAACCATTTTAGGTAATAAAACTTTCAAGTCTAATATTGGGTGTTATTTTTGTGAAAAGAAAGGTCATACAAAGAAATCTGTAGGAAAAGGTTGGCATGGTAAATAAATAAAGTTTAGAACACTAATTTGGTTGATAAAGAGAAATGTGCCTAACGATGTCCCATTGTAATCATTCAATAAGGGATATTTGGATTTTGTATTCAAGTGGAGTAGTCATATGACTAAATGGTGTGATTTGTTTGTAAATTTTGTTTAAGACTCAAACAAGACAAATTCGATGACACTTTGTGATTGTAGCATCGTGGTGATGTCAAGATCTGCTTCAATGATGGTAAGAAATTCACATTCAAAATGTCATTTATGTTCTTGCTTTGACTAATAATTTTTTGTCTATTAATCAAATCACTAGTTGTGGGCATTTGGAGGTTGTATTTTTAAATGACAATTGTCTAGTTAAGGAGAAGGGTAGTGGTAAAGTCCTTGCCAAGGGGGTTAGAAAGTATAGTCATTATAGATTTGAGACTGCTAACACATCAGAAGTTTATGCTTTGGTTGCATCCAATTTGGAGTTTTGAGTTTGGCACCAATGGTATGGACACCTCATTAAATGACAATTGTCTAGTTAAGGAGAAGGGTAGTGGTAAAGTCCTTGCCAAGGGGGTTAGAACGTATAGTCATTATAGATTTGAGACTGCTAACACATCAGAAGTTTATGCTTTGGTTGCATCCAATTTGGAGTTTTGAGTTTGGCACCAAGGGTATGGACACCTCATTAAATGACAATTGTCTAGTTAAGGAGAAGGGTAGTGGTAAAGTCCTTGCCAAGGGGGTTAGAACGTATAGTCATTATAGATTTGAGACTGCTAACACATCAGAAGTTTATGCTTTGGTTGCATCCAATTTGGAGTTTTGAGTTTGGCACCAATGGTATGGACACCTCATTAAATGACAATTGTCTAGTTAAGGAGAAGGGTAGTGGTAAAGTCCTTGCCAAGGGGGTTAGAACGTATAGTCATTATAGATTTGAGACTGCTAACACATCAGAAGTTTATGCTTTGGTTGCATCCAATTTGGAGTTTTGAGTTTGGCACCAATGGTATGGACACCTCAATAGAATCTATCTCACTTTATTTATGAAAAACAATATGGTTGTTGGAAACATGTATTTTCAACCTAGTTGGAGGGGAAACAAAGCAGGAAAGCATTCCCGAAATAAAAGGCATGGAAGGCTACATGGTGTCTCATATTGGTGCATGTAGATGTTTGTGGCCCATCGAAGGTAAAAATATCTTAAAAAACAATAGAGGTGAAATCAATATTTGCTGTTTTATACTTCCTACTTTTTGTTGATGGTTACAATAGGACAATGTGGGTGTATTTTCTCAAACATAAGAGTGATGTGTTTGAGAGATTCAAGCAGTTTAAGGTTGTTGTAGAGATTGAATCCAAATTGAAAATTAAATTTCTATGTATGAGTTTTGGAGCAATTCATTTGCTAATTTTGTGCTAAATAGGTGCAAAAACAATTTTTTTACCTCTTATAGGCTGCAACAATATAGAGTTGTGTTCAAAAGGAATCGAGTGGTGATGGAAATGACTCAATGTATACTAAAGGATAAGAGTATGTTTAATAATTTTTGGGCAGAAGTAGTAAGAACACCTATCTATATTCTTAATAGGAGCCCATCCAAAGCATTGAAGGGGCCCCACATGAGGCTTGGTCAAGCAAGAAACCAAAGATACATTTCTTCAAGATATGTGGTTGTACAACACATGTTTATGTTCTACATTAGGTTCGCAATAAATTGAATAAGTCCAAGAAATTCATCTGTCTTGCCTATAATGAGCAATCAAAAGCATACATAATCACAGACATGTCTACTAAAAAGATAACTTGTTAGAAAAATTAGCAATACAAAAAGAATTATGATCATAGTGAAAAAGCAATAAAATAGCCAAATCAGAAGTACACACGGATTTATGTGGAAAACCTAGAAGTGTTCCAATAAAAACCACGGGTCAAGGGTCTCTCAGTATTTTATTAATATCAAGAATCAATCCATTGTTACATCAATGGCATAACCACTCTTTGGCTCCAATTATTATCAACCATACTACGATACCTTTCTCCTAACTCATGAGTTTCTTTTATAGAAGAACTCAAATTAGAAACTGTGGTACAAAACTACATGTAGTACAAACCGCGTGCAATACAAATGCATGTAGTACTACCACGTGAGTCGTACGTGTACAAATGCCCTTAAAATGCATTGTACAGACTCCAAATTTTCATTTAGGGCTTCGGTCATGCCCAGCGCATGCGAATCACGCATGGAACTAGTCATCAAATGCTCTATCAATGCTGGAAGAATAAAACTGACTTCACATACCAGCATAACTATTAGTAGGGATGTTGATTTTGATGACGGTGATACTCTTTTGAGTTTTGATATTGGCTCCACAACCAACAGCAAAATCAGATTCTCTGTGTATTTTGAGTCCTAGTAACATGGCTTTGGATGGTACTTAGAATGTGTAGGATACAAGAGGTTTTGGGAGCTGATATAGGAGTTGAAATGCTCGTTGGAGAGGATGATGTTAAAATCATTCTTATTGTTTATGTGGATGACTTAATCATCAAGACTTAATCTTATTGCTGATTTTCCACTCAATAAAAAGGCAAATGCTTGTGAAAGGGTTTATAAAACCAAATTGAATGTGGATGGTTCGCTGGGCAAACATAAAGCCAGGCTTGTAGCAAAGGGGTTTTCACAGCAAGCAGGGATAGGCTATGAGAATACATTTGCCCCTAAAGCCAAGATGAAAACAATTAGGTTAATGAATACCATTACATCTCAGTTGCATTTGGAAATGTTTCAGATGGATGTCAAATGTGCCTTTTTTAATAGTGATTTCATGCAGGTATACATGACCAGCCCAAAGGTTGTGGTTGCTAGCAAGGAAAGCTGTGTGCAAGTTGATGAAGGCACTCTATGGGCTGAAGCAAGCATTAAGAGCAGGTTATACTAAAATTGATCATTTTTATTAATTCAAGGTTTGGGAGGAGTCTTGATCCCAATCTTTACGTCAAATGTTTGATGGATGATATAGTCATTATTATTGTTTATGTGGATGGCTTAATCATCACGGAAAGGAAAACCAATGGTATTAAGAAGGTAAAATCAGATCTCTGCTCTAATTTTGACATGACAGACTTAGGTCTCGTACACAATTGTTTAGGGGTAAAATTCTTGCATATAGATGAAGGTGTTTTGTTTTCCAGGAAAAGCATGCAAAAGGATTACTTGAGAGATTCAAGATGATGGATTGTAAGCTAATGATGGCCCCTGTGGAGGCTAGTTTAAAACTGGAAACATCAAAGCATGCTATTAAGCAAGTCAACGAATCACTTTATCAAAAATTGGGCCTTCAAATGTTTCAGATGGTTTCAGATGGATGTCAAATGTGCCTTTTTTAATGGTGATTTCATGGAGGTATACATGACCAGCCCAAAGGTTTTGTGGTTGCTAGCAAGGAATGCTGTGTGCAAGTTGATGAAGGCACTCTATGGGCTGAAGCAAGCATTAAGAGCATGTTATACTAAAATTGATCATTTTTATTAATTCAAGGTTTGGGAGGAGTCTTGATCCCAATCTTTACGTCAAATGTTTGATGGATGATATAGTCATTATTATTGTTTATGTGGATGACTTCATCATCACAGAAAGGAAAACCAATGGTATTAAGAAGGTAATATCAGATCTCTGCTCTAATTTCGACATGACAGACTTAGGTCTCGTACACAATTGTTTAGGGGTAAAATTCTTGCAAATAGATAAAGGTGTTTTATTTTCCAGGAAAAGCATGCAAAAGGATTACTTGAGAGATTCAAGATGATGGATTGTAAGCTAATGATGGCCCCTATGGAGGCTGGTTTGAAACTGGAAACATCATAGCATGCTATTGAGCAGGTCGACAAATCACTTTATCAAAAATTGGTGGGTAGCCTTATATATATATTTCTACCAATAAGCCTAATATTCTCTTTGTTAAAGAATCAAATTTTCAGAAAATTTGCGATTAAGATTTTTTCGGAATCGAAAATCCTTTATTGCATTTTTTCCAAAAATATGTTCCTTTAGCATTGTGGATTTGTGGAAGCTTGAAGTCATTGATTTTCTTTATTGTCAGCTATGTTAATAAATTTCATAGTAAACCCAAATGTTTACTACTGGGGGGCGGCAAAGATGAACTTAAGGTACATCAAAGGCACATTGATTTTGGTATGGTGATTATGATGATTTTCATCTGGTTGGTTATACAGATTCGAATTGGGCCAAATCAACAAGATATATCTTCAGTCATAGAACACATGTAGTATCTTGGGTAAGCAAGAAACAGAATATTATTTTGTCTTCAACAGAAGCGAAGTACAAGGCTCTTGTTTTGGTTGCATGTGAGGCAATTCAGTTGAGAATCTTGGTTGATTTACAATTACAGCAGGACCATTTCAGGATGTGCTCAAACTGATCAAAAATCCAGTTTTCATGCATGTACCAAGCACATAGAAGTTTATTTCCATTTTACTTGTTTATTGTTCGAGAAAGGAGTTATTGAGTTTAAATATTGTCCAACTCAAGAGCAAGCTGAAAATATGTTTACAAAACCTCTATGTATTGAAAAGTTAATTAAATTAAGGGATAAACTTTTCATGTTTTCATATGTGACCATTAAGGAACGGAGTTAAAATATTTAATATAATGGTCATAAATGTAGGTCAAGTACTTATATTATAAACACAATGGCATAGAAAATAAATGCACAATAAGAAAATATAACATTATGCTTTGTAAAAGTTAGTAATAAGGGAGTCTGCATTAGTTAACCTTATAACTAAACAGTAGTTAGCATTCGGTTGGTCATCTATCTCACTTTCAATATTCACCCATTTCATTTCTGATTTGAACAAAGAATAGCACAGCAAACCTTTCTTTCTCCATTTCTGAGTTTTTCTCCTATCTATAAATTGTCTCTCACAACAATTACACAGCACTATATAGATACCAAACTTACCGAATAAAATAGAGGCACAAAAATTATTCAATTGCTAAACAAAATTCATTAGAAAAAATATGCTAAGGGGTTAATCAAATTCACCTGTGTTGTATATGGATTGAAGCTTATTCCAAGAGAGGTCACAAAATCCTCAGCAATACTGTGCCAATTGACATCTGGGTATGCTACAAGATGGGCATTGTAATTCCCAACAGCACCAGCCATTTTTCCTAGTAATCTCACTCGAGAAACTTCTTGTCGCTGCTCACTTAATCTGTAACAAAAGATTGCCATCTCCTTTCCTAAAGTAGTTGGCGAAGCTGTCTGTATGAGCTCAGGAAAAACCCAGTGTGAGGACAGATTGTATCAATAATGTTCACTTACAGGATTTAGACAAAATAAAAAGTTAAATTATAGGATGCTCAATCAAACTATTGATTCCAATGATTTGTTATCATCAGGAAGAAATTTTATTTGACAGATTAAGAAATTCATATGTGAGATTAACTTGTTATTCTGGAGCCTAAGTTGGGAATCAGATCACTGTTGCTATGTCAAAAGATTAAAAAGAGGAAAATAGTTCCAATGCACATGTATCTTCATTTCCTTGTGACAAAATAGCAATTTGAACCTTAAGGTCGCAAGAGTCATATGTAAGACAGAATCTTGACAACCATTTACAATAAAAATGAGATATGATGATCACAAAGGCAGTGAATATGCATCAATAGCCTTATAAACATTATCTACTCGAAAGAAATTGTATTTATTTTGGAATATGCAAAACTTGATTTAAGTGGACAAGCAGAGCAAGAGACTTCAGCATGCTTGCTGCACCAAAAAATTGAAGTATGCCCGCATGCATTTCATCACAAATGGCTTCAACAATAAAGAAACTTTATAAATATTAAAAACATACTTTTGTATTTTTTTAATTATATGGAAAATAATATTATATCATTTTAAATATTCTAACACTGAAAAGATAATTGTGTGCATAGTTCGCTGGATTTTAGTTAAAGGCACTTCATAGTTCTTATGCAAGTAAAATCATCCAGACTGATGGACAAATCAAGGCAGTAACCTAGAATTTATTAACAGTCATATATATATCATCCAGACTGATGGCCAAATCAAGGCAGTGACCCAGAATTTATGAAGCGTTATATATATATATATATATATATATAACTCTTCAGAACCTAAGAGTCTAAACAAATTCGTTGGTAATAGAGTCTAAACAAATTCGTTGGTAATATAGTCTAAAAACACATTTTCTGAGGAAACTCTGGCCTTCGATAGAATTTTCTTTGAGCCACAATGCCCATTAGTATTACTCCATTTGCAAGTCGCTGCCACATGCAATGTTCAAATAGTGATATGCTTCTTGACACCTACATATTGCTTGAACTAAGATAACTCACACGAACAGACTGCTCAAGACATAAAATTTCAAACAGTAAAATATAAAATCAACTTGGAGAAATACAAGACAACTCCAATGTTTCTGGTGTTAAGTGTGCACGATCTAATGATCTCAAGTGAGCAAGAAATTCTCAAGACAGGAATTGATTCCTAATCGGGTAAGAATATGAGTGCTGATGGCGATATTATGTAACTATAACCACACAAAAGATGCACATGTGCACCAAGCATGAGTGTAAAGAGCCATGGGAAATAAATTTCATGATTACCTTAGGGCCTGGATTTTGGCTCAGTGAGTGGCTTAAAATTTATGTGGCTACAAAGAGTATGTTGATGGGCTGTACATAAATACGTATATGTGTAGTGGAGTAGAGGGAATATGGATGGGTACAATTTTCCAGTCTGTGTGTGTACAGCAGGGGGCAGGGAGCAGGGTGCATGGCAAGGTTGGGAAAGTAAATAGCCTATCCTTTGCAAACCTAATTTTCTTCCTGACGGTAGCATATTGCAAGCATATGAAATGTAATACAACCAAAAAATTGATAAACACTACAGAGCATCACATAATATTTAAGAAATAGGTATGCCAGGTTTCCAAAAAGACCAGCATTAATGTAAAGAGCCATGGGAAATAAATTTCATGATTACCTTAGGGCCTGGGCTTTGTCTCAGTGAGTGGCTTAAAAATTTATGTGGATACAAAGAGTATGTTGATGGGCTGTACATAAATATGTATATGTGCAGTGAAGTAGATGGAATGTGGATGGGTACAATTTTCCAGTCTGTGTGTGTACGTCAGGAGGCAGGGTGCAGGGTGCATGGCATGGTTGGGAAAGTAATTAGCCTATCCTTCACAAACCTAATTGTCTTCCTGACAATAGTATATTGCATGCATATGACTTAATACAACCAAAAAATAGATAGACATTACAGAGCATCACATAATATTTAAGAAATAGGTATGACATGTTTCCACAAAGACCTAATAAACTAAAAGAGCTGGAACTTGTCCAAATATTTTGATTATTCGTGAAAATCTTAAATCAAGACATGAAAATGTTACGTATGGACATGAGATATAAGTTATAACTTTGTCATAATCAAAACTCCAAACATTTGAAAGTGAAGCATCTGTTCCAGAACTATGGAAGGCAATTGGCTAATAGTTAACAGATGTGCAATAATGAGTCAGCTTGCTTCAAATGTATAAAACATTTTTTACTTGTTAAAATACTAAGTTGCCAGTTCCGATACGGGGATCAAGTAATGTCAGTATGGCAATTTGTTTTGCCCAGGTTCGGTACAGCCGTACAACAAATATATATTATATTAAATATATAAAAAAACTCTAGCCAAATAAGCAAAATTAACTACAAAATACGCAAAATTTTCCATGAGCAGTCATTCCAAGGCGGACAGTTATGGTGGCAGACAATAACGGGTCCACAACCCATAACCACTACATTCCTTCAATTTTAAATTTTAATTTGTTTAATCAGTGAAAACAGAAAAGCACACAAAATTGTTATATGTAAAAACAACCTAGCATTTGACTATAAATTTGGTAATGGTTAGATTGTTTTCCGTTGTCTCTTGAGTGATATTAGAATCACAAGCCTATTTTGTCTTCTTAACCTGGATCAACAATATTCTGTTATATCTTGACATCCACCGTCACTCATAAAAAAGTGGTAAAAAAAAAGCCAAACAGGCATTTTTTGGCTGTAGGTTTAGCCTGGGTATGTCCTGGGAATACCCGGGAAGGTCAAGACATGTCCAGGCAGACGTACCAGATCGGGACCAGTCCCCTGCAGGTGCTGAACCTGACTTCTTAACTAAAAAATGTAAAGACGAAGCCAACTCATCTTCAACTTGTCTGACTTGATTTTTTACACGGAATCATGTAGCACAACCACATGATTATTTGGCATATTGGTTCTGCACTATAGCAACCAAGCTTTCTCATGTTGCTTTTTAAAATTGCACAACCACCAAGTATATAAACACCAAAAGGACATTAGGGTGCTTCATGATCATGGCCCTCAATGAGAAGTCTTTAACTTTTAAGAAGGATTATACAAGCTTAAATCATAGATCTTTAAGACGTGATAGACTAGCTATGCAAAACCTCTTTTCTCAAACAATACAATTGCTCACATTTACAGGAAATTTGTATGCACCTAGAATAATATTTTCAATGTTCCTGTTGATGACTTGTGTGTTGAACTTTTGGTACCAACGTTACAAACGAATGCATTTCCCTGGTTGTGGATTTAAAATATTTTTCATGTGTCAACAAGTCACTTGCAAATACGCTAATAATAAGTAGTAAATGTTTTAATACAATCTCCATTGCTGTGATTGAAAATGCCTTGATACATGGTGAGTCTATTAGACTGTAACTCCAAATTATCCAATAGCTTTCTCACCCAAATTTTAGGAACAAATAGTTGCCTTAGTTCATCTTAGGCTTAAGCTGCATAGTTATGTATATAGCACCAAACTCACCTATGAGATGAAGCAATTTATAAAGGTGGTTCAAGCATGCATAACATGACCTCGCAATTAGTGGCACAGGTATAGCTAATGTTGGATGACATTACACATTGACTCAAATGATGTTTGGAACTTGGAACACACATCAATCAAAAAAAATGAAAGTGGTATACCTGTAAGCATTCCCTCGTCGCGTAATCTGGAATATACTTCAAAAAGAACTTGGAAGCCTGTTGATATATCTGTGCAAGCAAACTCTATTTGACGTTCAACCTTGCAAATATATTTACCAGTAATTATTCCAATTATATTCTCGCTTCTCTCTTAGGCTATCATTATTATGCATTATCTTTAGTTGATCTTATTCATGGTATGTACTTATGCATGATCATTGTATCTCAGTATAGTTTGTGCTCAACTTAAGTATACAAAAATCTTGGGCTCATAATGGTTGATGCAAAATGTTTACATCAAAATAGCCCATACAGCATAGTCATTGGAAGGGAGCATTGATATATACCAAGTACTGCTGATGCCCATGAAGATATCATATCCAACGATAATTTAAATTAGTTTCATTCTTGCAGAAAAATCACATGTTCCTCTACAGTGACAGTGGTTTTGAAACTTTAATATCCTCATAGTAAATATCAAATGTGGGAGTTAATTGCATACAAGGGATTTTCACTCTCACATTCTCTTGAGGAACATGCTTCTCGGTTTCCACAAAAATATTACATTCTTTCCATTCTAGGCAGAATAACATTGGATTCAGTAGTGCCTTGGGATGATATAAACAAAAAATCTACTAAGCATGAAATATAGCAATACCAGTGTTGCCTTGGCTCCAATATTGATTTATTCACCTTCACATGTAAAGCCTTCCCTTTAAGCTCTTTACTAAGTCAACTTAATCTTATAGGTAACATTACATTAGAGAGAACTGATAAACAAATTTTATAATAATTGAATATCACAAATGATATATTACTAATCAATAAAAGCATATTGTGACCATCTCCATGTCACTGTTAACTTTCTGTTATGATTTTAAATCGGGAAGATGTTAACTATTAGAAAATTGCAGCAGAAATTGAAAAAACTATAATAAAAATTTGAAATTTGTTTGTCCTTTTTTTTTTAAAACTTGACTATGAAATTTCAGGAAATACACACCAAATCTCAAAAAAACTCAAATAGAACTGTATTAAAATTCAAAATTGCATTTCTAGGTAGTACATAAGATGACAACGCTTTACTATGAAGATATGGGTGCCAACTCAGGCACAAGCCAAAAGCAGTGTGGGTGCCATAATTGGCTAGGAAAAGTCCTTCCAAAGGCTTCTGCTCAAAAATTTCTCAGCGCAAAATCAACCCTTTCACTTGAGGCTTTAAGGTCTTTTAAAATTCCTGCAGGTCTAAACGATTCCATAGACGTCTTAGCTAATTCCATCCCATTTTACACTCTTTATACTCCATTACACTTGAACAAAAAACTTTGAAAGGGACTCTAGACTCCTTGCCCCATTTCATTGATCGGTATATACCCAACAACCCTAATCTTTCTCTTATTAATAGTTATCTCAATGATAAGCATAGCACAGAAAGTTCAATCTCAATGGTAAGCTTACCAAAAAAAGCTCAATCTCAACCGTGCTTTAAATGATTTTTCCAAATAAAAAATAGACAGATGGGGCTCAATAAATACACGACACACCGGGATATATTTCTCAAAAACGCATTTCCCAATATTTGTTTCTTAGCATTTCTGCGACACTTTCACTGCTGTGGCCCAAAAAGCATTGCAACACATAAACATGAAGGCATGATAAACTTTTAAGGGCATCCTCAGATTACTACTAAAAGAGTGTTGTCTCAAAAAAAGGGCCCGCTTGCCCACAAGCAACACACGTAACAGACAAGGATTAAATACTCAGAAATACAAATAAATCTTTCCCTTCTTAATTGAACCACTTAATCTTTTAACTAGAACGATAGAGAAATACCTTTTTCTATAAAAGAAAGTAGTCCTCTCTTTGAACAAGCCAAAAAGTGGCAATCCTATAGTTGAATGATCATGGAAAGAAACACTCAAATGATTTCACCCTATTTGATTTCATGTGAACAATTCCTGGTATGATTTACATCAACTATCTATGAAGATAGATCAGATCCCTGATTTATTGTAAAGGAAAGCCTCTTAGCATATATCTTGTATATTGTTATCGCCATGTGGTACTATTTGGCAAATGAAAACTCCTCGCTATTTGAATGTCTCTTCCTTAGACATACAATACATAGCCTGTAATTAGCTCCCTGTGAACTTTGGCTGATCACTTGAGCACTGAACTATTTAAAATTTGGATTCGTCACTTGTCACCCCCACTATTGATGGCTAGGCTGGCCTCTTGTCCCCCCCACTATTTATGATTTAGGATGGTCTTTTGCTACCCCCACTGTTCATTATTTGGTTTGGCCTTTGTGGCCCTCATTGTTGATGATTTAGTCAGGCCTCTTGTGGCCCCCACTACTGATGAATTGGTTCTGCTCTTGTGGCCTCCAATTGATAATAACTTGGGCCGGTCCATTGTGGCCCTATATTTTGATGATTTTGCTAGCCTCCTATGGCCTTCTTGTTGATGATTGGACTGCTCTCCTATGATGCACACTGTGTGATACTGGATAGGTAGGATGGCAAGTTGGTCAAAGCCATAAATTAGTAAGCTTGTTGCCCAACACAATGCTAAAGATGAACCTTAAATGGCTCCTACTTCTGATAGGTTTCATAATGCATGTTCTCCATCCTAACGGTTGAGCCATTTCATATATCCATGTCCATCACATTTCTATTGCATTCTAAACTCTGCTACAGCATGTTCCTTGAACTTGGGTGTTAGGAGAGGTTATAGGGGAGTGCATTGCTTCCTCCTAGGAATGTCTATCTAGGGCCTATTAGCCTTGGCCATTCTGTGATGGACATTATCAGGACTTTCATTGGCAATTTTGCAGTGGTTGATGAGGATATCATCCATTCTTTTGGCCCAACCCTTGCTGCAGGCATGTGACAATGTTTTTTTTTTTTTTCCATTGTTTGTCACGAGTTTTAACATTCCTCAGCACCGTGCTGCATTGCTTCAATTGGGGATCCTTCCCTCATTTTGATATGTATTTAGATTTTATGGTTCCAGGGATTCAACCACCTTCGGTATAACCTCTCTTGCTTTATTTCTTTGCTTTTGCTTTTGGCGTTTTTGTGTTTAGTTTCTTTTATAGCCTAGGGTCCTCTTACCGTAGTTCTTCTTTATTGTAATTGGTTGTACTTTCAAGTCTCACTGACCTACTTTGGTCATTGGTAGACATTAATATAATGTCTTTCTTTCTCTTGTTGGTGATTTTGGATTGAAACTAACATTTTATATAAATTTGTACTATGTCTATATTTGCTTTACAACTGTATACATTGTAACATGTCCTGGAGGAAAAAGACCAATTTCTACTTATAAAAGGGGATGTGCGCACTTTTTACCATCAAAGACACAATGATCTCAATTAGATTTGCACATTCCCACTACATTTGAATAATTTTATATTTTCTGGCCCATGCTATTTCTGAATTTCGGGGATTAAAAATTTGTTAACCTAATCTATACTTATAAAATTGTGCTTGGATTGAAAAAGCGGACGCTATGATATTTAATGCATCTCGATATTTAATGCATCTCGAACACGGTTCAACCAAAGTTTCTTTTACACCTCTTTCATTTAGAGAGCATTTCCAAAATTGGCTGCTATCTACATAGAACCTAAGGCATAGTTGTAGACTGTCATGCTAGTATTGTCATTGTTATCAGCCTAATATTAATTATAAGTTTTGATATCCGACATTAAGTTGTTAATGATTGTCTTGTCGGCTTTAGGTAGAATTGTAACGACTCTCTTTGGTTATGTTTTATCGTCGAAGGTTGTGTTTAACCGACAAACTTGAGTCATATCATACGAATATATTGTAGGACATTGATCATTTGATGTAAGGGTGTTGTGTCACAAGTCCTCCCTGTACCAAACAACTTGTATTAAGCACTACCTATATAATATAAAGTTTTTATTACTATCATGTTCTTCTATGCTACATTGTGGTATGGATTCACTATTCTGTAATTGATGTTCATTTGGTAGCGTAGTTTGTATAACAAACATTTTGGCATCATTGTCTTTGTGAATGTTGGGTCAATTAGAGTCAGTTCTAAAGCAAAAGTTAGTTGACAATAAGCATTGATGACGAGGCACTACATTATTTTATAAGATCTTTGTGCCGAATGTAATCGTGAAGGACAACAACAAAATATTTTACAAGGGTATGACGAGAGGAGTCTTCAAGAAGAAGAATACCAATGTCGTACAAGAAATGATTAATGTCATTGACCATGAACAAAGGCTGTAGAATAAAACAAGATGGTTAGGGACTAGATGAAGAAATCAGACAGTCTACTCAATTGGTGGAACAACAAGAAAGACAACAAAGGCTACAACAAGTAGCCAATTCTAAAAATCCATCAAGTGAAGTACGAAGCAGAAGTGGAAGTCGAAGTGTAAGCAGAAGTCAAAGCCAAAGTTGGGGCCAAAACCAATAAAGTGTTGAATCGGAACCAGTTGAGGCTAAGCCAATCAAAAGTAAGGAGAGGTTAGAGATTGCCAGACAATTGTCCCTTCTTGGAAAAGGAAGTGCAGACCTTGCCGACCAAGTCAGGTTGGAGGGTGGTGCAAAAGAAAGAATCAGGTGAAGCGTACATGGACCCTAGTGAGGATTCGACTAAGCCCCCTCATTTTGAGGTAAGTCTTTATTTTAAAATGGATTTCAATAATGTCTTCTTTAAGGAAGAAGAAAAGTCACGTACAAGACAAATTTCTGCAGAATTGAAGCTCTGCTTATATTTCGAAATGGATTTCAATAATGTCTTCTTTAAGGAAGAATAAAAGTCACGTACAAGACAAATATTTGCAGAATTGAAGCTCTGCTTATTGAAGACTCATAACCAAAAACACCAAGGCAGCCCAAACAACGAGTTGGAGTGAGCAGTACAAAAAGGGAACCTAATGGTAAGCAAAATAGCTTACACATTGTTGTCAAAGGAAGGGTTGAGTATAGGGACGTGTCCAACAGTGCTAAGAGAGTAGAGGAATGTCCAACACATAATTTCCTGAGAAGGAAAATCATATTTAAAGAGGCACATCAGAAGCACCCCGTGCCCACAACCATGGGCACCCCTTCAAATACATCTCCTCAAAAGCAGATGCTACCAAAGTTCACTACTAACAGATTTAAGGATCCGGTGTGGCATTGCAGGACATGCATCACAATCTTGGATTTCCAATGGGCAAATAAATGAGCATCATTGGTTTTGGTGCTTTCGAGCCACACTTTGAGGAGTGGCTATTTATTGGTACACAGATGCACCAACCACTAATTAGGCAACATTGAAGAAATTGAGAAGAGCATTCGAGAAGGAATTTAAGCCCCACAAAGGACAACGAGATTGTTGTTGAGATCTATAATACCCAGCAAGGTAAACATGAGAATCTACGAGCCTACAATAGGAAGCTCAAAGAACTATTGGGAAAACTTTTAAAAGAACCAGTTGGCAGCTTGGAATGATGGTTCATTAAAGGGTGAAAACCTTCATTGTGGAGGAAGGGGAAGGTGGTCCCACCTTCATCTTACAAAGACGCATACCATGAACAAGGATCAGTGCAAGCTCTTAGGAGGGACATGCTTTAAACAATCAAAGAACTAAAGAGACACTATGAATGAAGGCAAGGGTCTTTGGTGTACTGACTACAAGATAGAATGTCACACAAAGGTAAATTACCC
The DNA here is from genome assembly GCA_037957365.1 of Torreya grandis. Classification (NCBI taxonomy): domain Eukaryota; kingdom Viridiplantae; phylum Streptophyta; class Pinopsida; order Cupressales; family Taxaceae; genus Torreya; species Torreya grandis. Next base: position 2,604,548 of record JARHVA010001134.1, read on the forward strand.
AAAGAACATGTTATCTGAGATTTGTCAAGCTATAGGGCATTCAGTCATGGATTGCTCATACAATTTGTAGAAAAAGAGCACCCAAGTACTTTTCACGCAAAGGGAGCAATCGACATCACCCACCATGCCACCAAAGTCAAACAATTACCAGCATCAAAATGCTAGTGGTGGTGGTAATCGGATTAAGTACAACTCCCAAGGATGATTAATAGTGCAATGTCGGAGTCTAACGCATGGGGCCATTTCGCAAGAGAATGCCCTACAAATCAAAATAACATTGGTCTTCTTTGCGGATGGTATGGGCCTGAAGACCATAATGATGGCAACTGTCCAAAGCAAGCAAATGTCAACATGATTGACATAGTTAGGGATGAGGAGATTATGGAAATCGCCGGAGCACAAATAAAGAAAGCTAATTACCCCGACCCACAAACGAAGGAGAAGGAGATTTGTCCCCTAAGCTAGTGAAAAATCTTAAGCGCACTCAACATATAGTACTAAGATGGTTGAACTCTTGGTAAATTCCAAGTGGAAAATTTTGCACTATATATTTTAATGTGTGTAGAGGATGTGCAGAGGATGAAACCCAAGACTACTACATCATAAAAAGAAGCTCTAACCAACACACCCTATCATACTACTTAACCAAATACATGAATGAGAATGAGGTCTTTACTCCTCAAGCTCCCCTTACATTTTTTAGCATGTTTTCCAGAAAAATGGCAAGTTTGGATGTTTTCCTTAAAAATCCTTTGTTGAATGAGAATAGAGCCCCCCACTCTTTTTACAAATGTGTCAAGTTTGGATGCTTGCCTACAAATTCCTTTGTTTTCAAAGTTACATACTCCACTGGCAAACCTTTCCAACCGACCTTGAACATTCGCACAACCCAATTCTACAACTTTTTGACTTCCTCCCCGACAATGCACACAAGCTCCAACATAAACATCCCTTGTTCATCTCTGACAGGAAGTTTTGTTTGTGGCACAATATTCACTCCTTCCTTCTTGTTCAAACATGATACATGGAAAACATCATGCAATCTCCTTGACAGGTATGTCCATTGCATATGCAACCTCCCCCACCTTGGTTCTCACCCTATATGGGCCATAATATTTTGATTGCAACTTTTGCCTTCTTGAATGCTTCATTGTGACCTATTCTATTTATATGATTGTATTCGAACAAACACCATGTCCCCGATTTCAAATGTCCTTTATGCCCTGTGTTGATCTTCCTACTGCTTCATCATGTTGGCACTCACTGCCAAGTTATCCCGAAAATTTTTCAAAGTGTTTTGCATCCCCTCCATTGCTTCCTCTATCATAGGTACCTTGCGCCTTTGAATTACCAAATCCAATAGTGATGGTGTATCATAGGCATTAAATGGTGTCATTTTGATGGCAATGTGGGTATTGTACCAGTACTTAGCCAAATTTAACCATTCCACCCACTTGCTTTGCTTATCCCCTACATACATTCTCAGATACCCTTCCAAGCACTTATTCACCACCTTTTTTTGACCATCAGTTTGTGGATATCATGTAGTGTTCATGTTAAATGTAACCCTTGCATTACAAAACAATTACTGCCAAAATTAACTTTGAAAGATCCTATCCCGATCATAGATCTCTTTTGGGATACCATGTAGCTTAAATACATGTTGGAAATACAATTTACCAACCTTAGGACCATTGCTTTTTGCCTTTCTCATGGGAACGAAGTGAACGTATTTAGTCAATCGTCTACCACAACAAAAAATTCACACTTGCCTTCAAAGTTAGGTAGACCTAAGATAAAGTCCATAGATGCAATTTCCCACTTCTGATTTGGAACAACATTTGGTTGCAATAGGCCTAGGGAAGGAACACTCTTGACCTTATTCTATTGGCAGATGTCACACTCAACTACAAATTGTAAAATATCTTCTTCCATGTTTTGCTAGAAAAAATTAGAGATGATGTTCCATTAGATTTTTTAGAATCCAACATAGCCTGCAAATGGAGACTCATTCACGTGCTCAAATACCTTATGAATAAGGGTGGATTCATCCCTTAAGTAAATGCATCCTTGAAAAAAGATGATGCCATTCTAGACAGACCAAGATTTCCCCTTTTCCCCTCTTCATTTTCTTGGTTGATCTTGGTTGTGACAGGTTGAGTTGAGTAGTCATGTAGAAGACTTGTATCCAAGCGTGTTGATTGATGGAAATGAAATGAAAGACAAGTGATTCATCTAGGTGTGACAAAGCATCTACCACCACATTCTCCTTCCCTTTCATATAAAGGATCTCATGCCATAGCCCTGTTGGCAATCAATCCACTTCTGCTACTCCTTTGTTAATGTCCCAAGTCAAAAAGTGCATAAGGCTAAGATGATTAGTCTTAATAAAAAAAAGCTCCTCAAATGAAACTAACGCCATTTGGCCTCTGCATGTAGGATGGACAACATTTCTTTGTTATACATTGAAATACTTCATTCCCTGTCATTCAATTTCCTCCTTTCCAATTCAATGGGATTGTCATTCTAAGAAAGTAGTGCACCAAGTCCAAATCGAGAAGCATTACATTCAATAACAAAATAGCTAAAACAGAGGTAGAGATAAGGCCTCACTTGAGATCCTCAAATGCTTTTTGTGCCTTAGTGGACCATTTGAATGCATCTTTCTTGGTAAGGTCAATCAGAAGATGGGCAATTATAGAGAAGTTCCTTACAAACCTTCTATAGAATCCTGCCATGACTAAGAAACCACAAAATTTATTAAGAGTCTTGGGAACTAGCCAATCACATATGGCCTTGATCTATGCAAAGTCATGTTAAGAAAGTACTGCATCAAGTCCAGATTGAGAAGCATTACATTCAATGACAAAGGACTTGGTGAAATCAGGAGTAACTAGAATTGGGATAGAGATAAGTGTTCACTTGAGATCTTCAAAATCTTTTTATGCCTCAATGGTCCACTTGAATGTGTCTTTCCTAGTAAGGTCAATCCAAGGATAGGCAATTATAGATAGATAAGTTCCTTACAAACCATCTATAGAATCCTACCATGCCTAGGAAACCACAAAGTTTCTTAAAAGTCTTTGGAAAAAGCCAATCACATATGGCCTTGATCTTTGTCGGGCCAATGCACACCCCCTCAACAAAAGTAATGTGACCAAGGTATTCCAAAGATGACTTAGCAAATTCACACTAAGGTGCCTTGGCGTACAACTTCTCCTTGGCCAGGATATCGAACACAATATCCAAATGCTCAATATGGATGCCATTGAATCATTGTAAACAAGGATATCAACAAAAAACATAAGAACAAACTTGCGTAGGAATTTACTAAATACCTTGTTCATCAATTCCTGAAATTGATTTGGAGAATTACTGAGCCCAAAAGGTGGGACCCTAAATTGGTAGTAACCTTGATGAGTTCTAAATGCAGTCCTCCCCTAGTCTTGAATCCAAATCAATATTTGATAGTATCCTAACATGAGATCTATCTTTGAGAAATACTTCGCCCCATGCAACTCATCAAGCAAATCATCAATCCTTGGCATAGGAAATTAATTTTGAATTGTGATTTTGTTCAGGGCCCTATAATCAATGCAGAATCTATACGACCCATCCTTCTTCCTAGCTCGTACCAGTGGAGCAACATACGGGCTCTTACTAGGGATGATGATAGCGGCCTCCAAGAGTTTGCTTACAAATTTTTCTATCTCAAACTTCTAAAAATGCTTGTATTTGTATGGGTGTACCACAATTGGACCCTTAATAGGGTCAAGCTCAATAATGTGTTCCAATTCCCTATCTGGTAGCAGGCGTTTTAGTAGATCTTGGAATACTACCTTATATTTGTTGTGCAACTCTAAAATCCCTACAGCACATTCATGTGGGCTAGATTAGTCTACATCCATACAATAAAGGTAAGTCATAATCCCAAAATGCCTCTTCTTGAAATATGTCTTCATTTGACTAGAATCAAGCATTTTGATTTCCCTCGAGGACCAAGACTTGATCTGATACTCATAATCACTTTGCTTGAATGTCAAGAATCTATCCTAATGATTGGTGGAGTATGTTCCAAGACTGTATAACCACTAAATCCCCAAAACAACATCCAGTACCCCAATATTAACCACATAGAATTTATCTTTGAGGGTGTAATATGCTATTTAAATTTCTACATCATGCACTACTCCTAGGCAATCAATGATTTGATGCCTTGGAACTCAAATGGGTAAACTCTCAAAGGTGTTTAGATGGAGGCCTACCCTATGAACTTGTTTCTTATTTTAAATATTAAATGTACTTCCTAGATCAACTATGACCAACAACTAGGCTTTCTTGACATAGGAAAAGAATTTGAAGGTGTCCAAACAATCCAAACCTATCATGGCAAAAATTGACACTGATGGTTGCCCTGTTTCTACCAAAGGAGACATGTTTTTTGGTTCACTCTGCATCAAGTTGATCAGGAGTACCCTCAGTATTGGAGTCTGACGCTGGCTCAAATGGACACACACCTTTTGTCATATAAGAATTTTTTTAAGTTACATATGTGACCCTTGCTCTGTGATTGAGAGCACTTATGACAAGGGTTTATAATAGTGGATGTAGGAGAAGACTGACAACCAAGATTTTTAAACAATAAAGACTCACATTTTCCCTCATCCTTGGGTTTCCTATCAAAATTAAAAGAGTTTCGAACAATAGTTCCTACCATTTTTTTAGGGCATCAATATGTTTTTCTGCTCTTCTAGCTACAATAATAGCCCTTTCAAAATACTTTGGTTCAAACATCTTACCTTTGATCAAATCTCAACATGCATATTGCAAATATAGATCTTCCACACTAGATTCGAATAAAGCTTGGCCTTGAACTCCAAAACTTGGAATTTTGACATATACTCCTCCATGGACATATCTTTGTGGAACAAGTGCATTAACTAGGTATCATACAGCTCATCCCGATTACGATTTGCTCTCTTAGTTAGAGCATTGGAAAAATCAACACTCTCAGTCAGGATTTGTAAAAACCCATCTCTCTGCCCATGTATGGGGCAGCACCGTCCAAATGTTGTAGGGCCACATTCAACTTGTCATCTTGCTTTTTAATCTTTTGCACCCTAAACACTAATTTGAGCTTTTGCTCAACCTTGTGTGGACCCCCATCCCACCTCCAATGTCATATTGTGGGATCTTCATTTGTAGGTTAAATGAGGGATGATGCGAGCTTTCTTCCTCTGAATCCATCCGGTGGGTCATGTTTAGGATTCCCCATGGGTAAACACCCTCGTCTTCATCATCTAGTTGCTCTAGTTGCTTTTCCATGGAACAAAACTCCTTTCAAACTTCCTTGGCAAACTCTACAAATAACCACTTTATCCCATCCTTGGTCAGGAACTTAAAGTTGTTTCTTGGAGAAATTCCCCTTGGCGTTTTAGTAGTGGCTACAAAAATCGACTAAAGCTCTAATACCCGAGAGTGGATTGCACCTGCAAATCCATCTATAACACAAGGGTTCTCACACAATGACAGCTCTTTGTTTGCATTAGAAGTTGAAATGATAAAAAAATACATTTTCTACGATTTTTCCACCCTTTATATCAAAACCACAAGAAACCCTACTTAATGCATGACCTAACCCTTCACTAATTCTAAGCATTTGAAATATAGCATAACTTGATAATAATGCTAAGACTAAAAACAAATCTAAAGACAAACATCAAATAACAAATGTTGTGCCTAGGTACACAACACATTCACACAATACCACACGACCACAAAGAAGAGTGTCTTCCACCACCATATGACCAAAAAAAGACATCATATGCCCCAACTGGGAAGGTAACACCATACACTCAAACAAGGTATTTTGCTCAGTCATTTGCAAGACCGTACAATCAAACCACCCTCAAAGAGTCAAAACATCTAGCCGTACGCTACCGCATTAAACACCCAAATAGTTAAAGCCAACCTAATCCCTTCAATTGGCTTGCATTGCTAGGCCATTTGGCCCTCTACAACTATCTTCCCTGTCATACGCTCAAGCACTATACGCTCTTGTTGTTACAATTTACAACCTCCAATTTCCTTGTTTTTCCCTCTACTCGATTGTTGTACAACTTTACGCATATGCTTCTCCTGATGTTTTGTATGCTTCTTCCATGCATGTAATTTTTGTACAACCTCAATGTTGTTAACAATATGTTCCTTTGAATCATATAGTGTCCACAATCATTTACTACAGTTGTTTCCTTGTACCCCTGATTGCATCCTGAGCAGTGTCTTTTGCATTCACAGTCATTGGAGGATCTATTGGCAAAGAGAATAAAAAACAAACGAAAACCAAACAATTATTAGCTTCATGGGTTTTCAAAATTTTATAAAAATCCAATTAGTACAAGATTTTAGCAGCTGCAACCTCTACGATGGTAGCAACTCCTTCAAGAATGCCTTTCATCTTCCCTCTTCAATCTCGTTTTTATCATCTTATATTTGGGTTGTCAGAAGAGGCTCCAACTTGTTTGAAGGGGGCAATAATGTAGACCATCACGTTAGTATTCTCAATGTTATCAACGTATTATTAGTTACTTGTTTGGGTAGTTGGCATCATTATGTTGTTAATGATTGTATTGTCGGCTTTAGGTAGTATTGTAATGACTCTTTAGTTATGTTTGGTTGTTGACGTTTGTGTTTAACCAACAAGCATTGAGTCATGTCATATACATAGAATGATGCATGTCAAGATAATGGCATTGTGTAATAGGTCCTCCCAGTACCAAACAACTTGTATTGGGCACTACTTATACAATATAAAGTTTTTATTACTCTCACGTTCTTCTATGCTACATTATGGTATGTATTTACTATTTTGATAACCTTGCAAAAGAGCACATATCCTTGCCTAGCCAGACTCCACTTGACAACTAGTTGCACACAATAGTTTGAATGTAGAGAACTATGGGCAGAATATATTTCATTGGACTATATAATTGGGAGGTCCATCGATTACTTGTTTGCTCCTAGACTCTCTCTACATTCCCTCAACTTTCAACCACTCAAAAACCAAAACAAAGATATTTGACAATTTTTAATCAACCTACTACAAAGGAAAACAGTTTACCCCTTACAAATTCCAAAAATCTCGCATTCTAGAGTCAACAACACAAAACAATTATCATAAATTTATGGGCACCAGGTCCCACCAAAATGTTTTTGTCCACCAGCCTTCAAAATACCATATGGCACAACTCAAAGGATGATCTTGTGAGCTTTGAAATAAATACAAAGCAATGCCAAATGATTATAAGACCAAGGGATAGGGCTTCGTTTAATTGAAGACTTAAACCAATCTCAAGCAACATCCATATCTTAGAATAACCAAAAACATTCCATCCCCTTATGAGCCAAATTGTCGATCATTTTCAAATGACACCTATAAATTTGAGAGAGGAAAGTCTATGTTGCAGGAAGCACTAGTTGCCTCCGCCCCCCCTCTTCAACGATTAATCGCTTCAGGTTTTGATCATGGTCTTGATCCTTAAAAGATACATTTAGAAATGCTTGAATCGCCATACCATACCTAGAAACAACCAAGAAATTTAGCATGCATTTCCAAGAACATCACAAAATTTTTGGGGCATATCTACAAACCCAAATGGGTTTAACTTGAAAAAAAAAATAGATGATCCAAACAAACCCGCACTAACCCCCCTCCTCCTAACCTAACCCTCCCCCTCTAAACCCTAAAACAATCAAATTACAAAAATTAAAAAACATGACACTCTCATATCCTTCCAACAAACTACCTCAAGGTTCACTACGGCTGTTGCAGATACCTCAAGGCTCACTACGGCTGCTGCAGTTACCTTAAGGCTTAGTAGCTCACTATGGCTGCTGCAGTTACCTCAAGGCTCAGTAGGCTCACTACTGCTGCTGCTGCAACAACCTTAGAAGTGCCCACTCATTGCTCCCTTAGTCATTGCAATCTTTAATTGCATCAAAAAAAAAGTGATGCAGCCTACAAGTTTGCAGTTTCAAGTTGATTTTTGAGCAATCTCTCATATAGAGCAATATGATGATTTGTTTGACTAGCTCTTGACCATGATAGTACAAACTACAATGTATTTTGAACATATAAATAATAATTTATAAACCTATGGATAATATAGCTTTTTGTTTTTATTTTGTTTATGAGTCATTCTAGAACTTTCATGCACAAAACATGGATATCATATTTATTTTTTCTATATTTATACTTCTTTCATTTTTTTAGTACTTTTTGCATAGATGTTTCCATGCCATTTCATATCCAAAGTTCCTGGAAAACCGATGTGCCCTAAAACCCATATCATACCCATACATGTTTCATGGTAACTTAGTATATTCCACAAGGGCGCGTCCCCAAGCCCATGCTACTTTCCTAATCAAATATCATTCTAGGACATTGGGGGTACTTGTAGGTGTCCCATTTTCGCAATCCCCGTCTACCGCTAACCCCCACTCCAAAAAAAGGGAACTTGGTGAAGCATAGTTAGAGACTAGTAAGATACAATCTTTTCAGCCTCCTTAAGCCTTTAAAATTGTTAACACATTAGTGACCTTGAATGTCCAAAAATGGTTAATGGAATTACAAGTTATAAGAACATATGAGGTGCATCTAGTGACTAGGCACCTAAAGCGAACTCCTATCAATGGTTTACTTTGCAAAATCACCTTAATGGAGTTTAGAGCTCAAGAATGATCCAGGAGAATCTACCAAAAGCAGTTCATGTAATACCTCCAAGCCTCTTCTCATAGCTTGTGAAATTCTTGTAACTCATCTTCCATGGTCTGCGATACTCCAACACAACCTCTAGAGGTTGGAGGTACCTCCAAGATTATCCATCCATCTCCATCAAATGCTGCACACAGTACTACAGTGCCACCCCTCCAGGCCAAAATGCAAAGGCCAACTCCCACCATGCAATACCAAGCTGTGTTGATTGTTACATTCTTTCCATCGACCAACACAATCCTTGCACATGCTAGGTGGCATTCCCAAGGCTCGCATTATCCCAGAGAGTCTACCAACATACCACACACATGCTATTCAAGCCACATAACCATCAAAAGATGAAGAGTTGTAAATGGAAATGGTTAGACTACCATAAAAGTTCTCCATGCCTTCTCAGCTTTGTAAAATATATGTCTGTATGTGTGTGTGCAACCATCAGAAGATGAAGAGACGCACATGGAAATGGTTCAACTACCATAATAGTTCTTCATGCCTTCTCAACTTTGTAATATATATAGTTTTAATTAGCAATCAGAGTAGACGATAGACAACCATACATATTTCTCAAGAGTATGCCATGTATAGGACACAAATAAATAGAACATTTATTGTGTCAACTCTATTATCTCTCTTAATTCTTAACATATTCTCTCATATAGCTTCCACATATGCATATAGCACATCTAGATCTTCATTTAGAGTGTTGTCTTGTTGGTCACCTCATGGGCCCTAGATCAGTGGTATTAGAGCGATTCATCTTGTTTGTGCATGTCCCATCTATCCAGGTTAGAGTATCTAAAGCTCGACGTCAAACCACAAGACCTATCAAACTACATGTGTTATTTCAAGCAAGTTCAAATGGCGCAAGATAGTAACTCACAAAATCCAATCCAAGAGATGATCAATAACAAGATTGCAAAAGCACTTCAAAAGCAAAAGACATTTTTGTTCAACCAGTTTGTTGAAGTCCTCGAGCGAGTGGTTCCATCGACTCACAAATCAAGTAAAGCTTTTGGTGGTCGACTCCCCCGAAGTTTCAAGAAAATCTAGACATTACTTTGTTTAAGGTAAAATCAATGCAATAGATAACTACATAGATCAATTAGAGTCATATTTCTCTATGAATGGCTTTTTCTAATGAAAAGAAAATCAAGAATGCATTTCTGAAAATTTCTTCACCTGTCTAGAAGTGGTGGCAAGCACATACTCTGTGGGAGAAAGACCATCCAAAAGAAGAATCTAATCCAACCTCAGAGATTCCTTGAAGCTTCAAGGATGAATATTATCCTGAAGGCGTCTATGATGATTGCTACATTCAATGGCAACAACTGCATCAAGGACATGACCAGTCAGACCAAGTCTACATTGATGCCTTCCATGACCTATATGCAACACTAGACTCATTCAAGTCAGAGCAGCATAGAGTTCTCAAGTACCACAGCAGCCTATGACCATTCATTCAGTCCAAATTGAAGTTGGCTGAGGTCAAGACGATGGGAGAAGCCTATCACTATGCGGAAACCATTGACAAAGAATTCAAGATAACAAGCTAGCAGGACCCATTGTCTACAGCAAAGAAACTACCTTCTTCTAACAAAACGCCACAACAATCTATGAGAGGTAAATGGTATGACCAACACAACAGCAGCAACCACTCCAACATAGAATGTCAAGCTCAAAAGAGTTTGCTTACGCTGGAAGAAATAGAGGATTATGGAGTCAAGCCTTCTAAAGCAATCATTGCCAAGATCTAGATGTTGTAGTAGCCACCGCATAAGCAACAACAATAGTGCAATATGCTAAATCAAAACACCTATTCCATTCACAATTGTGGGTGTAAGGGCAGTCACTGGATTTTTTGATCAATGGTAATAACATGATGAACCTCATCTCTAAAGCAACTGTCAAGCGACTGAATTTTCCAACCATGTCTCATCTGCAGCCTTACAAATTGGGATGGTTTAGTTCCTACAACACCAAAGGTATACCCATCAATCTCTAATGCCACTTCTCATGTGTTCTCTATCCTTTCAAAGAAAAGCTAGTCTATAATGTAATGTCAATTGATGTTTGTGATGTACTCCTTGGGCATCCTTACATGCATAGTCACAACTAATGTACAACACCAATTCTCACAGTGTAGTTGTATTAGTGGGCAGTAAGAGATATTGGATCCCTTAAGTGATTTCATGCTCTAATCATGCCACGCCAACTCCCAATAAGATTGTGCAATACAACTATGCATATTCAGCATTCAGAACATCACCTCCTATTGACGCATGACCTCAACCGGCAAAGACAGATCAGATTCTGGAAACAACGTATAAACAAAATTGTTCTATGCCAATGTATAGCTTCGTCAAATTGGGTCAACTCCCGCACGAAGTAAAATGATTCACAAGGTATCAATTAGGAGCCAAGGTTCCACCCCTGCTTCCTAGACTTAACGCAATTGGGACTATTGCTTTAAAAGGAGGGGCGAATGGTCCAAGAGGATCTACCAACAGCAGTTCGCGTGATACCACCAAGCCTATTCTCATAACTTGCAGTTCTCGTCATACTGCCAAGCCTATTCTCACAACTTGCGGTTCTTGAGGCTCTTGTAGTTCCTCTTCCATGGTCTGTAGTACTCCAACACAACCTCCAAAGGTTGGTGATACCTCCAAGTTTATCCATCCATCTCCAATAGATGTCGCACACACTCCTATAGTGGCGCAATGCAATCTGTGCAAATCGGGCCTAGCTCCACCCATGCGTGCACTCAACCTTCAAGAGTACCTACCACTGGCTTCAACAGGGTCTGACACACCTCCAAGGCAAAACGCAAAAGGCCAACTCCCACCGCGTAGTACCAAGTTGTTCTGAGCGTTACATTTTTTACATTGACCAGCATAATCCCAGCATCATGCCAGGTGGCACTTCCAAGGATCACATAATGCTAAAGAATTTGCCAGCATATTGCACAACTGCAAGTCAAGCTACGTATCCATCAGAAGATGAAGTGTCCCACATGGAAACAGTTTGACTTCTATAATAGTTCAACATGCCTTCTCATCTTTGTAATATATGTATACACATCTGTAGCTTTAATTACCAATCAAAGTAGATAATGGATAGCCATACATCTGTCTCAATAGTATGCTATGCACAACACACACAAATACATAGAACATTTAATGTTTCAGTTATATTATCTCTCTCTTGATTCTCAACATATTTTTCATATAGCTGCCGCATATGCATATAACACATCTAGATCCTCATTTAGCTTGTTGCCCACCGGGTCACCTCCTAGGCCTCGAATCAAAAGGAGTTCTCCTCGTGGGAACATATCCCACCAATGGTCTGCCAACAAATCCATGAATAACTTTAAGATAATCATCCAAGCAATAAATAAAAAAGTGGGGACAAAGTATGGCTAACCATGTTTTAGAAGGAAAAATTGCCTAAAAAGCTTGGACAATTTATCAAGGACTGCCATATATTTTCTGGATACATGAGCATTGCATGTTCTCGTTTCATCCTAAACTCGACACCAAAAAGAAATTAATATTTAAAGTTTGAAACTTTGGAAAAAAAAATTACAGCCAACTAAAGGGTTGTGATTAGATGTCTACTACAACTAGACTAGAACATTAAAACTCTAGAGATTTTCTGCTTGCTAACTACTTGACCAATTCAATGAAAGTATCAATATGAAATGACATGAAAGTTGATACCTGCAAGAAATAATGAAAACACTCCAAGAGTAAACATTGAGCACTTACTATCCACATGCCTTCAACACCACCTCCTTAGAAGAAAGTAATCAATGAATATAACATCGCAACACTTGATTATGGCCAGGAAAAACAGTTGGCCACAATATATCGCTTGATTCCTACTAGCTCGCTCTCAAAATTTTGCAGCAACCACACCTTGCTTTGATCACTCTCACTCCGCTTTCAATTTATTTAAATTATTTTTCTTGACTAATTCTAATTTTGATATTGTAAAGCTTGGTATTGGTAAAGTACACCTTATGCACTGTGCATAATGTTCATAATCATGATGCACTTGCTAGTTTTATGAGCACTATTTATAATCTGTAAAAATAAGATAATCTCTCTCAGTTTATCATAAACTAAACTCTTCTTGATATTTGGCATCTAGTTTGGAAGCAGGAATGACCATTTTTCTAAGATTGCGGCAACACTAAGAGAATTTTGGCTAGCTTCCCAAACATGAATGCAGATATCAACAATCAGCTAACCACAACGAAAGATAAAATATACAAATCTATAAAACCAATCAATTGCAATTTCTAACTTAAAAGAATTACCTGACCATGCGTCCGAGATAACATTGGAATGCTTGCATACTTGTGTGCCAAATTGTGTATGGATTGAATTAACTGGTCCATTTCCGGTAGTATTACTAGATCAAGAGCCTCCCGTAGCATCAAGGCATGAGCTAAATTATTTATATCCTCAGATGTGCAAGAGAAGTGGATAAATTCCAGTACCTGGAGAAACAAATAAAATTAGATATGCCTCAAACTGCAACGGGCAAAGATCCATGTTTTAACCAGGATCACAATTTCTAAGAGACTTGAATTTACAGATATTTTACTATATCATGCAATACACTTTCAAGCCATTCGTGATTACTTCAAATACCATGAAGTCGACTATTTACCCCCCACATTTCCTGATGACAATCCTGACTTATATACACAGTATGGAAATAAGGCATATCACAAACAAGCATTTTTCACTGAGAGGGGTAAAATATCAAATATAAGTGCTTATCCAACATAAGTATAGGAACTAAACAAACAATTTCTACTAAGCAAAGATTCAAGTTAACCTAATGAAAGAAGACGTATACCATTAAAATAAAATTGAAACATGGGAAGGAAACTGTTCCTTTCATTGAAAATGCCTTCGCACTCTATAACATTCCAATACAGCCTAATAGAATGGTTTATATAGCCAAATCCTTGGCTTACGTAACCATTTTGGTGCAATGAAGTGATCGAGCATTAGAAGAAAAAATAAAAAGACAAACTAAACAGTAGATGTCATGGCATTCTATCAAAACTCGGTGCCTGAAAAAAGAACACATGGATATATTTGTGAATGTTTGGCAGTTTGACTGTGACAATCACTGAAAGCTATTATGTAAAAGGTGACTACATAGCAATAAGAAAAATTGCTAAAAGTTCCCAATGCATTTAGAGCATGAGATATTGACCTTAGCTAGCTCTGAATGTGACTCGCACCTCTTTTTCAGAACGTACTCAACTGCCTTGACATCATGATTTGTCACGTTCTCCACTCTTTTCACTTCAAGGGCATCCTCAATATTAAACTTCTTAGCAATGTCTTCCAGATACAATCTGGTTTCTTTGCTTAAATTTGGAACTTCAGTGATTTCAGGAATCTGAGATAGTTTCAGCAGCCACTGAACCTGTCATGGAGTAAAACACGTCATTATATGTCCAAGCATCTAACCCCCAATGAGTGCTCACCGTTGAAGATTGCAAAAATGAGCAAAAACATAAGAACAAGAATAGTTTGGAAAAACAATAATTGCAGGAGCTATGGGAACAAAATTTGATGTTTGAAAAATGAATTATTATAAGCAAAATTGCAAATATTTCCTTCATGTAGTATTAAACAAATTTCTGAACACGTCCGAAAAGAATTAAAAGATGGCTTTGATTCCATACCCTGGGTTACACTCCTCGTAATGCCACCGCTATAGATAAAATTGATAAAAACATATAGGTTAAATTAAGGATGATGTTTTCATGCATAGTGTGTGCATTTCAGTTTGCTTACTATTTTATATTTATCTGCATCCTTTCAGAAAATGAACTTATCTTCCTCTCCCTTACAAATCACAGGTAAAAATCAGCAATACCATTTTTGCATTTTATTCTACCTTCTGTCCATCAATTCTCTACAAGAAAAATAAGAAGCTTCAAGAATATACAAAACTTGTTTTCTCTTCCCTCTTAGTAATTTTTATATTTTTTCCATTCTCAAATATTTGGGGGCATTTTTATCTGCTGTCCTGTCCATTACCAAGATCCATTGCATCGACAAGCATGGATAGAGAGGTTCTTTATCCTATGTAAAATGCTTCAGAATGTAGCATCTTCTCTATTCTTCTACTTTGCTATCAATGAGGTTGGAAGCGATTAGTTTGTCTTTTAAACTGAACTGAGTGAAATGATCATGCTTCTTGCAATAATCTAGTCTCTTGCATTTAAACAAAAATATGCAACTAATGAAATTAGATGCATATTACTGCCTTAGATCATTCTCACTTGCCATTGTTTGAGCTAAGCAAATACCTTTCTATAACTTTTGGACTTGTCAAAGAATAGATATAATATTTTATGTTCATGATTTGGTTGCTTTTCCATATCACATCTCCCCGTCTAATTCATAAATGTCAACCAGCTAAATAAAAGGATCGATGAACACCTTCAAGCAAATACTCTTCTCGAATTTTAGACTTGTCAAAGAATATAGTTAGAATTTTGTGTCCACGATTTGGTTGCTACTCCATAACGCATATCCCCCTTCTAAATAATTAACCTGGACCAGATAAATAGAAAGATCCATGGACACCTTCAGGCAAGTTCAAGATCCAATACAACTTTTACATGTAAAGACGAGTTAGAAGAAACTTTGGAGTAATTCTGACACAATAGAAACAAAACAGAAATCTATAGTTTCATTGTAACAATGTCAAGGGGCTTCAACAAAGTAAAGGAAAAGGTATACCTCCACAAAAACACGATACCGAATAAGACCATATTCACTTAAAATAGGTCTCAGCTCCTTAACTTTGCCAGCATATCGCCCATCTAACGGTGATAGTGCAGTCAACTCAGACAGCTCGAGCTCTCCAAGCTCTTTATTCAGGTGAGCAATTTCCTGGATACCAACAAAAATTCAAAACTCAATGCTTCTACCATATTTCTACCTTAAAGTACGGCCAAAACATAGAGGGAATATCCTGAACAATAGAAAGATCCAAACAATGGTTATAGTCACTGCACTCATTCTGCAAGGTCATTCTCACTCATGCAGAATGCCGATGAACAAACACAAGCACACCATTCGACAGCCATTGATAAATGCGCAACTTAGTATAGAGGACAATTCTCTGTATATTCAAGAGAGATGATTTGCTGATCTGAAAGGTATGCATAGGTGGCCATTCCAAATTGACTTCACTAGCATAATACAAAACTTACAGAATTTCCATCTCATTGATACATTGCTCTCCTATGCTACAATAAGAACAATATATATCAAAAATGTATGTGAATTGACAAAATGAAAAATTAAACAAAGGCACGTGGAGGAAGTAGAGTTCATTAACATTTGTAATGACGCTTGAAGAGGATTACATGTGAATATTGCACTAGATAGATATTTTGAGGTCAGCTTAACAACATATGAAATTGTTAATCATTAGGCCATCTCAACACTCAGGAAAATGGAAAAAGCTATGAACTGGAGACTGTTGCATGGGATTTGACCATTCCAAATTCAACCATTCAAAGTCTACTGCTCTGTATATGAAGAAGCTGAGTAAAAAAGTAGACTTGGTATGTGAAAGACTGGGTATTGAGAATCCAGCTAAAGATGAGGAAATTAACCTGCATTATATCATGGCTGATGATAAAGATGTTGGAATGAGTGGGCCCGATAATCCCGTGGTTGACATTGGCTCTTCTGAGAAGGAGACTTGATGTGAGAGCTCTTTTCTATGTCGGCAATTAAAGGATGCCACAGAAGTATCGGCAGTAGTCCTGGAGCCTTTTATCTTAAGATGAGCTATATTTTAGGTACAGATGGATATGAAATACCTGCAGCCTTTTATCTTAAAATGAGCTATATATTAGGTATATTGGTGATGGCAGTTTTGATGAAGGGTTTATGGTTATGAAAGCCTCTTCATGGAATGGCAGTGAGACTCCACATGATTTCTATTCTGTTTTTACTTCGTAACCCCTAATATAACAATATTACACTACAGAGTCTTGTATGTAGGCTGTGGTATTCAGAAGTAAGAGGCAGAAGTGAACTCCATGGCATTGCCATATCAGTGCTCTTATTGGTGACAAGGATTAAAGGATACCTCAGGAACTTTGTTGCACTCCTGTGAGATTAATTTTAGAAAAAAACTATATTAAATATGTTCTGGTCTGGCAACTGCATCGGTAAGCCTTGTTGGCACAGAAGCTTCACTAACAGCATTGTAGTTTCTGTTATAATCCCCTGCTTTCAAAATTTACTAATTTTATGATGTGCTTTACTGCTACAAGTCCATACAGTGCCTTACGTTTGATGCTTTTCCACTTTGGCTGAACACTAAGGTGTTTGGAAGTTGTGGTTTGTCGATGGCAGGTGTCAGATACCTTTTTTATCAAATTGTTGAGGCATGGAGATACACAAGAATAATTCTGGTTGTGGTCTGTGTTATATTTTCAGTTTTCTGAGTGCAGCTGGGTTCAGCCGGAGTTCCATTTTCTTGGCTTGAGTGATTTACTGTGGCAGTGACCCTTGTGATAATCTTCTGGATTCTACAACTCTCTCTTTCTCACCCAATTACTTAATAAGTGTATTCAGTTCCATGATAGGCATATGTAAAAGCCAGCTTTGGCCTTAATAACCCAATGCATAAGATTTATAAACCACTTCTTTCTGGAACTTGGTTTGGATGGTCCAACTTATGGTTATTATCATGCCCTTAGCAGCAGGCCATATGACCATCTTTTCTAGATTTAACCCATAAATAAGGGTTTCTGTTTGAATGGATTGTGCAGGATTTAAAGGTTCTATCTAACCATGCACAGAGCTCTGGTTTTTGGAATAAGTAAATACAGATACCTTGGCAATCTGGGAAATTTTTGGCGTTGCAGTGACCGATCCAAGTTGAGTATTTTTGAATTTAGTTGATGAACTTATTTACAATAGCCCAAAAAAAACTCACACAACCCTAATTGTCGTAGTGTAATGGCAAATAAGGGAATTGGTGAAAATGGAGTTACTAGTTCAATTTCCCTTATGTAGCACACCCAGAGACCCGTTTGTGTCCAGATGGTTGTGGATACCTCTAAAAATCCACATACATCGATCCAAAAAAACTCTCGCAAATTGGGTTTATGGAGTAAAGAATGGAAACGACAATAACTACAATAAGTGCATTCTTGTTTCCATGCTTCCACAGTAATAAGAACCAGCACTGATACAGAAAGTATTAAAACGGAAACTGGTTTAACTTTAAAAAGGATAGACAGTAAACAGTACCTTCAAAGAATCCCCTGTGTTTTCCATATCTGCTACAACTGCATTTGGCATTGACAAGTTTGTATGAGAAACCATTGGATTCATTCCTTGGAAACCTCTTCTGATTGTTTTCAAGCCACGGGAAATTGGTTGTGGGTTAGTACAGCATGAAATCATATTACAGGATCGAAAATGAAGGACTTCAGCCAAAGGGAAAGCGGGTTTATAATTAAAAGAATGTAATGAATATGCAGACGGAGCCATACAGATATTGTACTGTAACAGTATGGTTTTACAGATTGGACAAAACCAGTACTGATTGTATTGCCCAGTCACAAGATTGACACTGCTCAAAACATGAAAACCCACATAAGTTTTGCTTAAAACATGAATACCCACATAAGCTTTTGTTCAACACATGAATACACACATAATTGAACACTGCTTAATGCCGAGATCCCCACACTTCAAATAAGTATTTGGGAAAAAACACTACGGATTTTGTTCAGAAAAGTACAAATATTTCCAATTCAGTAAGGTTCTCGATTTTAGTTTAGTTTCGTTAGTTATGCTCTTCATTCGGGTTAGCGAAGCGAATGGGGAAAAAAATGCCTAAGGGTTCAAAGGAAGAACTCTGAGCCAAGTGAAAGGAAAAAAAAAAATCTTTCATTAGGGTTTAAGGGAAGTGTACGGGAAAAGTAAATATCGTTTAAAAAAAAGGGTTTTTTTAAAAGTAAATAATATATAGAAAAAAAAAATTATAAAGCTATTAAGTTTAATTTGGATGGACGGTCATTGTGTAAGAATTTAATTATGAGGAGTTATCTTTGAAATGTAATAAATGTTATGATTATGACAATTTTGTTAAGTACTTAGGAACAAAATAGTCTTAGATCTTAAAGTACATTAATGTGTTTTTATTGTAGCGAAAGGAAGACGACATATTAACTTAATGGTTATTAGAATTTACGGTTCTTAATAAATTGAATAGGTTTGAAATATTAAGAAAAAGTATTTAAATTATTTGAAGAAGGGAAAATAAAAAGAAGTCAAGTTGAAGTCGCACTGAGAGAGGTGCAAAGTGACATAAGACAATTGAAAATAAGTGAGAAGAAAAAAAAGGTATTAAATTCCTAGACAGAGCCCAGGTTAGACTACAATAGCTTAAGATAAACACTTATTGCATGAAATAGATAAACAATGATAAATCAAGTGAAAGCTTAAAAAATATAACATGTAGATTTATTCAAGTAGCATTACTACCTCTATATTTAAAACCTCTTAACGGAATGTCAGTATTACAAGAGTAACTCTCATTTACATATGTTACCTAACTCAATGGCTCTTTATGTTCTTATATAGATAAGAAGAAGACTATAGTCAAATTTAAAGAATAGATTACTTACATAATAAGTCTTCTTTAAAGTAGTATTTTTCCTATTAATAGCCAAAGCCAATAAAATCAACACTTAGTTGATACGCTTATCTATTAATAGGATATGATAAGTGTGCATCAATTAGTACCCATCTATATTGTTAATCAATATTATAAGAGCATTTTAAACCATACAAAATTATGAAGATTCAAATACACTAGCATCCCCTCTTAAGATGTACATAGATAAATTGAAAGACGAAGGAATCACTCAACTATCCCCCCTTAAGATGTACATAGATAAATTGAAAGCCTTAAGATGTACATAGATAAATTGAAAGACGAAGGAATCACTAAACTATCCCCCCTTAAGATGTACATAGATAAATTAAAAGACGAAGGAATCACTAAGTTATCCCCCCTTAACGACACCTTCATTCACTCCCAAAATTTAACTGAATTGAACAAATTGAGCTTCAAGTAAGAGCTTTGTGAATATGTCTGCAACTTGATCTTTTGTCTGGGAAAACTTAAGATCAACAACCTTATCATTTATCAATTATCATATATATTGCATATGAATTTCAATGTGCTTTCTGCATTGGTGCTCCATTGGTTTGCAAGAGATGGATAGCACTTTAATTATCACATCAAAGCATTATAGAATGGGTCTCTAGAAATCCAAACTCCTAAAGCATGCACCTAATCCAAACTAACTCACAGCTAGTAACAACTCTACTATACTAAGATTTTGTAAAGAACTACCTTTGGTAATTTTTTAGGTCAAATAGAACACTTGTTTTTTTTAATAATTCTCGAAGTAGCTTGAAACTATCGTACATATGCTATATTAGAACTTGACGCATAAATACAATTTTTTGTAGAGTCTAATAACTACCTTGTGAGAAAAAAAATCATATTGAGTGGAGCACTTTTTTTTTTTTCCAAGCCCTTAGTACCCAATTATGTTCACCATTTTTTTATCACCAAGATCCACTAAGAGCAAAGTGAGAGCATACTTATGGGTAGTTGCAGTAGGGCATTAAAAAGGGACTGAACTTCAAACAATTAAAGGAAAAACCTAAATAATTGCACCCAAAAACAAAAATTTTGAATGAGCTCTAGAGAAACACGATCCAAGAGGTGAAGCTTTTTGATAGGCTCTAATACCACATTGAATTTCTATATGAGTTCCAAATGTTTATCCTAATTCTAGTTTTATACAAATAAGGAATACATTGGTTGCATTTTAATATATCCAAGCATACGTGAACAAAAGTACATAATTTGGATATATATAATATCATAGAAAGAGAAACAAATATAAGTGTCACAATGAAACTAGACTAAGGAATGTAAATGATAAAGGGTTAAGGAATGATCACATAAGTTTGTTGTTCGAGAAATATGAACCTATAGATTGATTATTTTGACTCTATGTAACCCACTCCTAAATCTGAAAATTATACTATGCTTATGGACAAACCCTTATACGCTGCACGTGTGCCATGTACAGAGTCAGTCATGACAACTATAGACACCTAAAATTGGCCACCAATGGCTTCATACCATACTTCAAACCAATTATTACCAACCATTGCAAATTAAATCTAATAATCACTAAACATCCCAATTTTACTTGTGAATCAATCATCAAAGTTCAAAATCCCATTGAGACATCCCTGATTGTAGTATCCTACCATAAACAACAAAAACCCCTCACATATTCATCTCCAATCATTCCACGGCATTACAACATGCAATTTGGCCAATAGACCAATTAAATGGGGCAAGTGCACACATAAACCAAATCTTGAAATGCTAAAAAGCCTAATCAGAATTAATTAACATGCTAAACCAAATCAAATGCCTAGTTGAATTATCCATGTGCAATTAATGAAATTATAATAAATAAAATTTAAAAATCAAGAATATCATAGATTTTCATGATTACATTTGTGAGTTGTCAAGCCCTTGTAAATATCTTAAAATATCTCACCCATGCCTATTCATTGCAAATCATGAGGTTGTGATACCTTATAACTCTACTAGGGTTAATTAACTCACTTAAGTTGGTTTGAACCCATTTCAAACTTTAACTACACTCTAACTCACCTCAAGGGGTTAGTTCCTAAACCTATAAATACAAGCATTTGCCTCTCATTTATGAGAGCTTGGATAAAATAAAGTTATAGTGTTGGTTTTATAGCAAGATTGGAAATAATAGTGTTATAATGCCAAAATCATAAGTCAAGCCATCAAGCCATATCAAAGCCACAAAATAAGCCATGGTGCCAAGGAGAGAAGGAGTAAATAATACAAACTCCATTACTAAAGATTTCTTGAGCATAATCCAAGCAAGCCACATGACAAATCATTTGGAGCATTCAAGGAAGGTAAGGATCTTATTATTCTTTACATTTTAGTTGTACTTTTAATTTATTTTTGTTTATTGTGCTACCCTATCATTTAGGCCTAGAGATGTTAAGCTTGTTAGTGTACTTATTTCATTGTTTATGGAACTAACACAATATGAACCTCCCCTCTTGAGTCAAATTCTTATGATCACAAATGGCACACCCGGTGGGACCTAAAGCACCCCACGTACCAAGGAGACCAAGATGACACTCATAAATATTCAAATGAATGCTTGAATATCTTCAAAATTGTAGTTTTAGCTTTATTTTTGTCGTATTTTTAATTTTTGAACTAACTCGGATCCACATAGAAAATGACATCGGTCAGGCATAATCAGCATCAGTACTGTGAAACCATCATCGATTTTACCTAACCAAGCTCGATTCTGGGTGACTGTCATTGATCTAGGTGCAAGGGAAAACACAGCTTAAAAACTTTGATTTTGAATCTTTCTAGCATCCCTATTGGTTATTTCTTGGTTTCATTGACGTTTATAGTTCTTGTCTAATCATCTCCTTGTAGGTTTTGAGAAGTTTTTATCTAACCATTGAGCTAACTAACATTTTTACTTTGCTTTGGTTTTGTATTCTGGTTCACAAACAATCGATCTTGATCTTTGTCGATCGATATCAGTTATCACTAACCAGCATCAGTTTCCTGCTAACTGATATCAGTCACAGGTGATTGATATTGGTCTCTATGTTTTTTAAAAAAGGAAACCCAAGAATTATGTTTTGAAATTTTGTTTGCTCATCATTGAAAGTACTTCAAATCAACGGGAAACTCCCTAACCCTTGCAGGTCCAAGGCATGATTGGAACACAAATTTTCAAGTTTAAATGGTTTTTAACATTTCATTTTGGTGTTTAAAATGAATTTGGCTAATTCTTGCACATTTGGTTTTTAGTGCTTCAAATGAACATAGGTGATTTGTGTTGAAGTTGTTATGTGAAATTTGTTGCATGTTTTGAAATTAAGCCAAGGGGCCAAGGGACTTCATTTGAATGTGTTTTAATCTTTCTCACTTTAATTTTTGGTGTTTAAAAAGAACATAATTCATTTTTTATGCCTTAGATGTTTTTCATAGTTTTTTTACAAGTTTCAACTAATGTCAAGGGGGGCAAAACTTCACAACATGTTTCATTTTTGGTGTTTTAAAACAAACTTTAATCACCTAGCTACATGCTTTTGAAAATGATCATTTTATGCCATGTTTGTTTGGGCAAAATGAAAAGTGTGTGTATGCTCTCCCCCCATACCATATAGGGAATTTGTGTGACCAAAAGTGCCTTTTCACTTATAATTTGTGCCTAGTCCAAGACGTAGAAAGAAAGTTGTCTAGGCTCTCCCCAAAATCCGCATGGTTTGGGTGATCGAAAAATAACCTTTAAAGTCTTTCCACTTTGTCAATTATTTTCATGCAATTTGGCTTGTGAAGGGGAGTTCATAGCTTCTTCATGAGTTCTTCAGGGAAGCATTCACCCAGGGCTTCATCTCCTAACAGTGTTTCAACCCTACTTCACGGTGGGGTATATAAATTAGGGTACACATACTATGAGAGCCAGGAGGTTGAGTGGCTAACCTCTCCTTTCGTAATGAAAACCTAAGTCAGGTCTGGTTAACTAGAGGATTCTAATGAGCAGTCCACGAATGAAATCGCTATGTAAAAGAATAGAACCTTGCATAGTAAGTTAACTGGTTTAAACTCAATTGACATGTTACAACTCTAGCATTAGCCATGTTTGGGACCAATCTAGACGTTCGAAAACTATAGTTTTAGTCAACCCCATTTAACCAACCTTCCCAATTATAGGATCTAGGACGTTACATTTAGATGTTATGTCATTTCATCCTTTTATTGCTTGGTGCTTTGAGTCTAAAACTTGTATGTGTTATGCCACATCATACAAAGTTTTATTTATACGTCACTCCTTTGTTTGAGGTGTTATGCTAACCATTTTGTCACACACCTTTGCCTTAAAAACTTTTGTCAAACTTGTTTGTGTGTGTCACTTGATTGAAATGGGTAACATTACGCTGCCCAAATCATTTCAAGCTTTCATGCCTTCGAGTCTTTAAAATAAACCATTGATTACATCTTTAGAGCGTGATAATGTTGTTACATTGCTCAAATTTATTTCATAGATTTGTTTGCCTTGTGCCAAATGCCATTTTTTAGAACCAATGCCATGTATGTCTTTTGAATATTTATCTTTTGCCGTCATGCCATTCCATTTTGTATAAGGTTTTTGTTTGTTTGAAAATGCCTAGTTTTCTAAGTTGAGTTTTTAATTAACCTTACCAAGTTCAAATTTAAACACTGATTGATTTATGTTTATGCCTTATTTAATTGGGGCTTAGACACCAATCTTTCTCTTTTGGGTTGTGCAGTTTAGGCTAATTCGTTTACCCAACTTTGAAAACTATTGCTTGGATCTTTGCCTAGTGTCGTTATGCCATTCAATTTTGTCTAGATTTTTTGTTTAAATGAGCCTAATTTTCATTATTTTTTGTGCCATTTATTTAGGAGAAAATAATCTATCTCTCCATATGCCTTATGCCAATTAACAAAGTTTATGTTTGAAGTCTGTATACCTAGTATATGCCAAAGTGTTTTAAGTTTGTTAGATTAAAATCTCACTTTTTTTTAATGTCTAGCTTTTAACATCGCATTTGGCCAAAAGTTCACATGCCTTGTTTGAGCCTCATTTTTGATGTCGCATTTGGCCAAAAGACCTATTTGGAACACTTTGTCCCTAGAGTTTGGCATGTCAGTTTTTATTTTACCACTTGACCTTTTGTGTGTGAGACATTTGACATTAGATTTATGATGTTAGATTATTTTATACCGAGTTTTTAGCATAGACCATTTTGGAGACACAGCTCCCCTAGACCAAGTTAGACCAAGTTCAAACCTTTTGTCCTTTGGACATTATTTTTATGAGTTCAAAGAACTCTAGGCCTTTTTGTAGAGCTTTCATTATTAACATAGATCTATCTATCTACATTTATGGTGGAGTTACATACAATCTAAGTTATGGAACAATCGCAAAAATTGTCTTTACTCATGACCCATATTGTAAAGAAGTGGTTTGTAAGACAAATTCTTATCCTCTTTACAATCCTCAATCTAGGGAACAAAGCCAAGAATTAGATTCAGTGATCCATTCTTTTGACTGGTTGACATATGGTACTCACCCTTTTGTGACCACCCAATCCCCCACCTATAACATTAACCCTCCTTCAGATTGTGCGAACAATCAAGTTCCACTGCATCCAAGGAATACCATTACCATTACATGACCTCATCCTTTGGCTTGTGCAAAGAACCAAGATCCATAATGCCCTATCATTTCCATTATAAGATTTTGTCATTTGGCTTGTGTGAGCAACCAAGCTCTATAATGCCCAGCCATTACCATTCCAAGACCTCATCATTTGCCTTGTGCGAGCAACCAAGCTCCATAATGCCCTACCATTTCCATTCATGAACCTCATTCTTTGTCTTGTGTGAGCAACCAAGTTCCACAATGCCCTGCCATTTCTATACCAAAAAATTATCATTTGCCTTGTGCGAGCAACCAAGCTCAATAACACCCTACCATTTCCATTCTAAGACCTCATCTTTTGGCTCGTCTGAGCAACCAAGCTCCACAACGCCCTATCATTATCCAACCACCGGTCATTCTTTATCCATTGTCAATCGTTCACCACTTTAGAAAACCCTTACCAATCATCCAACCCTAACTGAGACAACCCATACCTCTTCAACCGAGCCAATCATTTGAGGTCCAAGATATATTCAACACTGGTATTTTACAATTGATTGCAACCCAAGGTCAAAAGAACCAAGTAACTCAAGATATTTTTGTTGAACCAACCATTTGTGATGAGTCAGATTATGATGAATCACCTCTTAATACTATACTTGTTGTCGAGGAGTCTGACTCTAATAAGCCAGTCCTTGTTGAGTCACTTCTTAATTATTATAACTGCCTTTGGGAAAATAATTATCTCAACCATATGCCTATTTTTCAATAACCTCCCATTGACAATCCAATCTTCGAGGAGTTGTCTCTTAACCTTTTTCCCTTTAAAGAGGAGTCTCAATTTTAACGAACTAATATTTGTGAAACCCATTATGCCATCATAGACATTACTTGTCCAATACCAAACATTCAAGAAAACATCATTATAGATGTTGTGCCCAAAATCTGTCACTCATTTTGGGACAACATATGAACTATTTTGGTTCAAAAGACCAAAATCCTCTCTTTCCTTTTCAAAAATTGTTTTGAGCATTCAAATTCTCCATTATTCAAGCTTTTGCAGGCTTGAAACTACGGACTCTACAGGATTGAAACTATAGACTCTACAGGCTTGAAACTACGAACTCTGCAGGCTTGAAATTAGCAAGGTTCAACCGATTCAAAGGCTTCAATAGGTGAGCTCTCTCTCAAAAGAGCAAGTTCCCAACACTTAGGTATTTTCAAGATTGGTTCAACACCTTGGGTCAATAAAAAATGTTCATCGGCAAGCTTCAAAGGAGGGATTGAACAATTGAACCATTGAACCCTTCTTTCAAAGGTTCAACGTCGTCAACAAGCTTAAAGAGTTAAGCGCTTTGACAAAAGTTCAACCACTTCAAGGTTCAATGGCTTCAAAACACTTAGCGAAAAACAAAGGAATGAACCGTTGAACCTTGAACCAAAATGGTTCAATGGGTTCAACCGGTTCAATGGGTTCAAAGAGATCAAAAGACTTAGAAGAAATGAGGCTTCAAACGCAACGTTGAACCATTGAACCATTGAACCAAAATTAGTTAAATCGATCTGTTCAATGGAGTGCCCCAAAGCCCAAAGTCCAAAGTGTCCTTATGGAGGGCAGTGAACTAAGGCCAAGTGCCCTTGTGGAAAGCAGTGAGCAAAAGTAGACAAAGAGATTTTCTTTTAAAAAATGAACAAGGTAGAAAAGTTGGAATTCCTTCATATTTGTGCAAGGCAAAAGACAAAGTGAATTCCTTCAAACTTTTGTCTGAAGGAATTCACCTGAAAGAAAAAGGAAAAGCCCGAAGCCTGAAGAAAAGCGGACAAGGCAAAGGAAGATTTCCTTCAGACAAATTGTCCGAAAGAATTCCTTCGGACATTTTGTCTGAAGGAAATGAAGGATGAAGGCCACCCGAAGGAATTGAAGCCCGAAGGCCGTCCAAAGGACCCCCAAGGGTAGGTACCCTTACGAGGGGCTTTCGAAACACAAAAAGGACCTTTCTTAAAGCTCGAAGGGACACCTTCCCTTCGGGTGTTCCAAAGGCTTGATAAAGACAAAGGAAAAACCTCAAAAAGAATTAGATGAAAAGAGGCTAGAAAGAACAAGGATTGAGTCGTTGAAACTTGAACCAAATGGTTCAACGGGTTCAAAGGTTCAACATTTCAAGGCTTAAAAGGGACGTAGAGAGCAAGGAAGCGTTGAGACAAAGAATGAACCAATGAACTGATTGAACCTTAAACCAAAAGGGTTCAAAGTTTAATGGTTCACAGGTTCAACGATTCAAAGACAAGCCCCAAGCAAAAGAAAGAATACAAAAGATTCTAGAGACCAGTTCAAAGGGATGGTTTAACCAAAGAGCAAGAAAGCAATGGTTCAACTAGAGAGAAAGGAAGCAAATGGAACAAAGGAATCAATAAAGATCATCTAAACCATTGAACCATTGAACCGATGAACTTTCATAGGTTCAAAGGTTCATGGTTCAACATGGTTCAAATAAACAACAACCATTGACATCCTCACAGACGTCAAATTTAAGATAAGGGAATATTTGTTAATTTTTTAATATGGCATGGGACTTGAAAAATAAACCAAGCAACCAGCTGAAAAGAGAGTGCAAGAGTTCAAATTGCTATAGGGCAGAAATAACAATACAAAAAGATCAAAAATATCTACAGGGGAGTTATTTCCAGTAGGTGAACTAGTCGATCAAGTGGTTATCTGAGCACACCAAATTAAGGATGCAGCATGTTTTTCTTCCATGAAGTAAAGGCAAAATGGACAGCTGCACAGACATCAAGAAAAGGACCAGACAACTCATGTTAAAGAGGAGACATATAAGATGAATGGGCATGCCATAGATAAGGCAATGCACTACTCCCAGCATGGCCCCCTAGACAGAATTAAAAATGCATTCAAGGCATTGAATGCAATGTGGGTCGTCCCATAGGAAAAAGTGCCAAGCCTTTCTTGGCTTCTATACATGGTAAACTTTGGTATTATGCAAGGGAGATCTTTTTTATTACAGAAGCAAAAACTCTGCCAAAATTGAGAGGCGATTACTGAGACTTTAAGCTCAGATTGTTAATCATATCTTTTTGTTTGAATGAGAAAGCAAGTTACTTTCAGACTTTGTGTTATTATAGCTTATGTCATTTTTAAGAGATTATTCTTATGTATGTCTTTTGAATGTGTTATTGTCCTGTTAATGAAATAAACAGAATCAGTAAAAGTAATTAGGAAGGTGTTCTGAAGCCAACTATGGAGAGACTTTGTACTACCACAATTGCCTTTAGTGTGTTTATCTATTTTCTATTCCTGTGTAAAGGGCCTTAGGATGACTTTGTGCCCTCATTGTCCTTCATATTTCACTCTTGGGTAGTTAAGGTGGAGACTTTGTGCTACATCTAAGTCTATTGGTTACTATGCCCCCTGTTACCAGTTACTTGTTATCTACCTAAAAGAACTCCTATTGTTTGCTGCAAGACCACTTCTAAAAGAAGAGAAGTACCTTCAGTGTCTTCACCAGGATTCCTCTTTTGTTTGTGAACATCATCTCTTAAAAAAAAAGATGAATGGTGTAATCCTACCCCTGAGTGTTATTTTTTGCATATATATATAGTATATACCTCCTTATATTTATAGGGAACCTCCCCTTGATGAGAAGAGAGATTTGTCTACCTCTGATGTGGTAAACCTGCACATTTGGCTGACCAATCTCTCTTGACGTGGTTGAAGGGACTTATTTTTCCCATCAGTTAGTTGGTGACAAAATATTCACCCAACAATTTTTTGGTGACTCCGCTAGGGATCGACGAACAGTTCCCACCCTTATCCATTATATACTTTGGTGACTATGGTATGTGCCTTACCCATTATCATTATAACCTTACCACTTTCCTCCAGCTCCATGCCAACAATTTTTTAGCGACTCCACTGGGGAAAGAACAAGCAGTTTAAAGCCTCACGCTTTAAGCTGAAGTAGGGCCAATTCTTTTCCATTTTTATTCTGCAATCTGACAACTCCACGTTATACTAGAAGTCAAAGAACCCAAGGTGTTGTTGACCCTATTTTTGAGTTAGTGCAGCAGGGCAATTTTGATTTGTTCCCTCCCTAACTTCAAGTTCAACAATCCAGGAGTGTTCCTCCTACCCATATCAGGGCACCAACATAAGGCAGAGCTTCTTTTTCTATTGTCAATAGAGCTTTACCTATACATACTCCACCTAGATTTGTTATCCCCCTTTTTCATAATCAAATCATGGAAATTCAAGGCCCCTAGGGTAACTCATTCAGCCCACTCAATTTGACTCCACCTCTACATGAGCTACCACGCAGTTCAAGGAAGAATTTCCCCAAATTCTTTGGTGATGGGAGAGTTCATCCTAATGAACACATTGCAACTTTTAGCATAGCTTGTGGTGTGATAGACATGGAATTCGAAGACGTAGCAATCAAGCTATTTGTGGAAACACTACAAGGTACTGCTGCAGACTGGCTCTACCATCTGCAGGCTAGATCAGTGACTGACTAGGACACACTCAAAGCTAAATTTAAAGCCAAGTTTAAGCTTACAGAAGATGCACATGCCTTGCTGGCTCAACTCACACAGATGAAGAAGGAACCTCATGAACCTACGAGGGATTTCATAGCAAAGTTTGACAAGCTGAGGAACTGAATTCTTATAATTGCTCAGTCAATGCTTGAGAACCTTAAATGCTTCTTCATCAACTCACAACTGCCTAAAGTGAGCTTTCTACTGAGACATGATGGCCACATAAACCTTGCTGCTACTCAAGACTTGGTTACTAAGGTAAAAGATGACCTTATCTTGGAAAAAAAATAAGGAGAGATCCAAACAGAGGTAAATCTTCTTCATCTTCTGAATACTCACCTATAGCCACCACTGATCCAATGGTGCAGAAGCTGGCAAATGAATTACTAGCTCTTAGAAAGTAAATAGTGCAAAGGATGTCATCTACTCCTTCATACAGAGATGTACCAGGAGGACATTCCCCAATCAGTCATACCAAGGCATTGATGCCAAGAATCAAGGGCAAACCGTCTTCCTCCCCCACGGGGGAACCTTGCCATTGAAGCACCTCTAGCCAATTTAGCAGTTGGATATCTTGAAGCTGAATTAGATTTCTCCTTCCAGTCTGAATTGAACCCAGAAGATGATGCTAATCTCTCCACTAAAGGAGAAGAGGAATTAGCTGGTGACTCCAACATTAGTTTATTGAATTACTAGGATGAACCCAAAAGTGAAGGTAAAGCAACTGAGGGATCATATGATATGTTCACCCGATCTAAGAATCAGTCAACCCGACAAGCTGATAAAGAATAAACAGGGGAGTGACTGTAATCAGTAATTTCAATTGCTAAGCGGGGAACCACTCTACCTTTTCAGTTAAAAGACCTAGTGATTGCAAGAAAAGTAAGTACATCAAACATCTCTACACCTTCTACTACAAATTCATAGACCAGTCCTCCCCCTCCCAAAAATCAAAAGGATGAACTCCCATCCTCTGTAACTAGTTTATTTCAAACATTTGACATAATTGACCATATAAAGAAAATCAAAGTTCAAATGTCTGAATTTGAATTTTTGTAGTCCAACCCCAAGCAATTAGATAAGTTGGTTCAATGTGTGAAGAACCAAAACGTCCCTTTAGGACAAGCAATTCTGAAGATAACTCGTGATCTCCCCAAGAACACATCCACCTGGAATAACCTTGTCATTACTCCTCCTACTGCTCCTGGGAGGACTGAACCATTTTATGTCTCTCTATTGATAAATGGACGCCAACTGAATAACTGCATCATTGATTCTAGAGCTTCAGACAATGTCATGCCTGCCAAAGTAGTTGAATCCCTTGGTCTGACACTAACCAAGACATTTGGGAGATGTTTTTCCATGGAAAACAAGCAAGTTCCACTACTGAGACAAATCACGGATGCCCAATTTGTATTTGCAGCATTCCCAGATAAGAGAATCAAGATGACGGTCCTGATGGCCAACGTCCCAGCATCATATGGCATCCTTCTTGGGCAAAATTTTTGCAAGAATGTTGGAGGAGAATTGAGCACAGACCTGTCTAAAGCAAGGATTCCAGTCAAAGTTATTATGCAGAGATTGCTCCCTAAAAAGGAAGCAAAATATGTGGTCACTCAAATATCAGTGCCTAAAACTCAAATTCTATTTGAGTCTTTAGGCATGGGTAATTACTTCTTATCCATGAAAGAAGTCCATGAGGCATCTGATGGAGCTCCTAAAGGTGACAATCTAAAAATTGTTTCAGATGAAACAGTAAAAGGGATGGTGGGGGCAGTGCAAGTGTAGAAGAATCTCCTCTTCCAAAGGAAGGACCTAAAGAAAAATCAGTGTCTAATGAGGTATGGATTCTTGAATTTGATGGCAACTGCTCCTCTACCTGTTCAAGAGCCAAGGTTGTGATGATATCTCCTCAAGGAGATACTTTTCTTTCATCGTATAAATTACAGTTTAGCAATACCAATAATATAGTTGTGCATGAATCTCTATTACTCAGATTGAGGGTTGCTCGAGACAAAGGCATCAAACTCCTTCATGCCAAATGAGATGCTAAATTGGTGGTTTGTCAGGTGAGAAACTTGTATCAAGCCAAAAATGAGAGATTGTGCCACTACCGCAATCTAGTTTGGGATCAAGTAGAAAACTTTGATGCTTTCAGCATCTCTGCCATACCTAAGAAATTCAATGACCGGGCTGATGTACTGGCTGTTTCAACAACTTTATTAGTTCCTCACCCTATTTTTAAAAGAGATAGGTACACTATTGAATTAGTCTTTCAACCAAGTGTCCCTGATAATGTCAATCATTGGCAAGTGTTCGATGGTGACAACCAAATCATTGCCTTGCTAAAATAAAAAGATAGCTTTCAATAGCTTCACTTCAAAGGCAGTGAGCCTTAGAAGCTTAAGCCAGCCCCTGAATCAAGCGCAGATGCAGGTGAAGAATTATTACAGCTAAAAAAGGAATAAAATTCTAAAAGGCTTGGTTTCCTTTAAGAAGTTGTTTGAAAAACATGACAGATTCATCAAATAGCAGCAAATAGATTCAAGCTCCTCCCAGGTGTTTGATCAAGTAATTCTGGGTACCAAAAAAAATCTCAAGATAGTGAACTTTGAGAAGTGATGCACTCAGGAAGAGAAGTTCAAGTTCTTTGCTCTACTCAGCTAGTACATGGATGTCCTAGCATACTCCTATGATGATCTGAAGTTGCTCAGACCTTAAGAAATCTACCATGAGATCCCTCTCAAGACTGATTCAGTGCCTTATAAGCAAAAATCTAGGCAGTACAATCTGAAGATATCAGGTACTATTATATTTGAAATATAAAAAATGTTGAATGCTAGGATAATTTTTTTAATCCATCATTCCACATGGATTGCCAACATAGTCCCTGTAAGGAAGAAGAATGGTGAAATTCACCTCTGTGTGGATTTTAAAAATTTGAATTAGTCATCCTTAAAGGATAACTATACTCTACCCATCATGGATCAAATCCTTTAGACAGCGATTGGTTTGAAAATGTTATCAATGTTGGACGGTTTCTTAGGATACAATCAAGTTAAAGTTGGTGAAGCAAACTAACATAAGACTGCCTTCACCATGCTTTGGGGCACCTTTGCATATCGAAGAATGCCATTTAGCCTGATCAATGCTAGCGCCACTTTCCAAAGAGCAATGGACCTTGCTTTTAAAGATGAAATGGGTAAGTTCGTTGTAGTGTACGTGGATGATTTAATAGATTTTTCCAAGCATCACCCTGACCATGTGCACCACTTGCATCAAGTGTTGGAACGCTGCCGCCAAAATGACATTTCTTTAAATCCCAAGAAGTCTATTTTTGGAGTAACAAAGGGGAAACTTCTCAGACACATTGTGTCCTGAGAAGGCATACAGATTGACTCAGAAAGAGTCAAGTCCATTCAGGAGCTTACTTTGCCCATAAATAAGATTACAGTTCACTCTTTCTTCGAAAAAGTGAATTTTTTACGAAGGTTCATCCCTGAATTTGCTGAGAAAACTCACCATATTGTAAACATGATGAAGGCAAAGGTCACCTTTAGCTAAACTAAAGAAGGTAAATTGGCATTTCAAGATATCAAGACTACTATTGCCCACGCCCCAATTCTAGTTTGTCCAGATTATACCAAGGATTTTACAATGTATAGTTATGCTTTTGAGCACACACTTTTAGCCATTCTGGTTCAACAGAACCAAGAAGGTGTAGAATCTCCCATTTCTTTCATGAGTTGTGAAGTACTTAAACATAGAGAAGCATGCTTATGTAGTGGTAAAGGTAGTTAAAATATTTTCACTTCTACATCCTGAATTCACACACTACTACCCTGGTTCTTGACACCACAGTCAATTCCATATTAACTTAGCAAGAGTTTGGAACCAAAAGAGGGAATTGGGTTGCTAAAATCTAAGAGTTTGATTTAGTCATCAAACTAATGAAGCTGGTGCATGGAAGGGGCCTATGCCAATTGATTGCTGACAATAGACCAGAAGAAACAGAGCACGATGAAGCAGAAGTGAAAGACACGTCGATAGTCCTCTTTGTCTCCACCACGAATGAGTGGTATTCGAGTATTGCTCATTTTCTTACTTATGGTGAGTGTCCTGCTCACCTATCTCATAAAGAAAGGAGGACTATCAAGTTGAAAGCTGCCAATTTTATCCTCTGGGACAACGACTTGTATAAGAGGAGCCTTGATGGAGTGTTTCTTCGTTGTGTGGATAAGGAGCAACAGAACCAACTTTTGAAGTCCTTCCATAATCTGGCCTATGGAGGACATTTTTCTACTCTTGTAACTGCCCATAAGATTTTGCGAGCCAGGTATTATTGGCCTACCTTATTTTAGGATGCATACAAATGGGTAAAAAAGTGTGAACTATGCCAACAGTTCGTTGGAAGACCCAAGTTAGCTATTCTGCCTCTCAAGCCAGTCATAATAGAAGATCCATTTCAACAATGGGGAATCAATTTCATTAGTGTTGTAAACCCATCTTCAAGTGCTGGACATGATTATGTCCTCACAACCATAGATTACTTCACCAAGTGGGTGGAAGCTATTCCAACAAAGTAGGCTACTTCTAAAGTAGTGTGCAATTTCCTTAAAGAGAACATCATTTCCAAGTTTGGAGTCCCAACCAAAATTGTCACAGACAACGTAGCTTATTTCACCTCCCAGGAGATTACCTAGTTCTATTTTTACTATGAGATTACCCTCTCCCACTCTTCTGATTACTTTCCACAAGGGAGTGGCCAAGCTGAATCAAGCAACAAGAACCTAATGACTATCATCAAGAAGTTGGTAGATGACAACCAACAAATATGTTATAAAGCATTGGTTGATGCTTTATGGGCAGACTGAATTACACCAAAGAGGGCAATTGGTATGTCACTTTTCTAACTTCTTTATGGACTCAATGCTGAGATACCAATCACCTTAGAATTGCCAAAATTGAAATTGGCTAAGGCAGTCGAAAATCAGACATATGAAAGCTCCATTGATAAGAGGATCATATGCTTAACTGAGTTGAATGAGCAGAGAATTATGGTGGTGGACTGAATTGTTGTGCATCAAAGTCTGGTGAAGAAGCTCTTCAACCAGAGAACAAAAAACTGTGATTTCCAAGTTGGAGATCAAGTCCTGCTATGGGGCAAGAGAAGAGAACCAAAGGGAATGCATGGGAAATTTGACTCCCTTTAGAGGGGCCCTTTTACTATCCATCAGCTCAATGGTGAAAACATTTTCCTGTTGAATTATCGAGATGGCACACAATTTTCTTTGCCTCACAATGGGCAGCATCTAAAGCACCTTAATTTTTGAAGTATCAGATAAGTTCACCTGTACATATGTATATTTGTATAGTCTTTGTTTCTATTTTGTGTTGTTCATTTTCATTTTTGACGTCTTTCTTTTTGGGTAGCATGACTCCGTAGCCCAATGGCATACTTCAAGGCACTAGAGATTCTGGTTTCTCCCCTTAGTTGTTCCAAGTTTTTAACTAAAGGAAGTTCCTCGACTAGAGCCAGTTGTTGTTCCTAAAATTTGTCACTCATTTTGGGACAACATATGAACTATTTTGGTTCAACAAACCAAAATCTTCTCTTCCCTTTTCAAAAATTGTTCTGAGCACTCAAATTCTCTATTATTCAAGCTTTTACAGGCTTGAAACTACGGACTCTATAGGCTTGAAACTACGGACTTTGCATGCTTAAAACTACGGACTCTACAAGCTTGAAACTATAGACTCTACAGGCTTAAAATTAGCAAAGGTTCAACCGGTTCAAAGGCTTCAACATGTGAGCTCTCTCTCAAAGGAGCAAGTTCCCAACACTTAGGTATTTTTAGGATTGGTTCAATGCCTTGGGTCAATCAAAAATGTTCATCGGCAAGCCTCAAAGGAGGGATTGAACCATTGAACCCCGCTTTCAAAGGTTCAATGGTTCAACGGGTTCAAAGGTTCTATGTCATCAACAAGATTAAAGAGTTAAGCGCTTCGGCAAAAGTTCAACAAGTTCAATCGCTTCAAGGTTTAACGACTTCAAAACACTTAGCGAAAAATAAAGGAATGAACCATTGAACCTTGAACCAAAATGGTTCAATGGGTTCAACCGGTTCAATGGGTTCGAAGAGATCAAAAGACATAGAAAAAATGAGGCTTCACACGCAAGGTTAAACCATTGAACCAAAATTGGTTCAATCGGTCGGTTAAAAGGAGTGCCCCAAAGCCCAAAGGCCAAAGTGTCCTTCAAGAGGGCAGTGAACCAAGGCCAAGTGCCCTTGCAGAAGATAATGAACAAAAGTAGACAAAGAGATTTTCTTTAGAAAAATGAACAAGGCAAAAAAGTTGGAATTCCTTCGGATTTGTGCAAAGCAAAAGACAAAGCGAATTCCTTCAAACTTTTGTCCAAAGGAATTCACCCGAAAGAAAAAGGAAAAGCCCAAAGCCCGAAGAAAAGCGGACAAGGTAAAAGAAGATTTCCTTTAGACAAATTGTCTGAAGGAATTCCTTCGAACATTTTGTCTAAAGGAAATGAAGGATCAAGGCTGCCCGAAGGAATTGAAGCCCAAAGGCCGCCCAAAGGACCCCAAAGGGTAGGTACCCTTGCAGGGGGCTCTCGAAACACAAAAAGGACCTTTCTCAAAGCCCGAAGGGACACCTTCCCTTCGAGCTATTCCAAAGGCTTGATAAAGATGAAGGTAAAGCCTCATAAATACTTAGACGAAAAGAAGCTAGAAAGAACAAGGATTAAACTGTTGAACCTTGAACCAAATGGTTCAATGGGTTCAAGGGTTCAAAGGTTCAACATTTCAAGGCTTCAAAGGGACTTAGAGAGCAAGGAAGCGCTGAGACAAATAATGAAACAATTGAACCTTGAACCAAAAGAGTTCAAAGTTTAATGGTTCATAGGTTCAACGGTTCAAAGACAAGCCCTAAGAAAAAAAAAGAACACGGAAGGTTCCAGAGACCAGTTCAAAGGGATGGTTTAACCAAAGAGTAAGAAAGTGATGGCTCAACTAGAGATCAAGGAAGCAAATGGAACAAAGGAACCAATAAAGATCACCTGAACCGT
Organism: Torreya grandis; assembly: GCA_037957365.1. Classification (NCBI taxonomy): domain Eukaryota; kingdom Viridiplantae; phylum Streptophyta; class Pinopsida; order Cupressales; family Taxaceae; genus Torreya; species Torreya grandis. The sequence goes on from JARHVA010001134.1 coordinate 2,641,313, forward strand.
TGAACCATTGAACTGATGAACTTTCACAAGTTCAAAGGTTCATGGTTCAACATGGTTCAAACAAACAACGACCATTGACGTTCCTCACGGACATCAAATTTAAGGTAAAGGAATATCTGTTAATTTTTTAATATGGCACGGGACTTGAAAAATAAACCAAGCAACCAGCTGAAAAGAGAGCCTGAGAGCTCAAATTACTACAGGGCAAAAAGAACAATACAAAAAGATCTGAAATATCTATAGGAGAGTTATTTCCAGTAGGTGAAACAGTCGATCAAGTGGTCATCTGAACACACCAAATCAAGGATACGGCCTATTTTTCTTCCATGAGGTAAAGGTAAAATGGACAGCTGCGTAGACATTAGGAAAAGGACCAGACAACTCATGCTAAGGAGGAAACATATAAGATGAATGGGCACACCATAGTTAAGACAATGCACTGTTCCCAGCATGACACCCTAGACAGAACTAAAAATGCATTCAAGGCATTGAATGCAGCATGGGCCATCCCATAAGAAAAACTGTCAAGCCTTTCTTGGCTGCTATACATGGTAAGCTCTGGTATTATGCAAGGGAGATCTTTTTGATTACAGAAGCAAAAACTCTGCCAAATTGAGAGGTGATTAATGAGACTCTGAGTTCAAATTGTTAATCATATTTCTTTATTTGAATGAGAAAGCAAGTTACTTTCAGACTTTGTGTTGTTATAGCTTGTGTCATTTTTAGGAGATTGTTCTTATGTCTGTCTTCTGAATGTGTTCTTGTCTAGTTAATGAAATAAGTAGAATCAGTAGAAGTAATCATGAAGGTGTCCTGAAGCCAACTGTGGAGAGACTTTGTGCTGCCATAATTGCCTTTAGTGTGTTTCTCTATTTTATGTTCCTGTGTAAAGGGCCTTGGGATGACTTTGTGCCTTCATTGTCCTTCATATTTCACTCTTGGGCAGTTGAGGTGGAGACTTTGTGCTACATCTCAGTTTGTTGGTTACTATGCCCCCTATTACCAGTTACTTGTTACGTACCTGAAAGAACTCCTATTGTTTGCTGCAAGACCACTTCTGAAAGAAGAGAAGTGCCTTCAGTGTCTTCACCAGGATTCCTCCTTTGTTTGTGAACATCATCTCTAAAAAAAAGAGATGGATGGTGTAATACTACCCTTGAGTGTTATTTTTTGCATATATATATATATATATATATATAGTATATAGCTCCTCATATTTATAGGGAACCTCCCCTTGATGAGAGGAGAGATTTGTCCACCTCTGATGTGGTAAACCTGCACATTTGGCCGACCAATCTCCCTTGTTGTAGTTGAAGAGACCTATTTTGCCCATCAGTTACTTGGTGATAATATATTCACCCAACAATAGAAACATCCATACCAGATGAAGAATCAAAATTAGAATCAGGTTTTATTCTTGAACTAACATCATATTTAACATCAGAAGCAAAATCAATGTCAGTCTCAACATCAGATTTAGAGTCCCTTGAGTTAGAATCAATTTTAGAATCAAAATACATTCATGGCTATTAAAATATTGGTTACACAGTCTCACAGATCAATTTTAATACATTTATGATCCTTCCATGGTTTGTGAGGATGATTACTTCAACATCGACACAAGTTCTCCTAGTATCTTTTATGAGAATTGTGTTGCCAACCCTCGTGCCATTATTGTTCCACATACCATTACCACCAACTAACCTAGCCATTTTATTGACATTTCATATCTCATAAGTGTTGATTGGGACCAATAGAATCATACCTTATTGAATTTTATCTATGGTGACATATTAGTTACAAAATATTAGGGAGGCAAAAACCACATTCATGCAAACAAAGAACAATTTCCTAGTGAAACATTTTTTGAAGGCACTAGGGGACAATCAAAGTTCAAGCTCAAAATCTTCTAGTGAAACCTTTTTGGAGGTGGTTAAAGACAATGAAAGTCAAAAGTCAGTGTTCCTTAGTGAAACCTTCTCAAAGGTGCTATGGGACAATCAAGACAACTTCATTGGTGAAAACCTCTTCGAGCTGCCAATAGTTGAGCACAAAATTTCTTCATTGCTTGATGAAGATAAAATCAAATATGAAATCAAAATATCTTCCACTCTACAACATAATTAGATGGTGGCTACTCTCAAGCCCAAAAAAAATGATGGTCCTATCAATAAAATATTCAAAAGTCTTCGGCCCCACCACATCCAAAGTTATGTCAAATTCAAAATTAACAACATTGTGTGTGTCTAAAAATCCCTATCTTCATTTATTTCCCAACCATTACACATGTTGTTATCATCCACCATCATCTCACCAAAACAAACCTATCAACCATTGTTTGTCCCTATTTACCATCCCTGCATGCACTTTCATTTGCAGAGGCTACAAATATACTTTGTCTTGATGTTTGAAGGAAACAAAATCAAAGACCAATAAAGATCATAACAACATCATTGACATCTAAATATGTAGCCATTTCTTGACAAAGAAACTATTTAAGAGAGGTGTGGGCTGAGAATTTACATGATTGATTATTTTGGTTATATCATATGTTGATCAATATGTGCATCTCCATATCAACAAGAACAACATAATCATTTACCATGCCCAGGCCAAAATGATTTACCATGCCATATACCTTGTCATTTTCATTTTTCCATTTAATATGCCATTACTTCATACCCTACCATTTGCCTCATCACTTGAGGGTAACCCTCCTACCATTTCATCCAATTTTCATACCATCATCATCCTAAACAATGTCATACCCTATGTCATTTTACCATGCCATTCCTATTAGACCACAACCTATTTTTAGTTGTCCTACCCAAACCCTTTCTGATCTTGGTTCTTTTTGTTTTTCTCACACCTTCTATGAGGGGATTGTGATCTAGTTTCAGTAGTTTTATAATTTCATGTTTATATGGCAGTCTAAGAAAGTAATGTGACAGTCGATATGGCAAGTTATCCTTCATCCACGTTTGACTAGTGTTATTGATTATAACCGCCTATGGGTAAATTAGTAGTCCACCTTATGTTGTTAATTATAACGGCCTATGGGAAAATTAGGAACAACACTTTTTACCATGCATTATCATATCACCTTGCCATTACTATTCTCATTTGCCTGGCCATTTACCAGATTTGAGAACTTATTGTGACCTAGTCAATTCTCCCTGCCTTTTATGTTGGAAAAACCATTGTGACTTGACGTCCTTTTGGGACTATGTAGGCCATGATCAATTCACATTGAGGTCATCTCAGCCCCCCTTTGCCATACACTCTCACCATTTTGCAAGCAATCTAAGCCAATGCTCTCATCATTTTATGAGTTGAACCATTTAGTATCTCATAATTCCCAATCGGTTTGAGATGATTAGAAAATTCCAAAAACATTCATAACATTTTAAAATCCAAAAACATTTGTCCTTTTTAAGTCTAGTCAGTCATCCTTGATCCACCCTAATGGGTCAAATCCATTGTTAGGATGCTTTCTATTGTTTTACTTTCAGGCTTTCTATGTATTTGTTTTTCTGTTTGTTTGTTTACTTTCCTGTTTGTTTATTTTTTGTGTGTTGTTTGTTTGCTTGCCTATTTGTTTGTTTTTAGTATTGTGCCTCGACTCAGTCGATATGTGTTCATTAGGTGATTCTTTTTAGATTATTCTTGAGTTTATCAATATTCATACATCAACATTATCATCGTGGTTTTTATCATTGTTGCATTTTTTAATTGTTTATTAGATCGGGAGTTAGGCCTTGCACATATTTTAACAAAGTTCTCATGGTGATTTATATCATGAGGCATACTATTGTGTGATACAACAAAAATCAGCTCAAGAAGTCTTACAAGCAATAGAGTTGTAAAAGTTTCTCCTTGGTAACCTTGGCAAATCTTCCCACCTCCTCTTTGATCAAATCAACCCATTGACCATTCTAGTTGTATCAATGCTAATAAGGATGAGCATCTATGTATTAGTAGATACAACTAAATTTTTCACATTGATCAATTCCTATTCTTCTATTCATCTTTTTCATCACTATATGCATCATCATGTGCTTGGTTGTTTATGACTTCTTCATTCATTAGACCATTGCATCTACGTTTGCATCCACTCATATTTAATATGTGCAACAAGTTATATCCATGAGTTATGATTGCCAATTTGCCCTACTAGGGCACAACCAAACGTCATTATCCCATTTAGGTCACCTTAATGATTACAACCACCTGTGGGCAAATCATTATTTTGACTCATTAGGCCTAACTGGAGCATATGTCATTGCCACTGATTATAACGACTTTTGGGAAAATCAGTGTCGCACCCTTTGTCAATGATTATAATTGCCTTTAGATAAATCAGCACTTTTTAAATCAATGCATGGAAGCATTTTCTCATTTGGATTAATCTCACCCATAGGTTAATCTCAATCTTCTTGCTTCTTTTTGAGGGACTATCCATCAAACATATGATGGCCACTCCCTCAAGGGGGAATCATTATAGGCTTCCCAAACATTCTTTGGATTTTTTTCTTCAATCATCATCTTCTTTTAAGCATATGGGCCTTTTTCATTCTTTGAGAAGATGTTATTGTGCTTACAACTTGTAACATCTTCCCAAAACAAGGGCAAACTGTAGACACCTAAAATTGGCCACCAATGGCTTCATACCAGACTTCAGACCAATTCTTACCAACCATTACAAATCAAGCCTAAAAATCACTAAACATTCCAAATTTACTTGTGAATTAATTATCAAAGCTCAGAATCTCGTTGAGACATCCCTAATTGGGGTATCTTACCATAAATAATAAAAACCTCTCACAGATTCATCTCCAATCATTCCATGTCATTACAACATGCAATTTGGCCTATAGACCAATTAAATGGGGCAAGTGCATTCATAAACCAAATCTTGAAATGATAAAAAGCCTAATCAAAATTAATTAACATGCTAAACCAAAACAAATGCCTAGTTGAGTTATCCATGTGCAATTAATGAAATTCTAAAAAAGAAAATTATAAAATAAAAAATATCCTAGGTTTTCATGATTACATTCGTGAGTTGTCAAGCCTTTAAAAATATCCTAAAAAATCTCACCCATGCATTTTCATTTTAAATCATGAGGTTTTGACACTTTTTAACTCTACTAGGGTTAATTAGCTTGCTTAGGTTAGGTTTGAACCCATTCCAAGTTTTAACTACGCTCGTACTCACCTTGAGTTGGGGTTAGTTCTTAAACCTATGAATACAAGCATTTGCCTCTCATTTATGAGAGCTTGGATAGAGTAAAGTTATAATGTTGGTTTTATAGCAAGATTAGAAACAATAGTGTTACAATGCCAAAATCATAAGCCAATCCATCAAGCCATATCAAAGCCACAAAACAAGCCACGGTGCCAAGGAGAGAAGGAGCAAAGAATACAAACTCCATTGCCAAAGATTACTTGAGCACGAGCTGAGCAAGCCACATGACAAATCATTTGGAGCATTCAAGGAAGGTAAAGATATTGTTGTACTTTACATTTTAGTTGTGATTTTCATTTGTTTTTGTTTATTATGATCCCCCTATGATCTAGGCCTAGATATGTTAAGCTTGTTAGTGTGTTTATTTCATTATTTATGGAACTAACACAATAATAACCTCCTCTCTCAATTCAAATTCCTATGATCACAATAATCATGTCAATGTTGTGTCTATCTACCTTCAATTGTGTCTATTCTACTAGGGTTTTACAAGGTGATCTTTTTGTTATGAACATGTGTGTTATCGCCTTGTTGTTATGCTTGAAACTTCACTTTGTAGATTTATCAAGAAAAATGTGCAAAATTTATGAATATCCTCATTAACCTACTCTGACACTCAAAAATTAAGTAAAAGTAACATAGTCAAGAAACTGTCAATGTAGTGTTGCAAATTATTTATCCTACACACTCAAAATCAAACCTCCACATAGTTCTTTGAGTGTGCATGATAAATAATTTAAAGGCTAAATAATTTTCAAATAGACCCACCTTACTAATGGGATAAACCCATATAGTGCATAAGGTTGTTCTAGACGGACCCATAAAGTCCGTGGGTTTGTCTTGGATGCAGGACTGACTAACAGGTAAGTAGCAGTCCAATTACGTTAACGAATACATTTTTGATATGTATCGAGGTGTTTTTATTTGGGCTTAATGGATCAAATACAGACTTATGTATGGTCAAGATTGTCTTATAATTAACGGATTACGTACAAGTTTACCAAAAAAGATAAATTAGAGTTAAGAGACTAGGAATAAGGGTCATGTGTTAAATTTAGGTGTTTACATAGTGCCCCACTTTGATGTGGGTATGTGAGTGTAATTCATGTGTACGTAAAAGTATAAATGTAAAAAATTGAAACTTGCACCTTCACTTCCCTAGCAAAGGATGAAGGGATTTTGACTTATAGTCAAGCTAAGCTTCCATCTACAACATACAGTTGTTATATCTAAAACAAATGTCAAATTCTATAAGTAGTCAAATGCATGTGTTATGTTTTGATTTTTTAAAATTTCATAACTTTGATTTTGAATTTGAAAAGAGAGAGCATGAACAAATACACTAGGTTGGTATTTCCCCAAATGTTGCATTTACAAGACTATTGATTAGTCTACAAAGACATCTTATATAAATCATTACAAGAAACAACTCTCCCTAGTGATACATAACCTATGTCATTTGCCTCCACAATGAATTAATTAAAGGATACCAATAAAGTTGTCACCTTTGACAAAGAATACTTACCTACATAACACACAAGAGATAAAAATATGCCATTATTCACTTAAGTTCAAGTGCCAAATAAAATGATCAAATGTGTGTTGGTATATAATGGTTCTGAATTGACTATTTTAAACATTACCTTCGTACAATAATTCAGGATCAACTTAATCACTATTTACAAATCATATAAAATCATAAAAGGATTTGACAACACTACGAGTCAAATACTTAGGTGCGTATTATTAAATGTAAAACTAGGCCCCAATATAGCACCTACAACCTTCCACGTTATGCCTACTCAATTACATTACAACTTGTTTTTAGTGTGACCTTAGATACAAGCTATGGAAGCAATACCATCAACATTACATGAATGCATCAAATTCATGCACTAAGGCTATTCTTATACATAATTAACAAATGATGACCCTTCCAAATATTGTAAGATGACCCAATTTACTAATGATAGCCAATCACAATCACAGTTAGAATATTGTAATAGTATTACTCCATTACAACCTGTTCCAGTAACTCAATTGAATACATACGAGGTTGGAAAATAAAGTACTAGAAAATATAAGGAACCGATCATAACATACAAATCAATTATACAACATGAACTACAAGCTAACACATATCTACCAAAACCTATTCCCAACCTTCCTTTACTGATGAATATGGAAAATCAAGATGGCATGGTAAAAAATTATTATGACAATGATGATGATGATGCCAACATGGAAGACATTATAGATGATCAACTGCAAAGTTAAAATTCAATCCTTCGAATGAATATTTATCTCACATTGTATTCACACCTATTCAATATGGATAATATTGGGATGATTCATATACAATGAAAATGGACAAATTAGAAATTTCTATTCAAGCACAATATTTCGGGGGCAAAGGAAAGACAAAAATACAAATTATTAGTACATTCAAATGAAAATAATAGTCATAATATTATCTCACACTAGGCACATGTAACACTAAAATTAAACATGACTTGGACAAAGAAGAAATCATACATTTCAATAAACAATGTAGAGATTTCAAATACCAAAGTTCCAACACCATTGCAAGAAAAAAGGCTTAAAGATAAACCAAGAACAATATTGCATAAATTACTTGATCATAATCTCATCACATTACCATCTACTATACATCAGTCTATGGGATGTCCCTCACATTAATAATGCAAACCATATTGTGATTATCATAGAATCATAGGACATGACACTGATCATTGCAACAAGTTACAGAAGAAGATTCAAAGATATAAGAACAAAGGCACCGTCAAAGTGACATGTGATCATAAGGAACACTCACTATTAAGTTCTAATAGAACTCAACACAAAAATGTACCACATAAAAGTTACAAGTATCCACGACAATATATTGTGACTATACATCACATATATAAGGTGATTATCGACAATAAATTCAAATTGATGAATACCAACTCCAAAATGTGTGTAGTGTCACATTATTAAAACATTTAGGGCTCAATATTAAAGACCAATTCATTTCTCATCATGGTACATTCCTTGGAAATATTACCATACCGATTGTTTGTGGTCCAAAGATTGTTGATACATGTATATCAGTGACACCTTTTAACACTCAGTTGACACTCACATTAGGATTGGAATGGTTATACTTGATGCATAACATCATGTATAAAACATATTAGTATATTTACTTCTTACATGAATAAAATACAATTAGGATTCAATACAAGGCTAGTAATACTCACCAAAAGATAATATATTAAAAGATAATAGCAAGCACAAAATATGAAAAATCAAAGATAGTGGAAGAAGAGGCAATGCGATTACATAATCTCAGTCAATCCAAATGAAGATGACCTGCTCACAAACTTGTGAGTGTTAATTTCAAATATTTAAAAAAACACAACAAAATAATAATAATAATAATTCAAAATTTCACAAACATCTAAAATATATATTTTTTTTAAAACCTATGCATGACATGATTACTAAAACACACTATTTACATATGTCATTTATCACATGTTTGTTAGATGGCATATTCTTTTCATATACACATGCTATTCATAATATATGAATATGATGCATGGCATATATCCTACACATGGACATATAGATGTTGAACTTTGCTCTACCCAATGACCATGCCAATACTAGGGACATCTTATTCCACATGTTTCACTATTACATGTTATATATTTCTATAACCTCTATACCATGTTGAGATATCTAGATTGCTTCACATGTCTTGTTAGTTACTCATATTTTACATAGTGCTACATGGATATGTTATTATACAATGATGTGACACCAATGCATATGGATGGTATAGATGAATCTTTACTTATTTTATGCTTCATTGATGTTAATTTATTACTTATAAGATAATTTTTGCTTGTCTATTGTGTGTTTCCCCCTGGCCTTGTTAGATGCGACATATTTATGTCCCTTATTTAATGTGACATCTTTTGTCCTTTATATATAACATATTTATATCATTTTTTGGCAAACTCTTTATGTCACTTGCATGTGGCCTTGGCCTTGTGTGTTGCGACATCTTTATGTCCCTTGTATGCATCCCTTAGCCTTATATGTGACACTAACTCTTGAGCTTATTGAGTTGTTGTGCTAGTTGAGCTTGTTGAGATTAAGTGGTCCCATGATCCATATCATGCACTTTTATTGTGTAGTCTTATTCAGTTCTATTTTAAGTGATGGTTATTATTCTATGCTTTATTGATACATATATCTAGACATGACACTTATATTCCCTACATTACATATATTAGATACATGTCTTGATTGACATGTGCATTACTATGATGACATACTCCCTACATGTTCACATGATTATAGATGATGTTATATGTATACATTACATGACATAATTAACGTTTCTTTTGATATGAGTAATTTGTAGGACACATGCCTCATCTCAAAAGGGGGCCATTATAGTAGGCTTGTCATATAGACACAATGTTTTATGATCATAAAATTTGATTTCAGAGATTCATAGTGGTTTAGATATCAAATGAGTTTAGTCACGTGATAAATATTGGTATATTTTTACATATTATGGGGGCATGTGTCATGTATATGCACTAGCTTTACAAAGAATTAAGTTCATATTCATACACACTTGAGTTCATATGCATGGACATATGTAAAAATTTTGCAAGAACAAATATTATAGGTTTTCACATATATAGATATTTGAGATATATGCTCTCAAATTTAGCATATAGATGCATAACATTCTATATCAGTTGGCACAAATTTAGGGGGAATGATACTGGTTCATGCACATATACACATTTTGAAATTCATAAGGTATAATATTGGTTCATGCACATACATACTATGGTATATTATCATTGACACAATTCCAAAAGGGGAATGATATTGATTCATGCATATTTACACATTTTACAGTGAGCACTGTTATAGTTATTTACTTGCAAAAAAAATTCAATCTGCATCGAGTAGTGAGCAACCTTAAATCAATAATTTTATACATAGTGGTCGATTCATGTTTTTATGGGTAGTGTACATTGACATTTAATGATTCTCAATGGCCATGGCATTAGTTCTGACTAACCCATCATGTGGTCCCATTTTGTATCATATCTGACTAGTTATTTGGGTTAGTACATCATGCACTTCTCCTCGCATTTATGAGGGTTGAGGCATGTTGTCTTCCCAACCCAAAGGCTTACATAATTACATGTATTCAGGGTTTGATTACCCTCGATTTCTTCAAATTTCAACAAGAGGAACCAATCTCCAAATGCTTCAATGGAAATCACCTTTCTCTAATGCTTCAACAAGGAAACATCATCTCCAACAAGTTGTAAAAGAAGCATGGTTTTTACAAACACATGTGTACTCCTTATTTACTCTTTAATTCTCAAATTTCATGTTTAGATTTGAAATTTCAATTTATGGGCATTGATCACCATATGTTGTTTTAGGTTTTGATTTTGAGTGAGTCACACAATTGGAGCTTCCTACCAAAGACAAAGCGTATTGTACACACTCAAGTATACCTTTTCCTTGTACTTTAGAAACTCCATTAATAGAAAAAAGGGAGGAATTTATAGATTTTTAAAAATGGTATTAAGTAATTAACAATGATAAGCTTGGCATTCATATATCATGCGTGACATGTGTGCATAAATATGTTCCTAACCCACCATTCTCTCGTACCTACATGCTACCTTATGAGTTTGACCCTTACGTTCTACTGTTGCACACCTAAATGAACCTCAATGTCTATTTCAAATCTACATCTATCTAGTATAGACATCCTCAGATCTTTAGTTCAATAACCATATGCATGAGTTGTTATCATCAAACTGGGTTAGTATTTTTAGATGATACTAACTTGCACTTGTCGATAGTGACCCTTTCCAAGTAATGACTACTTTTAAAAATAAAATATTTTATTTGGGTTGGCCCATCTGCTAACATGTTGGTGGTTTGATAAATTACCCAATTGGACTCGCATATATAAAATTCAAGGCCTCATTTGATAGGGGGCTTAGAACTTATCTAGTACACATCTATACACTACTACACATTGAGAAAATCTTCCATATTCTTTCCAAATTATAAATCAATCACAAGCCAAGTCAAAAGCATAAAAAATCCAAATGAAATTAAAAAATTCAAGTACCAAATCCAAATTAAATCAAACTTTATTAAATACCAAATCCAAATCATTAACTGCATTGATATAGTGAAGGAGCATAATTGCACAATCACAATACGTATGAGATCTATGTCTAGCTTGATTTACCTCTTCGAAGTATCAGATACATAAAAAGTGATGAATAATTAATGGGGGTGACTAAGATCATATCAATCCACTACACTTTCTTAGCTTTTACAAGTTTCAGGCCCTCACAAGCACACGTAGGGTTTCATGGTGAAAGCACCAATTTCTAGATTTAAGTGCAACATCAAGGTTTGATGTCGCACATACATAGTTTTTAAAGATAGGTGAAGGTGAATGTATAGTCATAGACCCATCATTGAACACATGTCACTACCAACCACTATAGGTCAGTATCAACAATTGATATAGACCCAAATCTGATGAAATTGACCATGCACATATAAAAACATAGTTCCTAAACTAAATTAATTACAAATCTACTTCAGTGTGTCTTCCACTATCAAAACATAGTCATGGTCATACGGCCAACCATAAATGTTTACTTATCCCTTTATTATACTTTTTGTCACTTTAATTGGACATGTTGAGATTTGTATCCTAGAAATATCATTACATCCATAACCCTAAGGGAGCCCCCCTTTATTTTTTAAGGAAAACCCTTGATCCTCCAAAATCCATCTTTCCCTTACCTCACAGAATCTAGGACTCTAGATGCAAATTGCATTAGTGCAAATTGCTTCACAAGTTTTTGGTCCTATGAGACACCAAACCCTAAAAGTTATGGAATCCAAAACTCACCATGCACTTTTCACATTCTTGAACGTGTAAAATGCATGGCGAGCTCCAGATCCTGCCATGCACCCATCCAGTGGAACCCAAAACTCAGTATGTACATTGCACCATATCAAACCATATAATCATACTCCTCCTATAGAGATGAATTATACATTGCAAGATCAAGAGGAAGAAGAGGTGGATCAAGAGAATGCAACACCTATAGAAGAAATCCTAGACACCCACTTGGTTGAGTGGGGATCAACCCTATAATTTGACCCTTATAACCACATGTAAGAAACAAGGTTAGGGATGTATTGTATTCATGAACAAGATGCAATCATCCCAAATTTAGTCAAACCAACTAAGGATATACAAGGGATGTGGAAGTTATATTTTGATGGTTCGAGAAGTAGAAACAGTGCGGGTGCAGGAGTTGTATTGATATCTCTGCACAAAAAAAGTTACTACTATTCATTTAGACTTTAATTCAGCTGCACCAACAATGTAGCTGAATATGAAGCCTTGATTCGAGGCCTCCAATTGGATAAGGATATAGGAATTGATCTCTTACAGGTATTTGGGGATAGTGAACTCATCGTTCATCAATTTATATCAAAAAGTGTGACAAAAAACAATTTTCTAAAGTCTTACAAACATAGGGTTTGGGACCTACTGTAGGATTTCACCACCTTGAATAATCAAGCAGTACCAAGGGTACAAAATAAAGATGCTAATCGTATGGCCTCAATTACATCTTAGTAGAATCTATCGATTAAAATAGGGAGGGAAAATAACCAGCATGTGAGGTTGATTGTAAGGCCTTCTATCCCCCATAACACAATTAACTAGTAAGTATTTGATAGTGACAAGTAGATCATAATTTTTGAGAGAAGAGGCTGAGTTTTCATAAAGAAATTAACCAAGGTTGCAAGGCCAATATGGCGATAAAATTATATAACTAAAAATGAATAAGTTGCCTATGGGTCTTGTTACACTAGAAAATATTTAACTCAGATGATCAATTGAAAAATGAGAAGAAAAACATTATCATCAATGAGGAAGATTGCAAACCCATCACCATCTCAAAAGGCAACTCACTCAAGATAGGCAAGGTATGTAATATTTCAGAGAAGCATGATTTTATTCATTTATGTCAAGAGTTTGATGATAATTTTGCCTGGAGTTATATTGATTTGAAAGGATTTGACCCAAGTTTAACATAACATACTATCAAACTGGATCCAAATACAAAACCCATCAGGTAGAAACAAAAGCTCATCAATCTGAAGATCGAACCCTTGATGAAAAATGAACACTCTAAGTTGATAGAGGCTAATATAATATTTCTAATCATATACTCATCTTGGGTAGAAAATGTGGTTCCTGTTAGATAGAAGAATAGTGAAATCCATTTATGCACAGATTTCAGAGACCTGAACAAAGCATTTTTGAAAGATCACTATCCTTTTCCCCCTATGGAATAAATTTTGTAAATAGTATCAAGATCTAAGAGATTTTCTCTTCTGGATGGTTATTTGGGTTATAACGAAATCCTGGTACAAAAATCAAACCAATTTAAGATTGCCTTCACCACCAAATGGGGCACATACACATACATGAAGATGTCATTTGGTTTCACAAATGTAGGGGCAACTTTTTAGAGAACCATGGATATGACATTCAAAGGTCTGATAAATGATATAATCTTCGTATATCTAGATGATATCACAGTATATTCAAAGCACGTTGGTGCACATCTTGATCACCTTAGAAAGGTTTTTGAAAGATGTGGAAAATTTGACGTTTCTCTTAATTTGAATAAGTGCATGTTCACAATACATGAGGCAAGTTACTAGGGCATATAATGTCCAAAGAAGGTCTTGCAATAAACCCTGAATGAGTAATAGCCATATCTACATTGGCATTATCGAGTCATAAAAAAGGGTTACAAAGCTTTCTAAGGAAGATTAACTTCATGATGAGATTTGTACCAAATTTTGCCTCCTTGGCCAAACCCCTTACTACAATGTTAAAAAAGGGAATTCTTTTCACCTAGATGCAAGAGGGGTGTTGACGCAAGAGATTGCACCCAGTGGAAGGAAAACAAGTTCCTACCCTCTCCTCGCAACATGGAAACTCCTCTCTCACCTATGAGACAACGAAGCTGGAGAGGAGAGTCTCTAGATAAGGGCTAGCTCCCTTTGATGTATCATGTTTATTCTAGTAAGTGCAAATACAGGCATATATATATATATATATATATATATATATATATAATAAAGTGGGGGATGAAAAGGGAAAAGAGATGCAAGAAAATAAACTACTCTAAGGAGGTGATACACCAAAATAAGATGACCTTCTCACACCCACTCTCAGAATCAGAGAAAGACAACAAACATACACTCAGACTTGGCAAAGAGACCAGTGTACAAGAAAATGTTAAGGAGGTTCTTATGAAGACACAGGAACAGGGACTCACCAAGATGCTATGAAATACATACTGTAAATGACTTCCTCTATTATATACCTCCAAATGGAACTCTTCTCCTGTCAGCTACAGACAATGGCACCTTGTAGATAACTGGTGTGTTGGTGCTGAACATGTGAGAGCATCAAAATACAATGACTGGACACAACTCAAACACTTAGGACATACACAGAATATCCATCCAAGAAGAGGTAAAACTGTCTTTATAGATTTAGGTAGAAATTTTAGCCGGGCTGCACCTTGTAAAATTTGTGAAAAGATGATTACAAAAATGACAAGTATCAAATATATATGAGAAGCAAAGAGGCCCATTTGGCGCTCTTTTCTTTTACAAGTGACATACGTGTCCCTTCATGAAAAGAAACAAGTCACTCAAAATATTAATGAGCCATCTGTTTTGTCTGCTCGAGATTTACATTTCTTTTTTAGGTGACTTACATGGTTTGCCTTCTCATTTAATGCAAAATGGAAAAACCAATTGCTTCACTAGCTACTTGCACCCCAAATGATCAATTTGCTGGCACTATTTCACCTACTAGAGTCACTTCTCAGATCAGCACTTCCTCTTGCCACTTAGACTGATTGCTTATTCCTCCCATGCTGTATAATCACCCAAATTGACTTTGGCATTCAAACATTAATGTTAGGACATGGCCGTGCCTCTTTTCTGCCAATAGACTGCGATTTGTCTTCTTCCAATGCCAATTTGGAGAAAAATAGGTCACGCCACTCAATAACTCTTCATCTCTTCACCACTTGGACACTTTGTCCTTTTCTACCTTTTGTCTTCTTCCTACTCTTTCAGCCCTCAGGGGCGATCTCTTGGCTAGTCGCTGCATTCCTTAGGCTTTTCCATGTTCGACGCTCAAAAAATTCAAAAAACAAACAGTTAGTTCATTGCATTAAATTTGACGGCCTTTGGGACGTCACCGTCCTTGTCAAAAGTCATCGAGTCTTTTCGTTTGAAATGTGGCCTCCTTGAACCAAGCCGTTGAACCAACCCATTAAACTTTTGCGTTGAACTGAACCCATTGAACCAAAATGGTTCAACTGAGCGCGCCGATGAGCCTTTGAACCGAAGCCGATGAACCTTTCGCCTTTGAACCATTTGAACCTGGCAATGAATTGAATTCATTGAACCTGCTGAACCCGAAATGAATTGGCCTTAAACAGTAGGTGAGAAGTTGACCAAAATTTTCCCTATCGGCAAAATTGCTCAATAAATTGGCGACTCATAGGGGAAGCATGCCTACTATGCTTTAGAATCCAGTTGCCTTGCAGTCCATTGGGCGTGGAGTCAGATGCAGCTTTGACGAAAGTTAACAACAACCCCAAGAGATTTGAGAATAAAAAATGAAGCTTTACCCCACACGCAAAGGGAAACACATAAGGCTAAAAAACACTACCTATGCAACTACACTTAGGGAAAACAGGTAAAGAAACTGAAAGCAAACTACTATATACAGTTAACCAGGTATTTTTGATTTACCCTCCTGGATCAAAGGGAAAAATTCTAACGTCTCCTTCATCTGACACACCCAGTATCAATAATGGATCCCACAAGGAAATATTTATGTGCAGCTCCTTCACCCGGTCTACCATGTTGATCTGAAGATTGCTCCCTTCCATATTTTCTTTGGGGTCGCTTGCAGCCTTCTGAGGCGTAGGCTGGGGATCTGAATGTATGACTGGTGGCCTAAAATTTGGGAATTTCTGGTTCACTTGTGTTGGAAGAGATGGTGTGGACATTTGAACAGTTGCTTGAGTTTCTTCCATAGCTCTCCCTTTGGATCTTGTGTTGGCTGCAACACAGTCAACTTAGCTACAACAACCCATCATCTCATTTGTATAAACAACTTGCTCCTGACCATATCCTGTGGTTGAACAACTTGGTTGTTCCTGCACCAGATTGTTCTGAACAGGCACCATAGCTTTAGACGGTGGAAAGGCGCCTAGGTTGTACCCTTGGAAAGGTCTGGTCTAAGTAAGCTGACCCTGTTGTTGACTGTAATTTTGAAAAGGGGGTCTAGGGGCTTGACCATAATGCTGGTATCCCTGATTTAGTCTGTTGCTTTGAGCTTGTTGCCTTGTAAGAGCTACAAGTTCATTTGACATACTCTACAATAGCCTCGTGACTTCATGAAGCTCATTGGATGGAGCAACAGTTGGTTTCTCTATGCTGGGTAATGCCGTAGCAATAAGGGGATTCAAACGGGGTACTTCTCTTGTGAAGGAAGCACTTGTAGCCAGAAAGAGAAGATGACCCGCTGAATAAGGATGAGCCTTTTTGAACCTCAGTCGCTTTACTGAGTTGAGAGGTAATTCAATGAATTCAAAAGGGACACCCTTATTAGTGGATTGTGTGGTGACTTTAGGCATCGAAAGTTAAAACCAGACTTTGATTGGAAAACTAAAGCTCTACCAGTGGAGTCACCAAATGCTGGAAATATTTGATTTGCTGTAACAAGACCAACATCAATCCTGAAACTTTATGGAGTGTAAAATTGAGGTCCCACCGAGCGTGCCAAAACTGTTGATGCAAGAGATTACACCCAGTGGCAGGAAAACAAGTTCCTGCCCTCTCCTCGCAACATGGAAACTCCTGTCTCACCTGTGGGATAGCGAAGCTAGAGAGGAGAGTCTCTAGATAAGGGCTAGCTCTCTTTGATGTATCATGTTTATTCCAGTAAGTGCAAATATAGGCATATATATATATGATAAAGGGGGGATGAAAAGGGAAAAGAGATGCAAAAAAATAAATTACTCTAAGGAGTGATACACCAAAACAAGATGACCTTCTCACACACACTCTCAAAATCAGACAAAGACAACAAACATACACTCAGACTTGGCAAAGAGACCAAGCTGCAGGAAAATGGCAAGGAGGTTCTTATGAAGACACAGGAACAGGGACTCACCAAGATGTTGTGAAATACATATTGTAAATGACTTCCTCTATTTTGTACCTCCAAATGGAACTCTACTCCTGTTAGCTGCAGACAATGGCGCCTTGTAGATAACTAGTGTGTTGGTGCTGAACCTGTGAGAGCATCAAAAGAAAATGACTGGACACATCTCAAACACTCAGGACATACACATAATATCCATCCAAGAAGAAGTAAAACTATCTTTATAGATTCAGGTATAAATTTTAGCAGGGCTGCGCCTTGTAAAATTTATGAAAAGATGATTACAAAAATGAAAAGTATCAAATATATATGAGAAGCAAAGAGGCCCATTTGGCACTCTTTTCTTTTACAAGTGACATACGTGTCCCTTCATGAAAAGAAACAAGTCACTCAAAATATTAATGAGCCATCTGCTTTGTCTGCTCGATATCTACATTTCTCTTTTAGGTGACTTACATGGTTTGCCTTCTCATTTAATGTAAAATGGAGAAACTGATTGCTTCACTAGCTACTTACGCCCCAAATGATCAATTTGCTAGCACTATTTCACCTACTAGAGTCACTTCTCAAATCGGCACTTCCTCTTGCCACTTGGACTGACTGCCTATTCGTCCCATGCTGTATAATCACCCAAATTGACTTTGGTGTTCAAACATTAATGTTAGGACATGGATGTGCCTCTTTTCTACCAACAGACTGCGGTTTGTCTTCTTCCAATGCCAATTTAGAGAAAAACAAGTTGCGTTGCTCAATAACTCTCCATCTCTTCACCACTTAGATGCTTTGTCCTTTTCTGCCTTTTGTCTTCTTCCTGCTCTTTTAGTCCTCGGTGGCAATCTCTTGACTAGTCGCTGCATTCCTTGGGCTTTTCCATGCTTGACGCTTGAAAAGTTCAAAAAACAAATGGCTAGTTCATTGCATTAAATTTGACGGCCTTTGGGACGTCACTGTCCTTGTCAAAAGTCATCGGGTCTTTTCCTTTGAAGTGCGGCCTCCTTGAACCAAACCGTTGAACCAACCTATTGAAATTTTGCATTGAACTGAATCCATTGAACCAAGATGGTTCAACTGAGCGCACCGATGAGCCTTTGAACCGAAGCCGATGAACCTTTCACCTTTGAACCATTTGAACCCGGCTATGAACTGAATTCATTGAACCTGCTGAACCTGAAATGAATTGGCCTTAAACAACAAGTGAGAAGTTCACTGAAATTTTGCCTGTGGGCAAAATTGGTCAATAAGGGGAATTAAAGCTTCGAGACTATCAAACAAGCTATCTCCTAATCCCCTACCTTAGTTAACATAAACTATGAGAAGGATTTTTTCCTCTATGCATTTAGAGGAGAGGGGAGCATCTTAGCAATTCTGACTCAACACAATCAAGAAGGTTTGGATTAGCCAATATCTTTCTTCAACCAATCTTTGAAAGGTTATGAAGAGAATTATAGCTTCGTGGAAAAACAAGTGTATGCGGTAATCAAAACACTCAAGAAATTTAGGCATATGCTCTCCAACAATAAGGTACAGCTAATGGTTAGTCACTGAAGTGTCAAAAAAAATTTGCTGAGTAGGGAGATAAATGAAAAATGAGAAGGATGGATTACCAAGGTCATGGAGTATGACATAGATATCATGATCATGAAGCTGGTAAGAGGGAAAGGACTGTGTGAGCAACTAGCTACTGACATCAAAACTATTATAGTTTTTGATGTAGTGTATGCTCAAAATATACCTCAACCAATAATCTACACTCTTTTAATAGCTAAATTCAAGACATGACCCATTTCTTGCAGACTAACGAATACCCCTATGACTTCCAGTAGTCAAAGAAAAGGTATTTTCAACTCTAATCAATCCCTTATGTCCTTATTGATGGAATTTTATTTCAGAAGGATATGAATGGAGTCTTGTTAATATGTATTGAGCATGATCAAGTCCCTAAAGTACTCAAATAATTTCATGATGGAATGTTAGGAGGACATTTTTTGACAAGAATTACAACCATCAAGGTAATGAGAGGAGGTTACTATTGACTTGAGTTATTTAAGGATGCCCATAATTGGGTAAGAAATTGTGAAAAGTGTGCTTACTTCATTGGTAAGCAAAAACTAGTTGCACTTCCTCTCAAACTAATTCAAGCGGATCAGTCATTCACCCAATGGGGATTGGACTTCATTGGCATGATCAATCTGCCCTTAAGTGCAAGTCACAAGTGGGTTCTCATAGGAACGAATTATTTCACATGATGGACTGAATAATTACTCTGAAAGATGCCATATAATCATCCATTATGGATTTTATGGACAAAATAGTTTCAAGGTTTGGTGTTCCCCACACCATCGTATCCGATAATGCTAAGGATTTATGGGCACCCAAGTCAGTGAATAGGTCATAAAGCATAATGTGTACCTGAGCATGTCTTCAAATTATTACCCTTAAGGTAATAACCTAGTTGAGTCCACCAATAAGAATTTAATTAGAATCATTAAATGAACTATGGAAGATAACCAAAGGACATCACATACAAAACTGAGATCAACATTGTGGGCTGATAGAATTACACCAAAGAGAGCCATCGATAATTCCCATTTTATGTTAGTGTATGAAAGGGAATCTTGAGTGCGACTATCAGTTTAAATGCCCTCTCTGGAGCTCAATCACTAGTTGGACCTGATTGCCAATGATGAAATGATGGTGAGACTAGTTAAACTCATGGATCTTGAGGAAATCAGACATTAATCAATGAAACCCTTAAAAGTAAATCAAGTACAAATCAAGAAGACATTTGATAAAAACTACAAGAAGCTTCAGTGAAGGAGACATGGTCCTAAATGGGATGCAATTAAATCAAAACTAGGTAGGCGCATCGAATTCAATGCAATAGGAAGCGGTCTATATGTCATCACTCAGTGCAAAGGGCCCAATGCATTCCAACTCACCAAGCTTGATGGAAAAGAGCTATCGATCCCAGTTAATGAAATATACCTCAAAACTTGTTTTTGAGGTAAAGGACTTGATCCAAAAGTTTTTAAAGGTTTTTTAAATAATAGGGTTAGATTATATTTTCAATAAGTACTTTTGCACATGTCTTAATCTTTAAGAGTTGTTCTTTGGTTTGTTTTCCTATTTTGTTGTCTACTTTGTTCCATGTCTAGGCAATCCCAACTTATTTATTTCCTAGGTTATAGTTTTGTCAGAGTGAAGTTGACTCCATGCCCAATGTCTTGAAAGGATCTTAGATTCAAATGATTAACAGACAATCATCCTGTAGAAGTCACAAAAAATGTTGAGATTTTTGTCCCAAAAATCTAATTACATCTAGAACCCTGAAGGAGACCCTATTTGTTTTGTAGGGGAAACCCTCAATACTCAAAAATCCATCTTTCCCTTACATCGCATAATCCAAGACTTTAGATGTAATTTTCACTAGTGCAAATTGCTTTACGGGTTTCGGGTCCCACAAGGCACCAAACCCCAAAAGCTATAGAATCTATAACTCATCATGCACTTTGCACATTCTTAAATGTGCAAAATGCATGGCAGGTTCTGAATCCCACCATGCACCCTTTTGATAGAACCCAAAACTCAGTATGCACACTGCACATTTTCACAATGTGTAAAGTGCATGACAGGCTTTGAATCCTGTCGACCAAGGAACCCACCAGTGGAAAGTGAACCTACTCTAAATAGGTCCAACCTCTACCAATTTGACTAAGCCTTTCCCATGGGAAGTAGAACCTGAAGTGCACATTGCATATTTTCACAACATGCAAAGTGCACGCGAAGCTCCACTTCCCACTAAACCATTAACCATCCGTAGAGAATGGACCTGCTTCAAGCAGGTCCAACCTTCACCAAACCTATTAAATTTTTTTGAGGGAAGTAGAGATTGAAGTGCATATTACATGTTTCCATAACATGCAAAGTGTACAATGAACCCGACCTCCTGCTGAGCCATTTCCAACCATGGAGAGTTGACTTGATTCAAGCAAGTTTGACTTCCACCACCAACTGTTATCACTCGCTTTTAATACGATTTTTTCCTATATAAAGCTAGGCTGGTTTGCAAAGGATTATCATTTGATTATCTTGTTAAGTATGCTTTATAGATCTATTTTGTCATCCTCACCATTTTTGACATCAATCCATGAGCAAACGTACATCGAGCCACATCTACTATGCTAAGCCACATCACCTACGCCCATCAAACGATATTCATCTTGTGTTTTATCCCTTTAGGTGTCCACCTTTGAAGGTTTTTCCAATTACTTGTAGAGTTTTCTTTCTAGTTTTAGGTTTTCCTTCAAAAGTCTGGTTTTATAGCAGTTGGTAGGTTATTTTTGAGTAAGTTATTGTGTTTAGCATAACACTTAATTTTATAGGGACTAGATTATACATCTAGGGCATACTAGGGTTTTGAGGTAAATATCAAAAGAATCTTCCAAAAGCTTCCTTCATTTTTCATCTAATGATTTCACATTCAAAATCAAATCCTTTTCAAAGGCCAAAATGAATATTCCCAAAGCATATCCTTCCATTTAAAATGAGAACATTCCCTCCAAGATTCTTTCCCTCCTAGCGTCCCTGTGGACACTGGATGTGTTCCAAGCACCTTTGACTTTCATAGATTACTAGTGCACCATAGAAAGTGGGCGTGCCTCATGCACCTTCCACTTATATCAAGAATCCAATAAATATTAAACACCATGAAGAGTGGACCTGCCTCAAGCATATCCCACCTCCACCAGAGATTCTTAAGTCATAAACACTATGGACATTAGACATTCTCTAAACACATCCAAGTTCTGCCAAAAGGAGCAAGTGCTTCATACACCTATAGTTTTTTCCAACTTTCATAGTTGGTTACTTGAAGGATTTTTCTATAATATCCATGCCTCCCAAAGAGATGAAGTTCAAAACTAAGGGCCCTAAATAACTTCTTGTCTGGAATCCATCCTCACAAAAATCAGTGATACAGATTTAGGTCATATTGACCTGAGAGACTTATGGGCTATAATAAGGGCATAATTCAAAATGACTGGATATAGAGCATTTATGAATTTTGACATCCACAAGCTGCATTCTTTCCCCTAACTATTCAAAGTTCTGAATTGATCCTAACAATGGCCCAACACTATGACCCCGACAGGAGGTAAGTGTATAATGATAAGGGAAAAAAGATCCTGGACCTTGACTTTGACTACATCAACTCAGTGTTTGCCATTCCTGAATTTGAAATTTATTTGGATATAACTCCCAAAATCTATACACAGTTCTACAAGCAGAATAAATATGGATGCCAAAAGATGATTAATAAACCATGGCTCAAGGCCCTTAAGCACTCCTCCAACAGATTTTCCAAGTTCTATGAATAGTGGATGTTCTAGTATATCTTGACCATCTGAGAGAATAAGCAATATATACATTGGGCATAATTAATCAATGATTCTCTCCATCAACAGTTGTTAGATGTTCAAACCTCAAATAAATTTTACATGACCTTATATGTTGTTTATATTTTATCTAATGGGATATTATTCCCAGGTCTTAAGGATGTTCTTGATGAAATTCCAATAGTGTACAAATACTACCCTGACCTCACCCTTCAGGCTAGTAAGCAACATTTCAAAAGAGTTAATGATGCTTTCATCTACAACATCATCACAATGTTCAATCTAGAACTTAAGAGGGATAGGTTCTCAAGGGAGGCAAAGGAGGAAATCACTAAATGGGGACCATTTTTTCTACAATTCCCCACATATTCCTATATTAGGGTAGCAAGCTTCAGTGGTTGCCCCTGCACCCTTCCTTGATATGTAAGTAATAAATGACCATTGTTGGAGTTAGTGTGGTAGTTAGTGGAAACACATAAGCTCCTCTCGAATATACACAAGGTAGGGATTTATTTCCCTATCTCTATTGGCCATTATACATGCCAAACTCTTTTGAAGGCCAGAGGTACAGAGGTAGAGATGAGCCAAGTAACATTGAGGACCCTAGAGTCTAGGACATATTTTGACCCATACGATAAAATCACTCATGCATTAGAGTTGGCATCATATGAACATGTGCCATACTATGAATATTATTGGGAGGATTGTGATGATGAAGAGATGGTTAGAATGAGGGACTACACAAGAATGTCCCTGTAACAAGTAAAGGATTATGATCTGGCACCAATCTTTGATGACTTAGAAAATGATATTTCCAAAGTTGATCCACCATACCTCGCCTAGGTCAATGTAAAACCCCTACCATTGGTTAGGTGGTCAATTCTTGAATCATTTTCCCTATTTCATAGGATAGCTCCTGTTATCAACAGAACTATTAATTGGTTCAGGAGTAAAGGAGTGAAGATATTGAGAGAAACCATAGAAGTTAAGGAAAATCTCTCGAAATTTAAAGTAGAGGGTATTACACCAACAATAAAGGGCCCTGGTGAATCATCAGCGAGACTTGAATGAAAAAAGAAGAGGAAAACAAAGACTAAGGCTAGAAAAGGATAATCAAGAAAAGAAGGAGAAGTGGCACATGAACCCATTGATCTTTCAATGGAAGAGGTAGCACCAACAACATAGGGATCTACTGCTTCATATCTTATATCACCAACTCTTATTTCCATTTCCCCCCTTCTTCTAGTTCTATAGTATAGGAGTCTTCAATGCTTCCATCAGCTGCCTCTTCTCCCCAAGCACCTCAGGTTTCCATTGCATCACAAGTTTTAGCTCTTATCCCTCCACTCATTCCCACTTTATCTACCACTTCACCCATCTTAATAAGCCAAGTGCAGACAATACAAACAAGTCTAAAGAGCTCTCAGGGTCCCCCTATAGTGGGAGTCCAAGTTTCTACTTTACTTTCATGTCCTCCCACTTCTCCTTCCCCATTCGATCCACTCCTGCTTTCTATTCCATTCACAATTCCTTCCATTTCATCACCATTAATCCCCAATACCACTCAATAGTACATTGCCTCATAGTCAGTCACCTTGATTACTATCTCACAGGCCACTTTAACCTCTAGAGTGATTATTTTTCCCTCTTCCTCTCAACCCATCATTTTCACCTCATCAACCCTTAGTGGCCCTACACACCTAATTGACGCATTCAGTGCCTTAGCTTCCACCCTTCCACTGATTCCTAAATTCATGATCTCTACTTTTGTTGCTTCCACTTCCCCCATTTCTACTACTTCATCCATACCATCAATGGAGGTTGGAGCAACTCAAACACTTGGTATAACAATGGGTTTATAATTATTGGTGAGAATAAACCTTTATAGACACCTTCTAAGCAGTCAACAATATCATCTTCTCAAGAGGCCTCTTTGGTCATAATATTAGTTAGTGTAGCTACATCAGCTACAAATTCTTTGGTGATTGTGCTAGATACACAAAAGGCTACCCCTAATTATTTAGCCTAATCAGTGAGTAAAAAGTGGAAAATAATGATTGATCCCAACACTTTAGACATTGGTATGTTAGAAGTCAATAAGATGTTAAAACTTATTCCTAGGACCCTCTCAAGAACATTCACTGATGACAAGGGAGAGAGATATGTTGAGATTGCAGTTCCCCTACCAAACAAATCAAAGGAAGATCTTATGGTGGTGGATTATTAGGTCTCTCACATATACCTTGGTCAGATACAAGAGAAGGGCTTAGGCATGAGGTGCAGTCGATCATCAACTCTCTCTTCTAGAGAATTAAGCACAACAAAGCCACCAAGGATGAGCTTAAAAGGAAAGTTGATCAGTTGATCAAAGTACTTAACCAATTCATAAAGCCCAATGTACAAGAGATTTCTCACATGGGAAGGGATACAAAATAAAGGTCTGAGGAACTGATTACAAGAGGCAATAGGGCCCTCATAGTGATGATAGAACATTACGGTATCATTATGGAGATAAAGTAAATTCTAAAAGCACATATCAATATCTATGAAGGAGAGGTTCAAACTTTGAACATGTATTGCCCCAAGTAGACAGCCATAAAGTCAATTAATATGAATACCTTAATTGTTAAGAATATATTGAATAACTTTGTTGAGCATGAGGAATTACATAAGGCTGCCTAATTCTGGATAAAGATATTGATTGAGTTTACTAAGCGAGCCAAGGAGGCTCATGATAAAGCTATTGATGTGCTATATGAGATTGATGGCATTATGGATTTAATGCCATGCTGACCAATGGATGATGCTGATAATCTCTTATAGGTAGAACAGATCTAGGAACATTTTAATGTAATAGTTAAGAAGTAGTCAACAAAAGACACAGTCTTTGCCTTGAGTTCAATTCACAAGTTTATCAAATATGAGAAGTCAATTGATCAAATGAGAATTGAAATGCAGGGTATAAGAACTTTCTAAAGAGATTTATTTGATGTATAGGTAGACTACGCAACCTCTAACATTTATTCTCACTGGCCAAATGAAGAGAGAATATAGAAAATATTCAAGGCCTTTGATATATAATTAGAGAAGCTGCAAGCAGAAAATGACAAGAAAGTTGAAGATATTTCTATAGATTGATTAATTTTTCCCCTCTTTCGGATATTTACAAATTTTTCTATCATATGTATCCTCACTTTAGAGACATAATTTTTAATTTGTAATAACAATGTACAACTGTATTTTTTATAACTCTTTTAGAGAAAGAGAAAGACATACTTTTCACTTTATATCTTTCAAATGTGGAAGTTGCAAAAAGCAAATTGCAAATTATAATTTTAATTTTAATTAATGTGAAGTGAAAAAAGTGCAAAAGTCATAAAATACAAATTACACGATCCTTTTTTGGTAAAAGTGATAAAGGCTTGGATGTTGAAAAAGTCTCACTTTAGTTTTGCATGCTAGGGTTGCATGTAAAGAAGTTTGAAATTTTATTTTCAATATTATCTTTTATTTGGAAAAGCCAAAAGTTCTTTTGGGTACCGCTTCTTGCATGGAGAATTTTTTCAGCCATCATCCAAGGAGCCATGCATGAAGATCTTCAACTATACCAAGATCACCTCCATATTCATGCCCAACTCATGCATGCAAGACAAGAACTCCCATGAGTCCAAAATGTTATAAATAGAGGAACTCACCCCCTTTGAATGAGGCATTCCAGTTTGCATGATTTCCTTCTACTAGATGTTAACATTTTGACAACTAAATGTTTTCTAAGACATATTTTGTATAAATATGGGTAGGCCCTATGGCCCAATGTTATATTTTTATTGTTAGTGATAATTTTATGCATTTTGAATGTATTTGCTACAAGATGTAGCCTTTAGAGAGTAACAAAGTTGAAGTTTTTGCCTTTCTTGTCTTAAGAATCTATGTGTTGTGCAAGTTATCTGATTATTTATGGAAATTTTATCTTTTATATCTATCTTAAGAGAATTCATCTATGGTATTTTACCCTCTTGATAATATTGTTTGAAATAAATATCTTTTTCCCTTTGTTGAAGAATAGCTAAAATACTACCTTTGATTTCCAAATTTGATAAGTCTGTGCTTAAAATAAACTCGATCTATTTTTCTACTCTATTGTGTTTTTTAAGTAAGCATCTAGATCTACTATATAAATTTGGTGCAATCACCATACATTCAATATTTTACAATTTCATTTTCTTTAACCCTTTTCCCATAAAATCCCTAGTTTAGGATACAAGAGCACTAAAGAGCAAAATTCTTAAAAGGCTGATATTTTATTAGTTTG
Source organism: Torreya grandis (assembly GCA_037957365.1). Lineage (NCBI taxonomy): Eukaryota > Viridiplantae > Streptophyta > Pinopsida > Cupressales > Taxaceae > Torreya > Torreya grandis. The sequence goes on from JARHVA010001134.1 coordinate 2,668,636, forward strand.
CATCATATTTTAGTCAAAGGAAGCTGACCTTTATTTGGAGATTAACCTCAAATTTCCAAGGTCCCATGACTTTGGTGAGTTTTCCATTGTTTCATTAGGCACTCGCACAACAAGCTACATAATTAAGATAGGTACAATCCTATGTGATAACAGGACCCTTTGAGGAGGTGTTTTAGGCATTTTTGCTCATTTGACATAATTGGAACTTTTAAAGGCTTTGGGTGGCCTATGAATAGAGAGAACATCTAGAGAGGGCTGGATCCTGTCATGTCCCCTTTTCAGTTGACATGTTCTGAGTTGATGGTTAGCCTATTATGCGACCCTCATAGGCTGATAGGATGGATAGATGGTCTTGATGGAGCTTGGCTTGGCTTCAATTAGCAGAATTTTTACAGTTGGTTTTCATTCAGACTCTTTTGGACACATTTGGCCTGAGCTCCTATTATTTAGGGATATTTGACATGCAGTAGAGTGCCCTTATTTTGGTATGGTCATGTGCAGAATCACTCCCTGATTCACCAGCTTCAGACGGATCGAGGATCTGACATGTATTAAGGGAGATATTAATATTTGATTGATTTAATCAAATATTAATTATTTGGCCTAATTTTAAATATGAAACCCTAATGCTAATTTAAGATACCCTATTTAGGGCAAGCACATCTTTTTGGAGGATATAAGGGTTTCTTATTGGAGGGAGGCAAATCATCCATTGATTATTTATTTTTGCTAAGAATTCTTCTGAGAAGACTGAGCCAAGGGTTCTAGTATTCCATCTACATTGAAGAACGTCAACTCTTCATTGTGTGCGATTCAGAGGTTGTGAAAGATCAGCCGATTTATTGCCAAATTGAGAGATAACTTCATACAAAAGTTATCACAGGTTTTTACAGGTTTGAGAGATAACTTCACACAGAAGCTATCACAAGGGTTTACAGGTATTTCTTTATTTAGTTTGTGATTTAATAAATTATACAAATAGAGATCTTCAGATCAGATATCTAGAATACAGGCCGCCATAGATTATTTGCTTCTGTACGGAATCTGTACCGACCCGTACAAATCCGTACAATTCTGCCACAGGCTGGACAGCGATGCAGGGGACACAGGAACCAACATCAGCCTCCCAATAATCGACATCGGCATCCCAGTCACCGACATTGGCCAACTGAAGATCGACGTCAGTAGAGCAGCCGACTGATATCGACCGACGACAACGACTGTGTATCGATACAGCAAGCCGAGAGCCGCACAGATTCAAGTTTTATGTCCAGATTTGCAAAAAGACCAGGTTTTGAGATGAAATTTGTATTACTTTGTATGCATGCCAGAGATTCATTATTGTGATCTTTCTGAAGAATAATAAGAGCACTGATTAGCCAGTTGGTAGATTATATTACTCTCTATCTATTTCATTGAAGTTATATTGCAAAATCGTATCTTATTTCATGCAAAAGTAAAATATAGAGAAATAGTCAGAAAAATATCCAGTTCCAAAATTGAAGGGAAACAGGGATATTACAGATCCCTTGATAATACACCTAATATTATCACTATACCTATTCAACTAGAAGGAAAAGAAAGAAATACTTAACATGAAAGAAAATTGGGTGATGCACTAGATGTTTTGTTCTTTTCCACTCATTTAAAAGTACACGATAAACCATGGGATTGAAATATAGATACACAACTCCTGATTTGGTCCTGTTACATGAGTAATTTATGTTGGAGGTTTCTCAATGATGTCTCCAAGGTGACCAAGGATGTTGATGAGGTGTCATGTATGCTATAACGACAATGTCAAAGTGTGCTTCAGTGTTCTTGCATAGTTATTTAGTGTTTGACTTGGATAAGTAGATGGTGGATGTTATTGATTATATGGTCATATTTTAGATAACCTATGGGGTGTTTTTAATGCTTATGAAAGTGAAAGGAATTCATCAGAGCAGTCATATCAAGGTCTAAGCTCAAGTACTCATTTTGATAGATATAGCCAAGTAAGCAATTTGATGACATCATATTTCACATGTGTGAAGGTTTTGAGAGCAAATTGATATATGGATAGATTCACCAATGTGAGGAGATCAAATGGTTCAAATTTAAGATAATGAGATTGAGCATATCAAAATTTATTAAGGTGCAAAGTTGGCTTCTTAGACATAGTTTACTAAGTTCCCATAGCCAAATTCGCATTATTGAAGATCAACGGTGAGCATTTAATCAAATCACATATCTAATGGTGAGTATTTAATGTGACTAAATAGTGATTTAATAGAACATGTGATCTTGTTATTAGTGATCTAATGGTGCATATTTAATCAATATGTCAAAGGATACTCAAAAGCCATGTGGGGTTGCCAAGTGGCAGAAGTTCATTGGAGTCAAAAAGTCAATGTCCTCAAAAGGCATGCACTGGTGATAAGTGTCATAATCTCATAAGATTTTATAGTAGATCAATGTCATGTAGGTGCTCATAAAGATGGAGATCAATGGTGTGGATCTAGTCAAATAGTCAATGTGCTCAAAAGGCACGTAGAGCTGCCAAGTGGCATGATCGTGAGAATGTAGATGTAAGATCAATGGTGAGTGATGCAAGATAAATACCATAATACTTCTATGGAGATAAATGGTGTCCACTTTTTCAAAGTTACTAGGGAGCATGAGATGATGACAAAGTGTTCCATGTTTAGTATTTACATAGTGACAATTGAAATTTGAATATTCAAATTTGTGAAAGAAAACCAGTGATGTGTTTTTGAGTTATAACTTTTGATATATGCAGAATTTGATAATGGTGTAAAAGGAAAATTTGTAGAGAACTTTAAGGCACATCCAAAAATTATTATTATAAGGTTTGAATGTTTATATATTTGAATTTATTAAGCTCCAAAGTTATTATATGTTCGTTCATGGTGGTTGTATGTACATAATAATGTTTGAGCAATTTGTGTTTTAGCATAAAAGTGTTTTGGTGGTAGTAATCACCTGAAGATGTCTTAGAGGTCATATGGAATGGACCCATGTGTTTTAAATTTATCTTGTGTTCTTGTTTGATTTATGAAGTGCTAAAGGTGTAATAGGTCTCCATGAGACCTATAAGGGATATTAAGGCCTAATTGAAAGGTGTAGTTGCTTAGGTGTGACCCATGGATGCTATGCCTGACTTATGAGGATGGTATTGAGCTATATATTAGAATAATAGAAGTCTTAAGGGTTAAGGCAAGTATTATGGAGGACCTAAAAGTTGATATTCATGAAGACTTTATAAAGAGTGAAGGCTAAGGTAATGGTTTCTAGACTTGATGTGGATGTGTTAAGAGAGCAGAAGATAAAGATGAAGGAAAGAGATCAGAGGGAATGTGCTCCATGGATAGATTGAATTACAGATCAGATTGAGGATGAGTGAAGAATCTTAGAGTTATCCAAAAGGGGTGTTTTCATGCATTGCTTGAATGAGCAAGTTTTAGTATGTGTGATGAGTTGAAAGAGAGAGTAGAGTAGAGCAAGTGTGGAATTAAGTGAAGGAGAGAACATTTTGTAGAGAAGGTACAAGTTAGTGAGGACCATCAGAGTATGATAAAAATTAGACATATTTATCTGATCAAGTTGATAAAGATAAACACATAGGTCATTATACCTAATAAGACTAGAAGAGGATGATTGAGGGAGTAAGCCCTAGAGGCTGTTCGAGAGAGATAGAAGGGTGAAGAAGCGTACAAACCAAAGAAGTTAATGATTAGGTGTAGAAGACACCAGATTAGAGGTGGAGATCAGATCAAGGTAGCTGAGTGGGTTTTTAGTTGCATAGGGGGTTGGTTCCTTCTTATGGGATGGGTGTCTCACTAAATTAAGGGATGGGTGTTCCTTGATCAGTTGGTGCTGGTCTAAATTTGGATCTTGTTATTATAGTATTGTATTCCATTTAGGAGGTTTCAGTGGGTTTTATTCCCTAAGATGGTTTCCCTCGTAAATCTTGTGTTATGTGTGTGATCTTTCTATAAATGATGTGCATGCTTTATGAATGATAATGTTATTTGTTTAAGGATTTGAAGGAATGGAATTGAAGTTTGGATTATCTATCATCACTTATTCATCCCCCCTCATAGTGATTGTACCTCTAACAATTAGTAGAGAGGTTGAGGATTCTAGTCAAGACTAGGAGGGATAGTTAGTTTTCCACTTCTAATCAATGTAAGAAACTGATATAACAATAATTACAACCTATAAAAAATACATAAACTACATAGAGGTAAGAATAATGAGATAAAAAGTCAAGGGTAATATAAATCACCACTAGATTAGATCAATCATTAATGAGTTTACACTAAACATAGTCATAGAAGAAGGTAAAATCTAGTATTTATTGATTCAATGGCATGCAAAAGGACTGCATACTCATGTGGAAGATCCTTTACAAGCCTTTCAAGGCCAAATATATAAAATAATTGAGAGAGAGAGAGAGAGAGAGAGGGCATGGGAGAAGCCAATGCATATTGTCATCCATCATGAAACCAATATAATACCAAGATAAGGTGAAGAAACATTCCTATAATTACTCTTCAATGTTTTTTGGCTCGGATTGATGATTTCCTCATGAGAGGTGGTGTATAAGTGATTCTTCACCTCCTATGCCTCATCCTTTCTCTTTTGAAACTACCCTTTCGTAATTGGAGGAGTTACAAGTTGCCATCTTGAAACATGGCCTAACTAACCTTATTGGATCTTTATATGTCATTATTGGTTTTTCAATGCATTTCTCACCTTGGTGAAAGTGGAATTTAAAACTTAGACTTCATCACACTTGACCTCTATCATTAAAACCTGCAACTTGCATGTCTAAGCCCGTTTGGACCCAATGAGTGCAATGTAGACAAGTTTATCACATATCCAAGACCTAGTCCAAGTTTGAAAACTATCATAACAACTTAAGAACTCATATATGTCATGTAGAATACCATACAATATATGTGTAAGCTCATGGACCATCTTCAAAAGAGTCTTCATAACTCACTTGAAAAGAGGTTTAAGGAAGGTTACAAGTGTTTATGTAATAAGAACTTCACGAAGGCCTAAGATTTGTATTCAAACCTTGTTCATGTTTCATGATTTCAACATTGAGGTTACATGTGTTTATATAATATTATTATTCTTTAAGAGTGTGTTTAACTCGAGAAAAACTTGACAAGTTGATAGAGACCTGCATGTTCCTTTGAATGTTCTCAGCAACATGAAGCTAGTGGATTGTTTGTGAATAAGCCCTCTTGTTCTACCTATAACCTATGAAAGTTATCTATTTACGAATTGGAAAGACATGTAAGACGTTCATCTAATGTTAAAAATGATGTTTTAAAGGTATTTATAGTCTTAGTAACTTTAAGAAGGTCTATAACCTCAGTCCTTAATGTAAGTATCAAAACATTCTTCATTTTAACCCCAATTAGTGGATTAAAACCTATAAAATCATCATGGAGGCTTCTATAATATTTTTATTGAGGTCCATTATACCTCTCTTCCTAGGCTTGTGAAGTCTCTCCAACCGGTCAAGAAGACCTTACTCAACGAAACACCTAAAAACTAGCTTAAAAGTATAGTTTATAGGCCATTTTCATGCATCTATCACTCCACATGCCAAATCATTACTCCAACATGTTCCCAAAATATGTGAAAATGTCACATAGGTTTTTTTAAGGCATTTCAAATCCATTAGAGATCCATTTGCAGTGATCGAGCTCTTCCCAGGGTCTTTTGACAGTTGTTTGGTCTATGCATTCATAATGATTGTTCATAGAGAATAGGGCCTTGATTGATCAAAAAATTCCAAGAAATTGGAGTGTAAAAACATTAATAACATCCCCTAAGGCCATTATTCCCCGTGCATCTTTTCATTTGACTTCCCACATAACAAAGTTGCCTTTTCGGGCATTGCAGACCTGTAGATGTGCATTCTAAATGATTATTTTGATCAAAAACTGTCTTTTCATGCTTGTTTTTTAATTTGAGGCACTTTCCCTAGGTTTCATTCACACCGTAGAAGATATATAAACACTTATTAAATCTCTTTTTTCCCTTTAATGTCTCCAAACTTGTTTTAACCCATAACCATGGTTTATGGGCAATGTGGTTGTTTTAGCCCTAATGCCCATCTTTTAGTGTTTTCTCCTTATGATCACCTGTGCCATCATTATAAAAGTCTCCTTCATGGTATCTTACACTCATTAATAATCTCCAAACCTTAAATTTGACTTATAACTTGAACTCTCCCATCAAATTCTTGTGTGCAGGCCTGTAGGTGCCTATCCCAAGCTTTAAATCCATTTCAAGTCAATTATTTCAATTGACCCCTTTGCCTGTGAAATCTTGGATGATTTTGGTAGTAATGAAAATTCAATTTATCTAGTTTAAGTACTTATTCTAAAGTGAAACACTACATGAGGTTTACCAAGAACCCTCAAAATTGAACTTACAAACTTACACATTCCACTAGCATGTATGAACTAACATTGTTCTTTGCCATCTTTAATCATGAATTATATTGAAAGAGTTTGAGATATTTGGTTTGGGTATGATAATTAGTATTAAGGTCTAAATAATTCATTAGATATCTAACCTTTGGTTGCAATTTTCTTATTTGCTTCTTCAATGGTTGAAACACTTGTTCATGAACCCCAACTCAACGGTCTTCATAACCTGTCACCTATAACTCTCATCAAGGATTATAATGAATTATTTGACCACTTTTTTATACTTTATTTATATACCATAACTCACTCATAATCATAATAAACCAATCCTTTTTTGGTTTCTTGAAGATTGAACTTAGTTGTAATGTTGCTCCTTTAGGTCTGCTACATTCCTAATACACCTTTTTCCACAATATCTTGGTTTATATGATGATTTATCCTTATGTAAAGGATTATAAACACTCATTTAATCCTATTTAATGTCTTACACACCTTTTTTTACCTCTCAAAATTCACACTCAATACAAAACATTCACCTTTTTTTTCATTCTGATATACAGGCCTATAGATATACATTCCAAGCTTAAACTTCATTAAAAATCTATTTTTGGAGTAGCTTTCTTCCCTCTAGTTGTGTATAATTTTTTTTTAGATGAGTTATATTATATTTATGCTTATTTAGGGTCTCTTCTCAAATTATAACAATCACACACTTTCTAAGAACCTTTTAACTCTTGCTTGCAGACTTGACACAGTGTACTAGGCATAGATATATCAACCATTTTCTATGCCATTTTGGCTCTTCAATGTCTTAGAAAGAGTCTGAAGAGATTTTATAAAGTTAAATACAAGGTTTACAACTAATCTTCAATCACCATCATGTTTGAAACATCCCATAGCTTTCAAAACTTGCCTGTCATGTCCAAGCACAGTCAAACATGAGATTTTATGTTAATATAGGTATGATCAATGAAAGCTTGCATTTATTTTGTTTTTCATAGACCATTTGACCCATAATATATTCTTTTAAACTATTTACATGTATTCACCAAGCCTATACATCTCATTTCAGGAAGAAAACTTTGACAATGGGGATTAAGAGGCAATAGAGTTCTTAACAATTCTTCATAGAGCTCTGTCCCTCAAACTCAAGACTTTTGCCATGAAGTAGAAGGGCATAGGGGTGATCAACATCCCCTCATGGAATTTGTCTTATTTATTCTCCTCCTCCATGAAACAACCACATTAAAATGACTCTTCATAGCTTGCTAATGACCTAATGGAGACATCAAGTGATTTTCTACCTTGTTTGGACCTGTACCATCTTCATGAGGGTGGTTTGACCTGAGTAAGCTATAAGAGGCATTGGAAGAGATAATATCACCCTATGCCAATGTTCTCTTGGCTAAATATGCCTAAACCAACATGAAACCCTACATCATATCCTCAAAACCTACCATATCTTGATGTGAAACTTGTTTATTTGAGTGATCTCCTGCAATAACTACGCACCAGACATTCCATGGAGGCCTTATCCGAACCTACAATGACATTGTAGCATACAAATTCTCTTTGTCTGCCTTAAAACCTACCATTATGTTATATTTGGAGTTGAAGACAAAGAAAAAAGAAGATACAAAAGTGAAATAACATTATAAAAAAAGTTTTGACACCTCTTAATTGGGTGTACGACAAAATGAAGTATGACATGATCTTTAATGAGTGCCAAATGGCCCAAAAACCTCCTTTGCATGGTATTAACTCCTCATACTTGATTATCTTCAAGGGGGAACATTATAACATTGTAACAAGCAATATAAAAAAATAAGTGAAACCTTTATTTCCTCAAAAATACCTTAATCTCTCCAAAATCTTGAAAATACAATGTTGTTTATCTTACTAGTTTATTTCCTAGTCCACTATACACTTTGAAGCACCATGTTTTCTTGGATGATCACCACCACCCTATCTTCAGCATGGATCAAGTTTACCTTAACTTTTGTAAAATAACCTTAATATTTTTGTTAGCATTTTTTGTCACCATGGGGAGGTCGCATCCAATTCAATTCAAGGCTTTAGATCACCCCCAGGTTCTCAAAGTTCAGTCTATTTGGGGGAAATCAAACAAGTATAAGGTCACAACTATATGAGTTTCAAAATTTAGACATTATAAGGAGGTTATCAAGTGCATATTATTCTTATCAACCTCCTTTTAACCCTTCTTGATGAACACAAAGCACTCTTGAAGCCTGCAAGGGTCGAATAACAAAAGGACTTAGTCAATTTTCAAGAATTATCCTAGTGAGAACTTCAGGAGGTGATGGGATAAAATTTGATGAGCCCCTAATGAAGTATTGAAGGCTTCCCTATTTTTAAATCATAGTAAGACCCTGATCCAATCAAATGGTGCCATCTGATAATCGTGTTGATCTATTCGTAGACTCAAGCCTTTTCAATATGCTTTTTGGCACTTAGTCAAATTTCTTCAAAGTTGCTTGGTGGATCTCCACATCAGTAAAGTAATGGGCAAGCAAGATGCTTCCATGTGTCATAATCCCCATGATCAATAGTCTTATAACAATCGATATAGTTCAAAATCCTCTAGGCAAGTGGGTCAGTGGGAAGATGCCACATGGCATAATTATGTTGCTTCACTCTCCCACATACTTCTGACCAAACCCAGTATGTGTTAGAGCAATGGTGAATGGGATGACACCATGTGGTGAAATATAACTTCACCACATAAAGAAACGTTAACTTTGCATTTAAAGCCTTAGCCTAACAACAAAAGTGAGATGAAAAGTCACGTGATAAGGACCCATCTTTCAATCTCAAGGTCCATGGCCAAGGAAAAAAACTCAAAATAATTGACTAAGTGTTAAAGGAGGACCAAAGGGAAGTTTAAAACTTAGGATATTTTTGGCCTTCTTAGACTTTTCCAAACCTTTTCAGGGTTTTTAAAGCTTTTTGAGGCTTGATCTAATCAAATGGTGACACATGACAGCTTCTTAGAGAGTTTTAACACATATAAAAGGGTTTATACTTAGGTTTTGGGCAAGTCCCTGGACTCAATCTCCACGGTTGTCAGAGTTGTTAGTAATATCAAATCTAGGATCTAATCAAAGTAAGGGACTTTTGAGCCCAATTAAAATAAGACACATAAACACCTATTAGCCTAGGCTCCTCCTAGACTAACATACACAAACTAACACTGTAGACACTCGACTAATGAAAACGCCCCTAAGATCTGACCTCCTATCAAACCCTAGGGAACTTAAATGCTAATGATGGCCCACCACATGGATGTAGAAAGACCTGTGTGGATAAGTCATGGACAAGTAATGAAGGGGATAATAAATTAAATAGTGCCACATCATCAGTCACCAAGCCTAAAATTGATGGCCCGTTTGGTCATCAACACCATCATAAGCAACATTTATAGAATCAAAACATGATGGCTTGAAGATCATAGGATTGTGAGATGAATGACTCTGAAGGATGTTGTAGTTGGCACAATAGATTAAATTAACCCTGAATACATAGAATTTAATGCTAATATAGCCAATAACATTAACGCATGAGCGAGACTAGCATAATGAGATCATGACTAGAGAATATGGGACAAAGAAGTGTCTTAATGTCAAGCATCGCATGAAAGTCTTCGAGGAGAAACATTGAAAGTAGAAGTGGTAGGATTAGGTCAAAATCCTATAAGGCAGTAATTTCAAAAGGTCTATTGCTGCATTCGTACACATGAAAGCTTACAAATTGAGATGTGGTCATTGAGTGATTAAATATTATTGGTTTTTGCACAACCAATAAGAGAGCGTGTTGAGTCGATAAGTTCAATCCTGAGGTAATAATCACCATGTCTCAATGATGTAGTTAGAGTCCTAATTAACTTTGGCCATCCCTATCTGATTTGCAGTGAGATTATGTGTCTCAATTTATGATATTGAATTTAATTCTCTCAGTTATAATTTTATTTTAATCAATGACCTACGTGATTACCATTGTCTACAAAATCCTAGGTCTTACATTGTAAAATGGTCAACATTTCTAGGCATAATAATGCTATCAAAATTTTCCCTCCACAAGTCCTTCACCACCTTTGCCTTGCATTTTTACGAAAATTGAGTTCACCTCTTTCCTTTCTTCTTGAATTATGTGTGCATCTTGTGTTTTGTTGATCTTTCCCTATGGATGATCTTTATACCTTTCATTATAACCCATTCCGCAACACCTTTATGAATAACTTGGCTTTATCTTACAGGTTGTACGCTCTGTACATATAGGTCTATACAGATGCCACTTGTGGATCATTCATCATCCCTCTTGGTGTTGTATTGTGTCCTACACCTCCATGCAAAATATTCATGCAATTATAATGTTCATTTTGGAGTTTGTGTGATATTTTCTCATCTTCTGAGATTTGTAGTGTTCTTCAAGGCCTGTAGAGGTGATTTGTCTAGTCTTGGTGCATCACCATTATTTATTTTTTCACAACCCCCTCTTTATTTTCCCTTCATTTTATGCCTGCATGTTGATCCTAAATCAGAGGCATTTAGATTAAAAGGAAGTTGACCATCTCTAAAGGTTCGTCTTAAGGAGCGCAAGTGTCCCACACCTTGGAGGATAATCCCATTACCTCATAGAACCAGTTCTTATAATTCAATGGGTGAACAGTTCGAGTGATAACACTTTCTATAGTTTCTTTAAACCTTGCTAAACTACATTGCAAAAGAACTCGTAAAAGATCAAGGCATAAGACTAATTGGACTAGACACATACCATGGACCTTAACATCCAAAAAAGACCTTGTTTAGACCTTGAAATGACAAGGAAGTTGACGTAATGGTAAATTTTTGGATGGTACGGGTTGCATTTTGGCCTAGGAGGCTAAAATGCCAACAATACTTTTATTTTTAACATATGCCACTTGCTAATTCATTTCCATCAATTTCAAACTTTTTTACATTCAAGATTCATGTTTAAATTCCATATTTATTAATATGAATTCACATATTAGTTTCTATCATATTAGGGTTTCTATATCCAAGTTAGGGAAAACCATAATGTTTATCAAACACTATAATGTAGATAGTGCATTTATGAGACCAATGGAAATTACCAATTACTTAAAATGGTTGTCATGAGTTCTAAAAGTTATCTTACGTATATCTTCATCTTTGATCTGAATTTGATGGTAACTTAAATGAAGATCCAATTTTGTAAAGTAGATAACACCATACAATTAATCTAGCAAACCATCAATAGTAGAAAAGGGAACTTATATTTAATGTTATACTTGTTGAGTTATCTGTAATTTTGGAATATCATGCAGGTATCATCCATATTACACACCATTACCATAAGGGATAATTATGCACATTGGATATGCCTGATAATACTAGCTTCTAACATTTCTTATATTGTCTTTTTAGTCTAACTCTTCTAGACATATGGGTACTCGTATGGTCTAATGTTTGGCAGTTGACTCCTTGTTACTGATCGAATGGCATGACCATGTTCCTTTTATGGTGGTAGTCATTTTGTAATTGATCCAAAAATAATAATCTTCTTATCAATAATCTTATGTAGTTTAGGCTCTGCAGACATCTTTGTTGGTGGTCCTTCGAAGGAAAATAAATGTCTTATAAACCCATATGCTCCCATTTTATAATTTTTTACATTTGATGAGAACCAACCAACTTATGGAGACTTTGCACGCAATCCTTGTAGTTCAGATAAAATGAAAACACATGAATAACTTCTAGAAATTCATCTCTACCATGCTTAAGGTTGTGAGCCATTGGACTCCCAAAATTGTGTTAGCCCCACCCATGGGAATACAAAACATAGAAAAATCTATCCTATAATTTACTGTGATTTTTTGATATTATGGCATTTCCCTTGACACCTAATTATGTTTCCATTTGTAGTCATGACATGAAATTTCAAAGTTAGATAAAAAATAATTCAAGAGTGTCACCAACTTATTGTTGATGAAATTATGTGTTCCCTAAGTCAATCAATACAATTGTCTTCTATTTCTTGAATAAACACACAACCTTAAGGGTTTGTGGAGTGCTAATATGTAAAATTATATGACATGAAAAAATTGGTTAGAACTCATTAGATTCCTCCTCTGGATCCTTCTCACCCTCACCTGATATTTCATCATCATCTTCATCGTCACTGGATCCTTCAATATAGAATAATTTATTCTAACACATTTATGTGATATTCTATATTTGTGATCATAGTTGAAACATAACCCTTTTTCTCAATTCTCTTAAAAATTTTACAATTTTGATTTAGTAGTTCAAGGGAATGATTGTTTTGAAGTAATGCACTCTTTTCCTATAGTGAAATCCTACCATTTGACTAAATATCTTTTCTTTGTCCTACATATGAAGACCATGGACTCTGATATTGAACTTTGATAAATCATGCAAACATAAAGTTGGATGATATCCTTGAGTCCACCTAAGAACAAGTCATTCATGTTATCTTATGTGATGTCATCCACACACAAAAACAGGTTCTATAATTGTTGAATATAATACTTGACAATCCCTAATTTCCTCAATCTTACTAACTATCTAAAATAGTTTTTTGTAACACTATTCTAGTAGTGCATATGTAACTCATCATTAAAAGTTGACCAATCAATAGTGAGGCCCTTATTTTTATTTTGAGCACATAACCATCTATAACAAATGGATTGTTCTGGTTCTAAATACATAGATGCCTTGACCACCTTCTATGCACATGGTATTTGATGTAGACCAAATAACATTTCCATTGATTGATTCATGTGACCAAATCATTATCATCAAACTTACATACTTCCACTTTTGGTAGCATGTTTCTTGAACCAATATTTAAGTTTTGATTACTTTGGTTGGGATAACCTGGGTGGCTCAGTGTAGAATTATTAGATGGTGGCATTTCTATAAATGAGTCTAGAGAGTTGCTAATGCCCCACTCATGATGATCAACTTTGACTTCATTACATCCATATCCCTTTTGACCACATCTGGATCTTTTATTTTCACCATATTTTACACATCTACATGGAGTCGGGTAACTAACCATAAAAGCTTTTAATCAAACATTTCAGACTCCATGTCTTCCTTGCTTAGTGTTTTTCTTAAAGTGAATTTCCCTTTTTTTGGTCTCAAGTGTTAAGACTAACCATGTATAAACTCTAGGGTTTGGGGTTTGGGAATTTAGGGTGGAGGGTTTTATGGTCAAAAAAATAGTGTACTAGAGACATATTCTTATAATCATCTCACTAAAATAAATATAATAACCACTAATTTGCACAAGGGTGAGAAAAAATCCATATTATTTTAAAAAAACTCAAGCAATACTATGTTAATAATGTAGGCACCTAAAATTAGACACTTCATATAAATTTTAACTATCCACTAACTCTGCACTAAGATCATCTCTATGTCCCTAATCAATCATATGTTTGCACTAACATCCTTAACATATTCACTATTCATCCCTAATGATCAATCAATATTTTCTTCCATGACCATATCCAATCTCACAAAAAATCACATCCTATTATATCAGTGAACTAACCCAAATTAATTGACTAATCCTTCCCTACTAATTAATTCCATTACTTTTGAATATTCCTATTTTATAAAAATAGGAAAAATCCAAATATCCTCACATCACATCCCTGAATCCTAAAAAATACTCACATCACTCAACCTCTCCAAATCCCTATGCAATCCCTTTTCATCCAAGGCATGTAATAAGCCCATGCCTCATCATTGCCTCTCCTTACACACTCAACCTCCCTCATTTATGAGGAGGACATCTTCTCATCCATTGATCTTGATCTTCATCCAACGATCCACATCAATCAATAAAATATATAAATAGAGGACTTCCTCTCCATTCTAAACATGTCTTAGAATCATAACAAAGTGGTGTCAAAAGTAAATCTCAAACAAGCAATAAATCATCAAGCATCCAATAAAATCATCTAGTTTGCAAGGGGGTTATATTGTTTGTTTGATCACATGTTATCCACCATGAATTACAGCTACATCCATCTCTTCTAAACACATCCAATCGAGAATATGAGGAATAAGGTTGTCTTCAGTAAATGAAGGTAATAATGTGTTTGTTTTCATCCTTTTATTGCTCAATATGAGGACACTTGCATTGATTAGGTATCGTTTCAATATATTTTGTTTTCTATTAATGAAGCTAATCTTTGTTCTTGATGTTACATTTGGCACACCTAGTGGGACTATTCACACCCCACAATTGCCTTTGAATTTTTCCAAGCCTGATTAACCAATAATTATGTACTGATTTAAGCTAAAATTCTTCCAAAATTTATAAAAAATCATTGAAATATTTGTTCCCAAACTCCTGGTAGAATCATTTTCTCTTAGTAGAATTATCAACAAAAATGACATATTCACCTTGAGTTTTGGCAGATTTGCCTATGTTTTTGTGTTTTGGTAGAATCACCCTAAAGTTCATATAATCACTTTGTAATTTGGCAGATTTGCCTCTTTTTTCTACATTTTGGGAGAATCATTTGTAGCTTGGGGGATTTGGCCATATAGTGGCAGATTTGTGTTATTTTCTCTTTGTATTGCCTACCTTCTAGAAGCCAAATTTTTTAACTCAAGTGTCCATTTAACCACCTATTTATGGGAAAATGAAGGTATCTAAAAGATGTATACAACCATTTAAAAAAATAGTGAGTGGTTAAATTGCCCTATAAATTGATATAATTGCAATGAGAGTAGCAAAATCACACTAGCAGCAAAATCATTTTTTGATTAACTTTTTGTGTTTTAAGAGTGGTATACTCACCGTGAAGTTTGGCATAATCACTTTGTAGTTTAGCAGAATTGCTCTGTAGTTTGGCAGATGTGCCTCTATTTTGTGTGTTTTGGTAGAATCACATGTAGTTTGGTAGATTTACCTATGTAGTGGTGGATTCATGTTATTTCATGTTTGCACTACCTACTTCTAGAAGTCATAACTTTTAACTTGGGTGTTCGTCTAACCTCCCATTTATATAGAAATGAAGGTATCAAATAGACACATGTAACCATTAGAAAATATAGTGAGTGGTAGAATCTCCTTATAGATTGGCATAATTACAATGAGAGTACCATGGACACGTTATTTAGCAATAAAATCAATTTTAACTGATTTTTGTGTTTGTAGAGTGGTAAAATTGATATGAGTTCAGTGGAATCACCTTGATTTCAATGAAATTACACTAATTTTGTTAAAATAGCTTCTTCTTTTTTTTTAGTATGTGTTTTTAGAGTGGCAGAATTGACATCACTTTTGTAGAATAACCCTAGTTTGGTGAAATCACTTTCTAATATTGTGTGGAGAGTGGTGGGATTGATCTAAATTCGATGAAATCACCATGATTTTGGTGAAATTATTTTATATTTTATGATAATGTGTTATGCAAAGTGGTTGAAACGCCCTAAGTTTTAAGAAATTACCCTGATTTTGGTAGAATCTATTGGTATAAATTAGAGTTGCACAGAGCTGAACACACTGAATAATTTAAAAACAAGTTATATTAGTATCACTTTTATATGAAATCCATACAAGATATTACATTTATATAAGAAATTTATTTCCTAAAATTGGGGAGATACACTCTCCACCAATATCTCACAAATAGACTTCGACTAACCAACCCACTAAATATGAATATATTGTTATTAACAATATATTCGAATAACACACACTAATATATATAACCTATAAAATATTAAAGTAATATTGTTATAAAACAGTATTTAAGTCATTACATTAATAATGTGAACACTATACCTCAACATTCACCCATTTGTGAACATTATTAATCCTATCTACACGTCCTTAACGTGAACATGAGGAAAAAAAACTCTCCTATATTTGCACCTATACTCGTGATTCAGTGAATTTCAAAAGATAATCACAAAACTTACATGATGGTTTTACAAATGGCTGACCAACAACCAAAAACAATGCATGATGGTTTTATAGATGGCTAACCAACAACCAAAAATAATGGTTTTACAAGTGGCAAACCAGAAACCACAAAACAATAATGGTTTTACAAGTGGCTAACCAGAAACCATAAAACAATGGTTTTACAAGTGGCTTACCATGAACCACATCATAATGTGTGGTGTAGTTTATAGCTCTCATCATTATCACATTTCATAGATGTTACATAGGATTTTACAATTCACTTATGAAAAATGTGAACATGCATATAACATTTGTTCTTATTTCAAATCACACTATACTAAAAACAAACATACCACACAACTAAAAAGAAAAATGCCACTAAATTAGAAAGTTGTCCCATCTCTAGTGGCTAACGAGAGGCTATGAAACCTCCAGCCTCTGTTTCCTCCTTCCTCTAGTTGTTGAAGCTACTTACTCAGCCAATATGATCTTGAAGCTCATGTTGTTTTTAATGACAAGACTCCTCCACACATAAATGATGCTTTTGACTCATGACATCGGGTTGACCCGAAAAAACATCCTTTACATAGATGGTTTTTTCAACTTGATAATATGACTCGATATATTTTATTGATGCAAAATTGACTTTTGACTCATTTTGATGAAATATGACTAATTTTTGATAATGTATCCAAATACATATACATAAAAATCATAGACAACTATTGAGACTATACATGACATTAGATTTGTAATAACAATTTAATTACAAATCTATTTGAAAGACTAATTGACACTTTTGATTTTGATTTTTAACAATTTGATGACTACGACCCACTTACCTCTAGACCTAACATACAAATGATCGATGAAAGATTTGACTCTATAACTTTTGACATGCTTTTGAATTTATGATGAATTACATTTAACAAATAATTTGACTAAATAACAAGACTTTAACCAACCTAAAGATAAATAAAACATTAATAAACCACTACATAAACTATTAACAACAAACTTAATGATCCGTATGACAGTGACACGCTACCTATGATAATCCCCTAATACTTAAGAAAATAATTTATTCCACCTTGGAATGATGATGGACATATTACATGGAGTCCAATTGGGTGGTGTTATAGGAGAGCTCATTGTCGAGAGGCAGCTATTGCATGAAAACAATTGCTATACATCTCATGCATACTTCTTGACCCTTCAATTGACATTTGGCAATTAAATAATTTAGGGGTGTTGAATTGGGCTGAATGGTGCTAACAATAGATGCAAACAAGACAAAAAACACTTATCTATAAAGACATGACAATTTTGAACTTGATAAAAGCTTGAATGGATGTTAGTAGAATGCTAAGCACCCAGCTGGTAATGGATCTTCAAATGTGGACCACTAATCAACCATGTAGAGATCTTATTATATCATTGTCACTAGTACGAGGCAAAAAAACACTAGACACATTATCTGTAGCAACAATTCTGATGACATGTAGATCCTAGATCTGGAATAGAAAGAACAAACTATTGAGTAAATAGAATGAATACTAACAGTTGGAAGAATGTTACAACTTTGTAATTTGTATCTCTTACTAATCAATTTCCCACTCCTTGTATGCTCGATGATTGCATAAAAATGTCTTAAAGATAAAAAATCATAGATCAATCACAATGATATAGTGGAAGGAAGTAAAACATTTTACAACAAAACAAGTCTGTATGATGTTAGAGATCCCATAATGATAAACATGCGAAGATCAGAGTTTACATGTATGACTTGAGGAAATTTTCATGGATAAGAAATGTAGATTATTGACTGGCAAATTTGAATGTAGACTTGTAGAAATGGAGGGCATAAGAGATAATTCCACTATACATGTGATCTATGTCTATGCATTTAACAAAACTGATGCATAGAGGATCATAGTGATCACACGAGAAGGACAGAGTCTTATAGGAATTGACTGCACAACGTATTCAGACTCTCATCCCTGCTCTCTTAGGACTCTCATTTTTCATAGGATCATGGATTGTTTTGATACCAGATATTGGTATAAATCAGATTTGTCGAGAGCCGAACACACAAAATAATTTTAAAACACGTTATATTATTATTTCTTTTATATGAAATCCATATGGGATATTACATTTATATAGGAGAGTTATTTCTTATAATTGGGGAGATACAATCTCCACCAATATCTCACAAACAAACTCTGACTAATCAACCCACTACATATGAATATATTGTTATAAACAATATATCTGAATAAAAAACACACACTAATATATCTAACCTGTAAACTATTAATATAATATTATTATAACAATAATATTTACGTCATTACATTAATAATGTGAACACTATACATCAACAAAATCACTTATAGTTTGTGATATAAAAATTTGTGTGCATGATTTTATGCTCAACAAAGGTAAACCCACCAAACTACTAATGTATCTTATGCAGGGTTCACACATCAAAGTCTAGATATCAATCAAACAATACACTAACATTTGGTTTTAGTGCTTAAAAAGAACCCATATTTTAATTTGGTGCCTTAAAACACTTTGATTGATTTCCATTGCTTACATGCTTTTGTCTTCAATAACCAAAATGTGTATGCTCCCCTCTTACCCTTTTGGGGATCTAAAGCCATAAAAAATGTTTTGGTTATCTTTTTTCATATCCCATCTCAAAACAAATCTATTATGTTTTCCTCTTGCACCTTTATGGGATCTCGAGGATCATAAATGACTAAGATCCCTTTTTTATTTTGGTTGTGTCACTTGAAACTTAATCCCCAAGTGCAAGTCTTTGAGGTTCGGTGATTGGGATTTCATTCCCCAACATTAAGACTAACATTGTGTTTCAATGGGGTATAGAATTTGAGGGAGGAATTATCATTACTAACCAAGTGATTGCATGTTTTAAATCTCGCGAAGTGAGGGGCTTTCATGATCTAATACACAAGCCTTAAACAACACCCCTCAAGGAACAAATTCTAAAGATGGAGTGGGCATGAAGAGAGTAGACCCTCTCATGTAGCCTGTTAATCAACCTATTCCATAGACTTGGGCCCCTTCATATCATGAGGTATATAGGGGACATACCTAGAATTCATTATTTAAGCGTAGTTTGAGACTTGTCAACCACACATAATTAGTAGTACGAGGGAAACCAAACTTTCCCAAGACACTTGTAACATACATCCATGGAGTGAGGGTTGGGAGACTAACCTATTCACGACTTCATGCGAATACATGTGGAGGCTACTAGTTGTGTTTCACACTTTTTATACTAAGCATAGGGTATGTCACTTTCATGCTCTTATTTGTTTATTGTCAATACCTATATTGATTGCAAATGTTAAATATTTCAAACAACATCAAATCCATTCCACATCACCTATTCACATCCCAACATTCAAAATTCAAATGTTGACTATTCCAATTCATCCTTCAAAAAGTCAAACATCAATTATTCATGTCAAATATCCAAAGTCAGCTTTTAAAAGTCAAAGTCAAGAGAAAATGTAGACTTGTATAGTGGAATTATCTCTTATGCCCTCCATTTCTACAAAGTCAAAGTCAGCAGAAAATGTCTAACTTACACTAAGTTGAATCAAAGTCAAACATTCAAGTTAAAGTCAAAGTTAAACATCTAAAGTCCATATCAAATGTTTAATTTTAACCAAGTCAAATCAAGTAAAAAATCGTAAGTCAAATTTAAAATAAGACAAAATCAAACATCGACAAGTCAAGCAATCAAGTCAAATCACATCCAAAATCTAACATTCCAAAATCAAAATAAGTCCAAGTGCATTCAATCTCTTACAACTTGCCGATCAGGACTGATGAAATCACAACATCCATCCTTTCTCCCATCTATATCAAATCCAACTACCCCCATCAAAACATAAAATCAAACGTCAAAATCCCACAATCAAACATCACACATAAAACCTAACCAAATCATATTCACATCCAAATCCAAGTCCAAGATAGACCCAATGACATCCCACATAAGATATACAAATTCCCCCACCTACTAACAATTATCCAAAACTTGATATCACCATAATCCCAATATTATTCTAGCATCATCATCCTAATGTTAAAATCTGCTTGACCAACTCCAATAACTTAGCCAACATATATCCCACTTAGCATCCCTTCTTGATCCTTCATCCACCAATCTAAGATCCAACACTTTACAATCTAACCATTTTACATCCAACCTAATCTGGCCCTAGAGCCACATCAAAACTTATTATCCAATCATTTTGGAATTTTCAAGATGTGTCCTTCCCAAATCCACTCCTTCACATGTATCCTTTCTTAGGGTACTGATTGATCTGGGAGCGGCCATAAATGTAATGATGAAGGATATCCTATAGCAACTAAATGTTGTAAATATGAGACCTACTCCTATTGTCCTACAACTTATTGATAGTTCTACTATTAAACCTGATGGGATAGTAGAGGACCTTGTGGTATCCTTGGACTCATGGGAATATCCAATTGATTTCATAATACTTTCTCCTACGGCTACATTGGGAGGGTACCCCCTCATTCTAGGAAGGTCGTGGTTGGCCATAGCTGATGCTTATATCGGATGTTAGTTGGGAGACATGACCTCTCTGATGGGAGAAGCACTAAAAAACTTATTCTTTACCCACCTGCACAGCCATCTCATGATATGGATAATCCTGTTTGGCCACGTGTTGGTGAAGAAGTCCAGGAAGCTAATTCTAAGGAATATCTTATGATGTTAGGTCAAAGTTATTTCATCAAACTTCAAGAGGAAGATGAGTTATTGTCTAACATAATTCAAAATCATTGTGAAGCAGAGGTTGCATCATCCTCTCAATCTACTGATCCAATGAAGCCACTCATTCCCATTCTTCCTACAGTAATAAGTATGTCTCATACATTACTTCCATAATAAATTAAGGTACCAAGCATTAGTGAAGCAACTATGGTCGAGTTAACAACTCAAGTGGAGATTTCAAAAGAAAGATATTTGAATATTAATAATAGTTTGACTCAAGAACAACTCCTGTCTTTGACAAACTTGTTAAAGAAACACAAGAATACCATTGCATGGGATTACCATGACATGAAAGGACTCGATCCCACATTATGCACCCATAGGATTTACATAAAGGAAGATTATACACCAATAAGACTGCCATAAAGGAGGATCAACCTTGAATTAAGAAAAATTGTCAAAGAATAATTACAAGAGCTTTTAGATGCAGGATTTATCTACCCAATCTCAGACAACCAGTGGGTGTCTCCTCTGGTTCTTATACCCAATAAAGGAGGGAAATGGAGAGTCTATATTGATTATAGAGAATCAAACTCTGCCACCACCAAAGGACTAGGAAAAAATAATATTTACCTGTCCTTGGGGGACATATGCATACTCAGTGCTTCCATTTGGCTTATGCAATGCACCTACAACTTTTCAAAGGGTAGTCATTAACATATTTTCAGATATCTCACATGATTGCATGGAAATATATATGGACAATTTTACTACTTATGGTGCTAATTTTGAAGAGGCTTTGAAAAACTTAGGAAAGGTGTTGGAGAGATGTGAAGACCACAATCTGTCCCTAAACAGTGCAAAGTGCTTCATGATGATGTAGGAAGGAATAGTGCTTGGCCACTATATCTCTCCAAAAGGAGTTCAGGTAGATCCAACAAAGATTGAAGTCATAATCAATTTGCCCATTCCTACAATGCAAAAAGATGTTCAAAGCTTCTTGGGTCATGCATGATACTATAGACATTTCATCAAGAATTTAAGCAAAATGGCAGCCCCATTGTATACTCTTCTCACTAAAGATGTTGAATTTTAGTGGAATGAAGACTATAAAAAGGCTAAAGGTGGCATTAACTCATGCTCATGTACTCAAAGGTCCCAATTGGGAGCTCCCTTTCCACATTCATATTGATGCATCAGATTATGCCATGAGAGCAGTCTTAGGGCAGAAAGAAGGAACCATTGAACATGCTATTTATTTTGTTAGTAAAAACTTCCAGGGAGTTGAGTTTAATTATATAGTGATAGAAAAAGAAATGTTGGCGGTAATCTATGCCCTCAACAAATTCAGGCACTATGTAACAAACTGTCTATTCTTTGTGCACATAGATCATGTAGCTATTAGGTATCTTATGAACAAACCCTTAATATCAGGTAGATTAGCAAGATGGGTGTTACTAATGCAAGAATTTGACATCACTATTGTAGATAAGCTAGGGAGGGCCAATGTGGTTGTAGACTCTCTTTCAAAACTGACTACATCAGAAGACACCAAGTCATTGATGACTTTTTCCCTGATGAACATTTGTTTTCAATCACTGTGCAAACACCTTGTTATACTGATACAACCAATTATCAGGTCACGAGGAGAGTCCCTCCTTTTTCTCCAAAGGAGAGACGGGTGCTCGTAAAAAAGTCTTTCCTTTTTTCATGGACCGCTAGATGTTTGTTCTACACTAGACCAAACCATGTCATGAGGAGATGTGTGTAGGAAGATGAAACATATGACATTTTGCATTCATGCCATAATGGACCATGTGGAGGGAATTTTGTAGTAAAAAGGACAAAAATGAAGATTTTGAATACAGGTTATTATTGTCCCACACTCCACAAGGATGTAGGAAGATACACAAAGAAATGTGACAGATACCAGAGGATGGGATGGCCAACCAAATTTGATGAGATGCCCCTTAACCCTTAGCTTGTGATCACTCCATTTGATAAGTGGGGATTATATTTTATAGGACCTATTGATCCTCCATCCATTGGAAACTCCTATATCTTAATATGCACTGATTATGTAACCAAATGGGTAGAAGTTAAGGCCATGATGCATGCAAGAGATATCAAGGCCACAAATTTCTTTATGAAGACATTTTCACATGATATGGAGTTCCTAGAGAGTTAGTGACTGATCAAGGAGCTCAATTCATCTCAGACCTAGTTGCAACACTAGTTAATGAGTACAACATAAGGCACATGAAATGTACTCCTTATGACCGTTAAGCTAATGGGCAAGTTGAGGTAACTAATAGGGAAATTGAAGCCATTCTGACCAAAACTGTAGCTTTACATAGGATGGATTGGACAAATAGGCTACCAGAAGCTATCTGGACCTATAGGACAACCTAGAAAATAACCACAGGCTTCACCCCTTTTGAGTTATTGTATGGAAAAATAGCTATGACGCCTATAGAATTTGAACATAAGACTCTTCAGACTGTAATAGACTTGGGGATGAATATCTCTAAGGCACAAAAGGACAAAACCATGCAACTCAATGCTTTGCATGAGATGAGGAAAGTAGCCTTGCATCACACTGAGGTGGTGCAGAATTAGAGAATAAATGTGGCTACTCTAGAAGTTCCTAGTGCACATACTATGCTAACCCATTTCAAGTTCATGTCCCTAGGTTGATAAGTTAAATTCATCTTCATAATGATTAAGACAACTATGTAGATTATATGTCCAATCTCTGAGTCACAGCTTTATAGGCTTATTTGTTAAAACATTGTGGGAGACCAACAGGGACCATCCAACTATTAGTATCATTGAGCCTTCACACATGGATTTGATTTGAATAATGACAAGATGCTTCATGTTGCCTTTATTTTCAAGTTTTTGTGTGTTTGTTTGATTTTCATGTTGTGCCTTGACTCAGTTCATATGTGTGTGACTATAGAGTCATCATGGTTTTTACATATCACAGTGCCTCCTATCATGCACTTGTACTTGAGTCTATCCATCGACCCATGGCAATAGTGACATCATAATTTCTTCATCTTATGGTTTGTTTTTGTCATTTCTCTATTAGAGGGTGGGGGGGGGGGGTAGGGGTCCTTATGCACATCTTATTCCATTAGTTAATTAACCCATATTAATTAACTAATCCTTTCCTGATAAAAAAATCCATGGCTTTTGAATATTCATATTTTATAAAAATAGGAAAAAACCAAATATCCTCACATCACATCCCAAAATCCTAAAAATATTCACATCACTCAACCTCTCCAAATCCCTATGTGATCCCCTTTTCTTCCAAGGTATGTCAAAAGCCCATGCACCATCATTGCATCTCCTTACACACTCAACCTCCCTCGTTTATAAGGAGGATTATATCTTATCATCCATTGATCTTGATCTTCATCCAACAGTCCACATCAATCGGTAAAATATAAAGATAGAAGTCTTCCTCTCCATTCTAAACAAGTCCTCGAATCATAATGAAGTGTTGCCAAAAGTAAATCTCAACCAAGTAATCAACCATCAAGCATCCAATAAAATCATCTAGTTTGAAGGGGGTATGTTGTTTATTTGATTACGTGTTGTCTGTCATGAATTACAACTATGCTCATTACTTTCAAGCACATCCAATCTACAAGAAGAGAAAGGTTGTCTTTGGTAAGTGAAGACAGTCATGTGTTTATTTTAATCATTTTATTGCTCAATCTGAGGACACTTGCATTGATTAAGTAACGTTTCAACTTGTTTTGATTTCTACTAATGAAGCTAATCTTTGTTCTTGATGTTACAAATGAAAAAATGAATTCTTCTATGATTGCAAGTTATGTTTTGTCTATCTGTTTGCTCATAGATGCTAGATCTAGAAAACAAAAATTGTGTCATAGATTTTTTCCCCAATCAAAGAGTTGAAACTACTTGTAATGAAATTACATAGATAGATAAAGATAATTCACAATAATGGATATAAATGTAAACACCACGAGTAGATTAACAACAATACAGTGCAAGAATGAAAACATATTAAGTCAAAGGGAAGTACAAAACCACAATATTTTCATTAATTGTTGAGATAATTACACTATTACAAAATACTGCAAAATATGTTCATTGACATGAAAATAATAAATTGAATAAATATGAGGGATATGATAGGCACTTCAATACACCCACCATTTTTAATGGTCGATGACGTTTTTCTAGGATCATGGAGAAGGATAATGATTTCCCATGGATTTGTGTGGAAGTATGGAAAAGTAAGCAAGGTTTTCTACGCCCTAAATTTGATGAACAAGATCGACAAATCAATTTGGATGTGTTTGTAGTTCGCCAAAAATAATCTTACATTTTCAAAAGTAATCCTCCTCTTTCAAAAATGACCATACAATTATGGTAATATTTTTTTGTTCCTATCTTTTTGGGGTTTGTTCAATTTTTTGTATGTGTTGTTTATTTCTGACAACTATCTCCAGATTTGTGACCTTTTTAGATATTCTTCTCAAATTCCCTCTTTTCATTTATCATTGTATTAGAAATGTTTTTTATTATAATTTAGGTTTGATTTAGTGTTTAAACCTAATTTACCATATTGTACGGGTTATGTATTGCATGTTCATGTAAAACCACTTTCCCATAAAATAACTATCCACATAAGAGTAATAGTGTTTCTATTGTCTATGTAAATAATAGTGAACATTTGTGGATATAACTATACTAATATTTTTGGATCAATGTTTAGGATCACACTCTATGATCTTATCCAAAACATTGATTCAAAAACACTCATGAGTTGTATCCAACAATGTTCAATATTAACCATCCACATATCAACCTTGAATCAAAACAATCCACATACCAACTTCGGATCAAAACTTTACCCTAAACCAAGTTTTTGGAGGGAACTACAACAAAATGAAAACAAATAGAAAATAATAGATACACAATGGTTAGAGTACGAATGCTACTCTATGAAAGAGTTCAAGATAAAGATAACCCTCCAATAATAAACACAACAAATAACCTTTTTTCTACGAAGCATATCACTCAAGCCATAAAGAGACTAGTAAGGGGTAAGGCACAAGGCATAAATGGGTTACAAGCTAAATATCTAAAGTGGAGCTTAGAAACCTAACATTATGTTGGGATTATTTTCCTTTACATTGGCATGAGTTTCCCTAGGTATAAGCTGAAGTGGTTAAGATTCCAAAAGATAGTGCATTAACATTTCACACAAGAATGAGTTCTTGCACGCTCACTAGAAGCACACAACGGGGGACCAATTCTCATTGGTTTTGTCACATGAGGGTGTTTGTCCAACTACTTAGACATGGGTGCTTGGAAACACACACATAATACTACACTCATTCTACAATCCATATCTAACTTAGCAAATGTTTATTACTTAATGATAAAAAAAAGATGGCAAAAATGATAACTATCAACCTTAACCCAATTAACTAAATAACAACATAAATGATAACTAGCAGTATTAACTCCATAGTCAGCTGAACAACAATATTAAGTCACCACAAGCTCCATTCATCATATTCATAAGTGATCTCTAAAGAATACATAGTTCCTGAGTCATAATGCAATTAACTCATATAAATAATGTCAATAACATCCAACTGAATAACAACATTACAAAGTACATTCTAGGGGTATTTATACTTATTTTTCCCCGACCAAGCAATTACAAAAGTAAATATGTTCAAGGTGACTTACCAATGACAATCAATACATTTGAGTCATGGCAGCCAATTACATTAATTTCTTAAGGACCCAGGGCTTTCTACCCCTATATTCTCTCTTCGACATTGGATCCTCATCATTGAGTGCCTATCCTCCCATGGGCTAGTGTTGAATTCACACTTGACTTATTCTCTTTCATCCTTGTGAATTGTTATATAATCGTTCTCTACTTTTCACACACTCCCCATGTCTTTTGCTAAGTTCTGAGTCCTTCATTCTCAGGTTCTCCATTTAACATGCACATTTATTCTATGATACTTAGTCCTTCCATGTGATCGAGTCCCATGCCATGGTATTCCATGTATGATCTTCTGCATCATGCTTCTTCACATCAGTTATTTCCAAAAAAAGCTTAACCAAAAATTGGGTTCTAACATTACCCACACTAAACCATTAGTTCATCTTAGACTAAGTATTTTTCTCAGACTCCACCGAAAACTCAGGTCTTATCTACTTAATTTACTTTTTGACACCTTCCCAATGGTTCAAGGTGTTTTGCATCTTAGATGTTATTTTTATGACCATTTTTAGCTTCTTGGTCTCTCTGGGTTGTTCGAGATGCTTCCATGTTTTATTCACCAAACATTCAAGGGATGTGGAAACATCCTTATGAATGCCTTCAAGTGAAGTGACCTTAGTGACAACCTATCCTCATAGTGTCCTAAAGTTTGAATTTATTTCCTAATAATGAGTGTTCTCTATTGCTTCCACATCCTTGCCTACTTTGGTGTACTCTGTGTGGTCTTTTATTAACAAGTCGTTGTTCACCAACTATTGTCATTAAAGTTCTTCTACCTAGGGCCTAGCTTTTAAAATATTGCTTTACCATGCTAGCTTTAAAAAAAAACCCATCCAGAATGGGAATGCTTTTGCCAACTCTATGCAATAAACATTTCCATACCTCTACTGCTTTTGGGGACTGCTCAATTACCTAAGTCTATTCATTATGGGGGTCAGGTTGGTCCTTGCACTATTTCAGTAGGATCTCTACCAAAGTCTCTAGTTTATCCACTATCTCACCAAAAAGGGGCATTCCATTCACAAGCATTGGCTCTTGGCTCAAAATTGTTTTACAAATGTTCAATATTTTCACCTTGGTTGTCATTTCAACTTCCAACTAGTGCTTAACCTCAGTTAATTCTTCCTAAAGCTTCATTCTTCTGGTGACCTCGTGTCAATAATATACCACCATTTATGCATGTTTCTTTTGGGATTATCATGAATCAAACTCAGATAAGGCATTATGCCTTGTGACATCATGTGGCAACTTTAAAAGTGTCGTACTAGCCTATACTATGGTGAACTATCGTGGGTATACCCTAACAGTATCTAAAAGTGCCACCAATTTAAATCTAGTACTAGGCTATCTAAAGGCATCATGAAATGGAATTATTCATTATAAACAATATGGGAGAAAGACAACTCCTGCTGAGTCTACTTAGATGCGTCCTTTGGTGTACAATGTGAAAACATGTACAAGATCTTTTCTGGCACTACCCTTTGATATTTGGTTCACGGGGTCCTGGTTACATTAGTTTTATTTGGCCTTTAGTGGGAGTCATCTACTGACTTATTCCATTTAGAGGGATATTTCTTGATTATTTCAATGTTTATGTCTTCGATATGGTAACTGGCCTTAATGTCAAACTCAATCATTCCCAAAGTCATGTCGAAATCATCCCTCTCATCACCAATGACATCTTCAATTTCCACTTGTCCCTCCTCGAGGGTGGTTTCTTCATGCCACACCTGTGAAGGTGTCTTCTCAGAGTTTGAGGTGGCCTACTTTTCTTCTGCAACAATTTTTTTAGGTATCTCCTCTAGAATCTCTATCTTCTCTTCTAAGTCACCATCCTTAAACACCAATGTTTCATGTTCCGAAGGAATAGTCTCTACTGCTAGCTCTAGGCCTTCAGGTTAACTTACTGGTGGATTTTCCTTAGGGTATTGGGGCATTTCTTTCTCACTTTAAAGGTTTTGGTTGGGTGCTTGTGATGGCATCATGCCCTTGACTCTTCTGCTTCTTCTCTAGCACTGGTAGAGGCAAGATTATCAATTTATCTCATTCCAGACTCCATGATGATTTATACTTGGGATTCAACATGTAAAACAAAGTATGAATTGAATTTACAACTAAAATCTACTAGAATTTAATGTCAATTTCATCTGACTCTAGCTTTTCCATATATGTTTTATGTCCTGGGTATATGTACAAGTGGTGGAGGGTGCGAGTCTTCACATCAATATTCTCTAAAGTAATGTTCATTGGTTGCATATCATATATTCAATTGGAAACATTCATAAAGTATCATGTTGTGAAAGCATATGATAACTTTAACTATCCAAACAAATCTCTAGAGGGAACCATCCAAATACACGCTAGGAAAAGTGTGCTTCACTACAAACTTTGCTTGGTCCCCAATTTGTCTAGATAAGTCCTTTAAAATGTGCGACTCATTTTCAAAGGCTTCTTTCATCCCTTCATTTTGATCTTGTGGGATGGAATTACTAATCTAGCGGAAGTAAATGATTTAAATTTCTCTACAAGGGACTTATTCTCAAAAGGGTATGCCCATTTCAACTCTCCAGTGGTGTATTTAGGTATATCGATCTCGTCAAATACCATTAATAAAAGGAATGCACCCCATGTAAACTTGTAGTTGGGCAAGTGGTTGACTTTCTATACATTATGATATTATTTTCAATGAAGTATTGTACCCAATTGTACTTTACTCCCATGGTAACTTGTTGAATGACATAAAGGTGGGCCATATCCACCTCTTTCCACCTATCAACACGTCTAACCATGGTCATGATAATGCATGTAACCAGTATGAGGGTGCGATCTTGGAGACTTATGATATGCATATAATTACCTTGTTTTCAATACTCAAGTGCCACATCAGTCTTTTCGATCTCATCTTGGTCTTTCAAGTCATAAGCAAGGTCCATGCCTAAGCACTACAACCTTGTGACTTTGCTTATCTATTCTGGTGTAATCTGCATCTAGCACCCAACCAAGTAGAAATAATCTTTATGCACTCACAAAATCAAAAACTTTATTATTTCAGCTTGCTTCCCAAAATATGGAAGATTGAACAATTAGAAGTGTCCAACATCATTAAGAGCATTGAAGATACTTAAGTCATATACCAATCCATTCTTCGTGTTTTAGTGATTTACATGGTAGTCAAGCTGTAACTCTACTTCATTGCCAAGTTGATGATGGTTATAGTCAAAAACATTATAAGTGGGCACATTCGATACCCAGTTCTCTACGCACAACATAACCTTTGGCTTCTGCATTTCCTCAACCAATAACAAGGGTGGAAGGGGTAGAACAACCTTCTTCTTGACCTGGCATGCCATTCCCTATTTTATACCTTTTGCACATGCACCAAGCTCTTTAGCTACCTGTTCTCTCATCAACATAGATTCACCACCCACACTTTCCAACCCTTCCTCCTCTAGTATCATAGGTAAAGGCTCATTATGTTGGGCCTTTTTATTCAACCACATCACCCTTCAAGGAACTTGAAGGTTGAGGCACAACTATCTGATCCTCCCAAAATAATACATGGTTGTTTTGTTATCTCGTTCATCTCACCTACTTCAATGCCCTCTAATGGGAGACATTAAACTCTACAACCTATAAATCTGAAAACTTATGCATCCTTACACTGCTCCCATCACTCTACCTATTTCTCTCCACTGTTTCACTCCACAATGGTTAAAACTAGTCTTAATTCATTAATTCTCACTTATTTAGAAGCTTGAAAATCACTCTTGTAGCAACTCAACTATGCTCCTTCGGCTCTTATAAGTTCATGAATGTGATAATATTAAAAAGTGAAATGACATGTGTTCAACCTTTTATAGGCTCAAGGGGGTAAATCACAGTTACTACCCCACTACCTCTTCTATCACTTCATGCAATAAATGTTATTAACATGACAACTATAAAAGACAATTATAAAAAGTTTGAATATTTTCCATTCCAAAGGTGGGAATCTTTCTTTAACTTGACCTAGCTTAGAGGTTATAGGCCACATCTTAGGTACCCTTTGTGCCTTTACACTTCTACTTACATGCCCTTATTCTCGCATGCATGCCCATAACCATATCCTTGATGCTCCATAGATTTTAACTCTTCTACACTTACCCCACACAAAGTTGTTCAT
Organism: Torreya grandis; assembly: GCA_037957365.1. NCBI lineage: Eukaryota > Viridiplantae > Streptophyta > Pinopsida > Cupressales > Taxaceae > Torreya > Torreya grandis. The sequence continues at coordinate 2,699,805 of JARHVA010001134.1, forward strand.
GGTCCTCCACAACATGATAACGAAATACAAAAACAAAAAAGTGTTAACCCTAAATGTAAGGGGATATCTAGAACATAAATGCTCTGATACCAACTGTCAGGATCTTTCTCCTCAATAAGAGTATATATGATTACCTTGTATTAGCAACTAAACACGAAATTATACCAGAATGAACAAGTAACTAGAATTCACAAATGACACAGAATATGAGAGACAATACACAATCTTGTATTAATACTCATCTAGAAAGAAAATACAATAAAGAAGATGCCACTTCTTCTCACACCTCTCAGAGGCTTCCCACACCTCAAGGGCTCCCAGTAATTCTCAATCAAGAGTTCACTCTCCTACCAGAAATGGTCCCAACACACAACTCAAACACATAGTTGGTGTTCACCTCCAACCAGTCAGTAATAACACTACCAGTACACAAGTACTCAAAGTACTTCAAGTAGATCTCCCATGAACTTGCAACAACCTGCAACTCAAATGATCTTACTTACACATGTAGATCTACCATGAACTTGCAACAACCTGCAATTCAAATGATCTTACAATTGGAAGGATCTACCTTGCCTTCCTCTATTTGCACTAATTACCATCTAGAACTTCTCCCTGATCTTGCAACAACCTACAGATCAACCTGTTCATACAATGGGAAGGATCTCTTCCTTGCCTTGATCCTTGATTACAATACATGCCAATGGGTCTATAAATAGATCCCATACTAAACAATAACTTAGACTTCTAATTTACAATAATTAAACACACAGCTCAAGACTCGAAATAACCTTTACATGCAAATAATTGGTTCAACAAACTAACTGTTCGTGCAACGAACAGTTTTGGAACCGCACAGACGACCGACATCGATCCCTGTCTGCCTGGAGGTGACCGACGTCGGCCGACTCCTGCTGATGTCGGTTGCCCTTCTACACTGTAGATGATTGACGTCGATTATACTGCCGATGCCGATATCCCTAGAACTCAACAACCTCCTCCATGTATGCAAATAGTTGAAGCTTTTAGCTCCACAACCTAACAATCTCCCACTTGGAGATAAACAACTACAATTGTACCTGTACCTATACATCATCTAGTTTATTTCCTTGGCTTTGTATCCCTCTTCAAGATCACTCTTGAAGACCAACCACCACAAATCTTGTGGTGCACCTCCTATCATCCAAATCACCTGCCACATCCGCATCTACAAACCCATGTAGAAAAGAACTTGACCCTGCATAGCATGTGCACCTGCTGTTGGTCCCTCTTAGATATCTGAGAATCCACTAAACTACCCTCCAGTGCTTCTTTCCCAGATTGGCTCCAAACTTTTTGATAGCTCCCACTGCTTGGGAAAATTTAGATTTAGTACATACCATGCACTTAACCTCATTATGTGAATCAGGACACTGTTCATAAAACTATCCAACCATCGGCGTGCTAACTAGTTTCACACAATCATCTGGAGACAAAGTCAACCTGTGACCTTCCATGTCCCTAGAACTCACTCATGCCAAAGAATCTTGCTGCTCCCAGATTCCACATGACACACCTCTGAACTAACTTTACCTTTAGTTCAGCAACTCCCTGTATGTGTAACCCTACAACAAGCACACAATACAGTTGCAGGATAATGTAGCTAATATTATCCAACCTGGTAAAGAGAAACACAATGGTCAAACCTCCATTGTCTTGCAGCTTACTCAAGACCATATACCTTGGCCTTCCATCTCACGTGTCCATTCCCGCTCTTCTTTATCCTAAAAATCTATTCGTCTCTCAGTGCTTTCTTCCAACTGGCAACTCTACCAAAAACTCCCGTTTGGTTCTTCTCCAAGGAATCACATTCCTCATCCATGCCAAGCTCCCACTGTTTCCTAGATCTACCTGCTCTGCTTCTTTAATAACTTCCTGGTTCTTGACCATCAGTGAGCAACAAGTAGTGTAAAGAAGGGAAATGATGAATTTGAGGCTTACTTACCCTTTCAGTTCTCCATATGGGCGCTTGAGACTCTTTGACAACTTGTTGTCTGCCCAAAATCTGTCTCAGTGACCGATGTTGGTCATATCTCAGTCTGCACCCGACCGATGTCAGTTCCATGCGACTGCCTCATCGCTGATGTCGGTTCTCCCTGACCGATGCCGGTGTTTATTTGTCTGGAGTCACCGATGTCGGGCTGCACATTGCCGATGTCAGTCCCTGTTTGGATGCCGACGTCGATTTTCTAACTGACGTCAGTCTCTGTGTTTTATTGTGAGTGATGACTTTTACTCGCGAGCTCCTTTTAGATCAAACCCTTATCCATATCAACCTCACTCTGCTCAGAGTTCTTCAGCACTTTGTGTTGATCTCTATCCGTCATCTTCTCCTTAAAAACCAAGGCTTTTCTGTTCTTGTCACGAACATCGAATTTCTCAAAAAATGTCACTTTTTTCTTTTGCTTACAGAAATCTCGATCCATGCTTTTCAAATCCAAAAGCATACCCTTTGACTCAAGAACATGCATCTCTTTCTTATTCATGTGACCAAGCCTATTAAGCCACATCTTTGAATCTACAGCTGAAGTAGATAACCCATAAGGAGAATCAGTAATACAAGTAGATAGATAAAGCGTACCTACTTTCTTACCTCTTGCTACAACAGGTGCACCCTTGGAAACTTTCCAAGAGTCCACTGTGAGAGTTACTGTACAACCCTCATCACCCAACTTTCCAATAGAAATCAAATTCCACTTCAGGATTGGGACATGCATGACCTCCTTCAACACCCATGTGTTGCCCGTTTGCAATTTCAGCTTCACATTCCCTTTGCCAACCATTTGGCAAGGCTTACCATCCCCCAAATAAATTTCTCCAAAGTCTCTCTAGACATATTCATGAAAAAAATCCCTATTTGGGGATGCATGGAGAGAGGCACCAGAATCTAATTCCCAAGATTCTACTTTATCTAAGGAACATACCAGAGCATCATGTGCAACAAAATCTGCAACATCTGCTTCTTCATGTCCTTCATGCTGATCTTCATTCACCCAGCAATCTCTCTTTAAGTGCCCTTGCTTTCCACATTTCTAGCAGGTTATTTTGCCATACCTAGACTTGGATCTCCTGCCTATCTCTGACCTTGATCTCCCATGCTCGATCTTCTCTCTTTGCCTTCCCCTGCCTTCAACACTCAAAGCATTCCCTGATGATTCACCTGTGTTTTTCCTGTGAATCTCTTCATTCAAGATTACACTCACAACATCATCAACTTTTAAGATCTTAGAAGCAGACGCAGTATTATTAACTGCCATTACCAAACTCTCCCAACTTTCAGGTAATGAGCATAAGATTAAGAGAGCCTTAATTTCATCATCAAAAGCAATATTGACTAAATTTAACTGGTTTACCAAACCATGGAAATCACTAAGATGACTATGTACAGATCCACCATCCAACATTTGCAAATTAAATAATTGCTTCATAAGAAATACCTTATTCGAAGCTGAGGGTTTTTCATATAACTTTGCCAAAGATTCCATCAACTGTACCATTGTCTTAGCCTATGATAAGTTGGAAATCACAGATGATGCAAGGCTCAACCTTATAGATTCCAAGGCCTTCCGATCAAGAACCTCCCATTCTTCATCCTTCATATCCGTGGGCTTGCATGCAACCCCACCCAACAGTAAGTACAAATCTTTCTGATACAGATAATCTTCTATCTACATCCTCCATAATTGATAGTTCTTGCCATTAAACTTCTCCATTCATAGCTTACTTTCTTCTGCCATTTCTATACTCTCACTCAAACAGAAACCCCTGTGAGTAACATGTAATCAACAAAGACTAACCAGATCTGATATAACCTGTTAGTAAACCCAACCAAAAGCTCTGATACCAATTTGTAAGGGGATATCTAGAACATAAATGCTCTGATACCAACTGTCAAGATCTTTCTCCTCAATAAGAGTATATATGATTACCTTGTATTAGCAACTAAACACATAATTATACCAGAATGAACAAGTAACTAGAATTCACAAATACACAGAATATGAGAGACAATACACAATCTTGTATTAATACTCATCCAGAAAGAAAATACAATAAAGAAGATGCCACTTCTTCTCACACCTCTCAGAGGCTTTCCACACCTCAAGGGCTCCCAGTAATTCTCAATCAAGAGTTCACTTTCCTACCAAAAATGGTTCCAACACACAATTCAAACACAGAGTTGGTGTTCACCTCCAACCAGTCAGTAATAACACTGCCAGTACACAAGTACTCAAAGTACTTCAAGTAGATCTCCCATGAACTTGCAACAACCTACAACTCAAATGATCTTACTTACACATGTAGATCTACCATGAACTTGCAACAACCTGCAATTCAAATGATCTTACAATTGGAAGGATCTACCTTGCCTTCCTCTATTTGCACTAATTACCATGTAGAACTTCTCTCTGATCTGGCAACAACCTACAGATCAACCTATTCTTACAATGGGAAGGATCTCTTCCTTGCCTTGATCCTTGATTACACTACATGCCAATGGGTCTATAAATAGATCCCATACTAAATAATAACTTAGACTTCTAATTTACAATAATTAGACACGTAGCTCAAGACTCGAAATAGCCTTTACATGCAAACAATCAGTTCAATGAACTAACTGTTCGTGCAATGAATAGTTTTGGAACCGCACAGGCGACCGATGTCGGTCCCTATTTGCCTAGAGGTGACTGATGTCGGCCGAATCTTGCCGATGTCGGTTTCCCTTTTGCACTGTAGATGACTGACATCGGTTATACTACCGACGTCGGTATCCCTAGAACTCAACAACCTCCTCCATGTTTGCAAACAGTTGAAGCTTTTAGCTCCACAACCTAACACTAAAATTACTCGAGGGCACACAACCATTGCCATGTTTTATTGAAAACAATCAAAATATTAGACTAACCTAATGGCATATGCCTTATTATTACAATAAGGAAAGACTATTTAGAATAGTAGGGTCTCAACCGACTACCATTAAAATGGTCAGGAAGGAATTGGCCATCTAGTCACTTTAATTTTCACATGCCAGTGGGATGGATACTATGAATAATGAAGGGGCCATCCTAGTATACAAGAAACTTTCCTGAGTGGCACATGAATTTGGAGTTATAGACTAATACCTGCATGCTTGGAACAAGAGTTTTGGTCTTCAAATGGTGATCATGTCAGGATTTCTATTTGCACTTCTCCACTCCTTGACTCTAATGTGTGAGAAAATGGGTCTCATCCAGCTACAACAAAGCACATAAGTAAGATTTAAAGTACTCTTCATCATCCAATTGACCAACACGTGTAATGTGAAACTAAGGGATAAGGAATTCAAATGGAAGAACTACTTCGATACCAAATATAATATTGAGTGGTGTGCTCTTGTTTAACCGTTTATAAGTGGTTCGATAAACCCATAATACCATAGACACATGATCATCCTAGATAATATGTCTAATATTACACATCTTGGTCAATGTATTATCCAAGATCTTATTGAATGCCTTAGCTATACCATTGGCCTGAGGATGATACGATGTAATTTTATAGTACACGATCATGAATTCTACGAAGAGGACATGGATGGTCTAACTAAGGAAATGGTTTCTTTTATCACTAGCCAGACTCAATATACATCTAAACTGTGTAATGATATTCTTCTAGATTAACCTTGTAGTAGTGGTACATTCCCTTGTTGACATAAATTTAGCCTAATGAATAAGATAATGAGTAGAAGTGATAACATATCACATGTTGGTATGCCTCCCTTTTGGGTTAATGGGGCCAACAAAGTCAATAGCCCATTTTCTTAAGGGTTCTTGTGACAAAATAGGTTTAAGGGGCATCATATCCCTTCTTTTTTAGCTTTCTCATGTGTTGATAAATGTCACACTGGCATGTGTAAGTCTTAGCATCTTTAAACAAGGTAGGCCACCATAAGCTAGTCAAAAGAACCTTCTTCACTATAGCTTCATCGACATAGCATCCTCTGATGACACCCTCATAAACTTCTTAAAGAACCTTATTGCACTCATGTTTCATGATGCAATGACATAGCATTTCATCCCACCCAAGCTTATAAAAGTCGCCCTTTATAAGATAGAATAGAGTGACATGAATAACCAAGTACTTATTTTCTTGAGTGTTGAGGTGAGCTGGTGTTGAACCCATATTCAGAAAGGCAGTGATATATTCCAACTCCTCGAGCATGCACATGACTTAAAATAGTTACATGTTAGGCAATTCATCTTCAATGGCATTCACTGGTTCACTAGATTCAATGCACGATAGATGATATGGGGCATAGTTAGTGTTATCAGGTTTTACCATCACTAAAAATTGGAACCTTAGAATAACATAATCCACCGACAAATGTGCCCATGCAATACCACTTTATTTACTAAGTAATTTAATGCCCCATGGTTCATGAAGAAGATGAATAGGGTGGCGAATAATTAGTGACATAACTTTTAGAGGGCGTAAAACATAGACAATGTTTCATGCTTTGTAGTCATGTAGTTCTGTTTAGCCAGAGTAAACTTTCTACTTACAACATAGATAGGGTGGTCCAGGTCACCCTCACCAGGTTGAACAAGGATAACACCGACCACCATGTTAGAAGCATCAACATGTACATGAAAAGGTTTTATCCAGTCTCAAAATTGGAGAATAGGGGCAGTAATAAGCTTATCCTTGAGTGCAAAAAATGCTTGTTAGTGATCATTGGTCCAAATAAACTAATCATTTTGTTTCAACAATTCCTCAAGTGTTATAACAATCTTAGCATACCCATGAATGAGCTTCCTATAATATCTAGTGTGTCTTAAGAAGGTACATACCTCTCAATAGGTGGTCAGTACTAGAAGGCAAAGTATAACAACAATATTGGCTAGATCCACCTAGGGTCCACCACGACATATGACATGACCAAGTAGAGTGCCAAAGTGGGTAAAAAACACACATTTCTTTAGATTTAGGGAAATCTGAAGGTTCTGACAGTAGTCAAGTATTAGTCAAAGATTAGAACAATGATCTTGCACTAAGTTGTAAATAGTCTAAACATAAAGGTAGACTTGAAGGAACTTGTGAATAAAGTCCTTAAAGGCCTTGATTGCGATCTGGGAGAACTTAGTAGGAGCATGTTTCAACCCAAATGACATTACATTATAAGCAAAGGATCCCCACTCATTTGTAAATTTGGTTTTTAGATTATCCTCTTTCATGATTTGAACTTGATGGTATCCAGATAAGCAATCCATAAATGTATATATTTCGCACCCAACAACTCCCTCAAGTATCTCTTCAATGAAGGGCATCATAAAATAATCAATTACACAAGCAACATTGAGTACTCAATAATCCAAATAGACCCAAATGTGTCCATCCTTCTTGATATTTTTAACCATGGGGCTTACCCACTCAGACTCATCTATAGGAGTAATGACTCCTACATGTAACATGTTATCAATTTCTTCCTTAAGCACATAATTTAGGATTCATTTTATAGGGCCTCTTCTTGATAGGTCGAGCACCCTCTACCAACTTTATGTGCATCTTGTTTAACGAATAATGCATGCCTTTCATTTCATTATAGTTATGTGGGAAGACATATTGGAACTATTTTAACAACTCAAACACCATATCTATGTATCAGACCAATAGTCTCCCATAATAGCCAACTTGGGTGCTTCCTTCATACCAATATTTAATTGAATAGTTTGGAGTGACTCCAAATATGGGTGTTGTTTACCCTGGATAGTGTCACAAACATTGCGCATGCCATATTCTATATGCAAAGCCAAATGATTATGATCCAAAACTCAGAAGCTTTGTTGAAAGATAATTCAAGAAATAAGAACAACACAATAACAATAATGTTATCTCTGAGAAGAGATGTTTTATTCATAAAAAATTGTAGATCCAAACATATACTTATCTTTGAAAAGAGATGTCTGATTTTCATTTTGAGTTACATCTTCATTTATACACATTTTGAAGGTAGGAAGAGGATGTGGAAGGTCACTAATCTCGAGGGAGATTAAGTGGTTTGACTTCCATGATTTACAAGAATACATAATTCAAGGAATTACTATTTTTAGAAACTTACTATTTTTAGACTACACTACTAAAATTGAAATTTGGGGCACTTCCATTGGGTTTTCAGGGGTCAAAATCCATCCAACAAAGCTCCATTCCATCTCATCACGTCCTGCTCGTTCTTAGCTTTCTAATGATTCAAATGGTGAGTCGATTGGAGCTACCTTGCAAAAGTTATGGCTCCTGGAAGTCCTGCCACCAAATGGGGTAGAACCATCACCTGAATTCCACTGATCCAAAACTTAGAAGCTTTGGTTGAAATATAATTCAAGAAATAAGAACAATCAAATAACAATAATGCTATCTCTGAGAAGAGATGTTTTATTCATAAAAAATTGCAGATCCAAACATATGCTTATCTCTGAGAAGAGATGTCTAATTTCCATTTTAGGTTACATATTCATTTATACACATTTTTAATGTAGGAGGAGGATGTGGAAGGTCACCAATCTCGAGGGAGATTAAGTGGTTTGACTTCCATGATTTACAATAATACATAATTCAAGGAATTACTATTTTTAGACTGCAATACTAAAATTGAAATTTAGGGCACTTCCATTAGTTTTTTTGGGATAAAAATACATTTATCATAGCTCCATTCCATCTCATCAAATTCTCCTCATTCTTAGCTTTCCAACGGTTCAAACGGTGAGTCAATTGAAGCCACGGTGCAAAAGTTATGGCTCCCAAAAGTCTTGCCACCACTTGGGGTAGAACCATCACCTAAATTCCACTGATCCAAAACATAGAAGCTTTGGTTGAAAGATAATTTAAAAAATAAGAACAACACAATAACAATAATGCTATCTCTGAGAAGAGATGTTTTATTCATAAAAATTTGCAAATCCAAACATATGCTTATCTCTGAGAAGAGATGTCTGATTTCCATTCAGGTTACATCTTCATTTATACACATTTTGAAGGTAGGATTAGGATGTGGAAGGTCACCAATCTCAAGGAAGATTAAGTGGTTCGACTTCCATGATTTACAATAATATAGAATTTGAGGAATTATTATTTTTAGAAACTTACTATTTTTAGACTGCACTACTAAAATTGAAATTTGGGGCAATTTTATTGGGATTTCAAGGGTCAAAATACATTAAGAATATCTCCATGCCATTTTATTTTGTTCTCCTCATTCTTAGCTTTCCAACAGTTCAAACGATGAGTTGATTGGAGCTACGGTGCAAAAGTTATGGCTCCTAAAAATCCTACCACCAATTGAGGTAGAACCATCACCCGAATTGTCACCTGGAATGTTACCCAGATTAGATTAATAGACAAGTTAGGTGGATCAGAACTGACACCTTCATTAACTTGGTGTTTTCCAAATTTGATACCTTATTTTGTAGCTCGCTTTGGCTAAGTTCAACGTTCACTTATTTGTTTTAACTCCCTTGTAAAGACCAATTGTTTTCTTTTCTTTTCTTCAAAGCTTTTGTTTGGCCTTTTCAAGTGTCTTTTTGATCTTTTTCCCAAGGTTTGAATTCTTTTAGGTTTTTTGCCTCATACTTTTCTCTTAGACAAAAGGTCTGAAAGAATTCTCCTCCTTTATCTCTCTATTTTCAATTTTCCCTTCGAAACTTTTTCGAAGGGTCTCTCTCTCTTCAAAGTGCCCTTCAAAAGTTTTCCAAAGGGCCACTTTTCCTCCAAAGTGCCCTTCAAAAACTTTTTCAAAGGGCCACTTTTCCTCCAAAGTGCCCTTTGAAACTTTTTCAAAAGGGTGCTTTCTCTCTCCAAAGTGCCCTTTGGAACTTTTTTGAAGGGCCACTTTTCCTGCAAAGTACCCTTTGAAACTTTTTTAAAGGGCCACTTTTCCTCCAAAGTGCCCTTCAAAACTTTTTTGAAGAGGCACTTTCTCTCTCCAAAGTGTCCTTCAAAACTTTTTCGAAGGGGCACTTTCCAAGCCTGAAGGGATCATTCTAAAAGGAAATGACCTTTGCAAGAAGTCGGAAGGAACTATTGCAGACTTTTTGTCCGCAACAATCCTTCTGATAAGACATACTCCAAAAGCCCAAAATAGAAAGCCCGAAGGAACATTCTTAGCAAAGGTAAGCCATAAAGGGGGGCTCAAAAGGTTGTTTATTTTAGGGAAAATGCCCATGGGAATTCTTTTGGGGAAAGTACCCACGTGAATCGTTCAAGGGTGCCCGAAGGAAATGACCAAGTGAAATGAGGGTCGAATAAATGTCAAATTTTAGGATAGTGAGCTAACCATTGGTGTTCAAACACAAGAGGATTCAGGCATATCCAAGGGCTCATGTCCTTCATCCATCGCTAAGTTATTCCTTGAGGACTAATCAAAGAAGAAGGACAAAGCCAAACAGAATGAAAGAGACAAATTTGTAACAGGTGGACTCCCTTGTAACAACCATTTTGATGCCATGACTAAGCCAAGAATATCCTTATTTTATTGATGCAAACATTAGAAAAGCATCTTTGACAGAGCAGGACCAAATGTGTAACAACTTATGATGACATGGATCAACCAAATGGCCCAAGCAAACATCCTTTATAAAGATGATTACAACTGAAGATGGTGAGTTCAAACAAATTGATTCCTCTCTTTGGCACCAAAGGCTTTCCTCTCTCTCTTTCTTCTTGCTATATATACAGCCCCTTAGCTAGTGAAAAAATCATCCACATAGAGTATGATGAAGCCCTACTAGAATGATATCCTGCCTTTTAACATTAGTACAATCTTTTTACCTTTAAAGTTCTAAACATTGTCTGAGTGCGCAAGTGACATATATTGACAACAAGTGATGGTTTCATACTTCTATCCATTGTCCTTCATGTTTGAGCAAAGTTATTGATCTAACAGGTCGTCTAGAGTGTGTTTAATTGTATGGAACTACTATAAGAATTTTAACTGTTCTTGAATGTGTAATGTGCCTTTTAGTTCATTCTCGTTCTGTCGTTTCATGTATCTCACCTCTTTACTAAAAGATTTATGTTAGAATATCTAAAACTTGAAAAAAGGTCTTTACATTTTGATGTATTGTGCACTAAGATATGACATTCAAATGGAAGAAAAACCTTGGTGCATCATCATTCTTAAAATAGGTTTCCCTCATGTAATTTCTAACCCTTTTCTTTCCAATCAAGCTGGTGTAGAAAGAGATTGTTTTGCAGAGATAAATTCAGGGAGCTAGCCCTTTCAATCTAGAGGTGCACTTACATTATAGGTATACCCACATACCTAGAAGTGTTCCAATGTTGCCTGAATCTAGAAGAAGACTGAACACCCCCATATAGGGTGCAATATTTGGAGACAATAGTTCTAGCACGCCTAGTGGGACCTAATTCATCGTTATTTACATGTCAAGGTGAATGCTAGTCTTGACAAATATGAGTTTGTAGTCTTAATATAACATTTGGTGACTCTAAAAGGTGAGAATCTCTGGTTGTAGATCAATTTTCCCACATTATACTTCATGGTCCTCACTAGGTCATCTAGGACTCTTGATCAAGCCCCTCTAGCTAAAGCTCTTCTTGAAGAACAATGCCCTGAACCATTCCTAGTGCTTGAGATCCTTGGCACAAAATTTTTGGAGAAGAAGAAGTTGAGGAGGTTGGAGAAACATGAGATCAAGAGGAAAGAAGAAAAATGGATAGACAACAACCTTTCCCAACCTTTAATATGCAAAATCCAATTGACCTTGTATACGACCCTGTTCCTCCCAATGCTACCAAGAGTCTCCCTAATTTCAATGGAGAGGGTCTTATTACCCCATCTGAGCATATTAGGGACATTTCAATTTTTGTAACTTCAATAATGTCACCTGAGCCAACACAGCCATTAAATTACTTGACATGTCTTTAAAAGGCAAAGCACTTGGCTAGTATAGGACTTTGGAAAGTGGTTGCATTACAAGTTGGGATGGGTTTGGGGAATTGATGGTGACTAGATTTGAGAATAAGAGTGACCACAATTTGTTGATCCGTTAGTTGAACATGATAAAGAGAGGTCTTAATGAATCTATGGGGGATTTCAATGAAATATTTCAAAGGACATGGCATAGGTTGCTGCCTGTCATGAGACCTCCTCCAAGCTTTGTGTTCCCAACTGATCTCAAAGGTATTGGTACTGATGTAGCAGTGATGTTACAATGTATGGAAGGATTTACTCTGCCTGATGCATATGAAATAACTATTAAATATGAAAATAACTTGATACAAGTTGGAAGAATCCCTCCAAGAGTTTCCATGCCATTATTATCTCATGGTTCAGTTGACACTCCAAGTATAGCTCAAATTCCTAACACCAATGTCAAGCTAAGAGCCTTTCCCAAGAAAGTGGATAGTGTTGTGGACAAAGATGAAGAAATCCAGTCATTACAAGCTCAACTCAACCAAGCTCAATTTCAGACAAGTGCTCCACATAACCATCAATATTATCCTTAATAAGGCTATAGAGCTCCACCCCAATACAACTACCAAGTAAGAGGATAGGGTTATCAAGGTTTCAATAGGCAGCCCAATGCCTATAATCCTAATCCCACTCCTTCCATGAAGGTTGTTGTTCTAGTACGAATCATTTGGACCAATGGGGACAAACTCAAGGTCAGTTTGTGCAAAATGGTGGAGAAGACAACCAAGCTTTGGTGCCACAAGAAGAAGCTACTCCTTATGTAACTTCAAAAGAAACAAACCTTATGCAAAGGGATAACCATGGAGAAGGCAACAACCAAAGTGTAGGCATGATGAACTTCCAAGCAAGAGATGATTATGTGTTAAATCAAAGCATGTCAGTTGCAACTAACACAAGAGCCAATAAGAGAGCATTGGGAGAAGATCAAGGAGTGCATGTAACTCTAACTGATGCCTCTCCAAGGCCATAAAGTGTGAATCCTAATGTTGTACCTATTGGAAGTCATGCTCCTCAGCAAAATCAAAATGTAAGTAGGGTTGTCAAACTTATAATTCAAAAAGTTAAATCCCCCTCAATACCTTCAAGATTCCAAAAAAATGTGAATGCTTCCTCTTTAAACATTATTGATTCTTTGAAGAATGCCAATATAAGCATATCTCTTTAGGAAGTCTTGCGTATGCCTGGTCAGAAGGAGCTGTTGCAAGAACATCTTGAAAACATTCATGTAGCCCCTCAAACTTCAAATCACAATGGTGTATCCCTTACCAATGATTCAAGCCATGTCTTAGAGCCCTCCACCAAGTTTGAAAAGCCTCCACCCTTGTATCTAACCCTCATTATGGGAGACAAGCTATCCCATAATTGCATTGTGGATAGTGGAGATAGTACCACTGTTATGCCTAAATTGGTGGCTGATAAGCTGGGATTAAAATATAAGCTGCATAACAAGGGTGTATTATAGATTGATGGGACTCTAACTAAGATAGTGGGACTGGTCAAAGGTTTGAAGGTATTTCTACATGATTGCCCAAGTTTTCCAATTTTTCAAGACGTTGTGGTGGTAGACCTTCCAGCCCATTTTGCTATCTGCTTGTCAAGAGACTGCACGGCTAAGATAAGAGGGTACCTTTCTATTGATTGGTCTTTTATAGCTTTTAAAACAAGATATGGAACCAAGGTGACTATAAGACTTAGCCTTTATCAAGGTTTCATATTGAGCCATACATGGAGACAAACTCAAATCAGAATTGTTTAATTAGCAAAGAGTTTGAAAGTGTTATGGATGGTGAAGTATCCTCCCCCCTTGAAGGTATTTCTAATCTCTTCCTTGATAGATACAACACTAAAACACATAAACTTGATGCATATACTTTCATTGAAGAGACTGATTTGGGAGTTTATTGTATGCGTGAAGGGGATGTTCCAATCCCTTCACTCACCAATGAAGACCATAAACTTGATGGGATATGGCAAATGTTTTTTGATGGCTCAAGACCCAAAGTAGGTGCAGGAGCTGGCATTATGTTAGTTTCTCTATCAAAGAATTAATACTACTCCTCATACAGATTCTACTTCAATTGCACTTGCAATGTGGTAGAATATGAAGGCCTAGTCCATGGTCTCCAATGGGCAAAGAAGAGAGGAATCAATAGTTTAAAGGTTTATGGAGATAGTGAGTTGGTCATCCACCAAGTAAGAAATTAGGCTATAGGTAAGAATCCCTTGATTAAATCCTACAAGCATAGGGTATGGGACTTGCTTGAAGACTTTGATGCCTTCAACATACAACCCATACCAAGGGATTCCAATAAGCATGCTGACAGATTGGTTGCCATAGGGGCACGGTTTGATACTGCTGTTGATGTGGGACAAGAGAAAGATCAATATCATATCAAGATCATTATAAGACCCTCTATTCCAGATAATGAAGTGTCATGTCAAGTGTTTGAAAGTGATGAACACATTGCACACTTCTTGTAAAATGAGGTAGGTTTCTCCTTAGGAAACCAAAGGAGACTACATGATCAATATGAAGAGCAAATCATTCAGCTGAAGACAAACAAGATACCTAAGGGGATGATTACCTTAGAGAGTGTTTTCAAAGAGGATGATTAGAAGAAGAAAGAAAGAGTGAGCATGTCAACAAAGGAAGAAAACTATGAAAGAGTCCTAATTTTTAAGGATAGACTTTTGAAAATTGGCAAGGTATGTTCTTAGCCTGAGAGGTAGGTTTTTACTGAATTGTGCAAGGAGTTTCATTACATCTTTGCTTGGGAGTATAAAGATTTGAAAGGGTTTGATCCAATTCTAGCTCATCATACCATCGAGTTAGAACTTGGAGCTAAACCAGTCAGGCAAAAGCAAAGGCATATCAATCCCAAGATAGAAGAACTCATGAAGAAAGAGCTAACTAAGTCGATTGAGTCTAGGATTATCTTTCCTATCGAACACTCAACTTGGGTGGATAATCTTGTACCTGTCTGAAAGAAGAATGGAGAGATCAGACTTTGTGTGGATTTTTGAGATCTTAACAAAGTGTCTCTCAAAGATCATTATCCACTACCCTCCATGGAGCAAATTCTGCAAGTTGTTTCAGGTTCCCAATGCTTCTATCTTCTTGACAGTTATTCAAGCTACAACTAAATATTGGTAAATGAGGAGGATCAATTCAAGATAGTCTTCACTATAAAGTGGGGAACCTTTGCCTATAAGAAGATGCCTTTTGGTTTGTCCAAGGCTGGAGCCATTTTTCAAAGAGAAATGGACATGGCTTTTAAAGGTTTGATCAATAAGTTTCTACTTATGTACCTAGATGATGTAACTATTTTTTCAAAAGATGATGTTGATCATATGAAACATCTAAGGCAGGTGTTTGAGAAATGTAAGGAGTATGGCATATCCCTTAATCCAACAAAGTGTATCTTTGTTGTTCATGAAGGTAAACTTTTGGGGCACATTGTTTCAGAAGGAGGCTTGTCTATTGACCTTGAAAGGATTGAGGCTATCCTAGGCTTGTCCTTGCCTCAACACAAGAAAGGACTGTAAAGCTTCTTGGGGGAAATAAACTTTGTTATAAGGTTTATTCCAAACTTTGCAGCTGTGGTAAAGCCTATCATAGCCATGCTAAAAAAGAACTAAGTTTTTACTTGGACAAAGGAGGGAAAGAGCAGTTTTGAGACAATCAAGCAAGCAATTACAAAATCTATTACTCTCTTGAACCCAAAATTTCCCAAGGATTTCATACTATATACCTTTGCTAACCTTGATACAATCTCAGCTACGCTGATGCAAAAAAATGATGAAGAGGCAGAGCAACCAATTGTATTCTTTAGCCAAGGATTGGAGGATTATGAGGTCAAATATATATTTGTTGAGAAGCATGTTTTGACAATGATAAGGGGATTGAAAAAATTTAGGCACATGGTCTAAGAAAATAAGATACATGTCATGGTTTCTCATCCCAGCACCAAAGAGTTTCTCCTAAGCAAGGACCTCAATGAAAAGAGAGCTGGCTGGATCACAAAGGTGATGGAGTATGACGTGGACATCAAAGTGACAAACTTGGTGAGAGGACAAGGATCATGTAGGAATTTAGCTTCAGATCTGCAAGAGCCAAATAAAGAGGTCTTGATCAACCAAGTTCACCCCCATCCAACTAATCACATACCAATTCAGAGATGGATACAAGACATCATCAATTTTCCTCAAAATGGTGAGTGTCCCAATGGTTTGAGCAAGTCTTAAAGGAGATACGTGAGATTGTAGACCATTCCCTATTGCCTTGTTGATAATGTTCTTTTTAGAAAGGACATAAATGGTGTGTTGTTGAGGTGTGTTGACACTTATCAATTTGATATGCTGCTGGAAAGTTTTCACAATGGTAAAGATGGAGGTCATTTCTCTCCTAGAACTACAACTATAAAGATAATGAGGGCTGGTTACTATTGGCCTAGTCTTTTTAAGGACTATTATCATTAGGCTAAGGTGTGTCCTCAATGTGCCTTCTTTGTAAGCAAACAAAAACTTGCATCCCTTCCATTAAATCCTATCCAAGTGGACCAGCCTTTCATGCAATGGGGCCTTGATTTCATTGGTATGATCAACCCTCCATCAAGTGCTAGACACAAATAGATATTGACTGCTACTAACTACTTCACAAGGTGGGTAGAAGCTATTGCATTGAAGGAGGCAAATGAAAAAACTATCTTGGAGTTCTATGAGAGCATTATAACAAGGTTTGGAGTTCCTCATGTCATTATTTCTGATAATGCACTTATTTTCTTAAGTGCCAATTTTTTTGATTAGGTAAGTAGGAATGGAGTTCACTTGAGTACCTCATCCAATTATTACCCTCAAGGTAATAGATTGGCTGAGTCTACCAACAAGAACCTCGTCAAGATCATTAAGAGAACATTGGAGAACAATCAAAGAGCTTGGCACAACAAGTTGAAAACAACTTTATGGGCAGACATGATTACTCCTAAGAAATCAATCGGTAATTCTCCCTTTGTACTTATTTATGGGAGAGAAGCCAGGTTGTCCATATCACAAGAACTCCCTACCTTAGAACTTGCACAATAGCTAGAATTACTTAAAAACACTCCAATGGAAGTTAGGTTGACAGAACTAATGCAACTACAAGAGGGAAATGATGATGCACACAAGGCTATGGATCACCATCAAGTACTCATGAAGAAGTCTTTTGACAAAACAACAAGTGCAAGAGTGTTCAAAGATGGTGACATGGTCTTGAAATGGGATGAAGATAAAGCAAAGCCAGGCAAACACATAAAGTTTGACACTTTATGGAGTGGCCCTTACATCATCAGTAAGTACAAGCAAAGCAACTCCTTTCAGCTGTCTAAGATGAATGGAGAAGAGTTGTCTATCCCTGTGAATGGGATACATCTAAAGTCTTACTATTAGTCCTGAAAAGCCATGTTTTGTAAATATTGGTTTAGATGTGCGTTTCTTTTTGCTTTGATGTTGTGTTCCTTAAGTGCTTTGTAGCACAAGTCTGTTTCCTTCTTTGTGTTGGTGTGCGTCTTTGCCTTTGTGCATTTGATCAACCAGCTTATGTGTTTTTAGCCAAAAAGCTTGTTCAAGTTCTTTTGAATGCCTTATGCATGACTTCATGCCCAATGTAAGGATTTAGGCAATTGATCTTTGGCATAGTAGGCATGCCTCCCCTCAGAATCACTAAAAATGTTAGCCAAATTTCATACCTTATTTTGCAACTCCCATTGGTTAAATTCAACATTCACTTGTCTATTTTAACTCCCTTGTAAACACCAGTTGTTTTGTTTTCTTTTCTTTGGAGCTTTTGTTTGACCTTTTCAAGTGTCTTTTTAGTCTTTTGCCGAAGGTTTGAATTCTTTCAGG
The DNA here is from genome assembly GCA_037957365.1 of Torreya grandis. Taxonomy (NCBI): domain Eukaryota; kingdom Viridiplantae; phylum Streptophyta; class Pinopsida; order Cupressales; family Taxaceae; genus Torreya; species Torreya grandis. Next base: position 2,717,692 of record JARHVA010001134.1, read on the forward strand.
TTTTTTGCCTCAAACTTTTTTCTTGGACAAAAGGTTCAAAAAAATTCTCCTCCTTTGTCTTTCTCTTTTCAATTTGCCCTTAGAAACTTTTTTGAAGGTTCTCTCTCTCTTAAAAGTGCCCTTCGAAACTTTTTTGAAGGGCCACTTTTCTTCCAAAGTGCCCTTCGAAATCTTTTTCAAATGACCACTTTTCCTCCAAAGTGCCTTTCAAAACTTTTCTAAAGGGGCACTTTCTCTTTCCAAAGTACCCTTTGAAATTTTTTTGAAGGGCCACTTTTTCTCCAAAGTGCCCTTCAAAACTTTTTTGAAGAGCCACTTTTCCTCCAAAGTGCCCTTCAAAACTTTTTCAAAGGGGAACTTTCTCTCTCCAAAGTGCCATTCAATTTTTTTTTGAAGGGGCACTTTTCAAGCCCAAAGGGATCATTCCAAAAGGAAATGACCTTTGCAAGAAGTTTGAAGGAATTGTTACAGACTTTTTGTCCGCAACAATCCTTCTGATAAGTCATACTCCAAAAGCTCAAAACAAGAAGTCCAAAGGGACATTCTTAGCAAAGGTAAGACATAAAGGGGGGATTGAAAGGATGTTTCTTTCAGGGAAAATGCCAACGAGAAATATTTCGGGGAAAGTACCTATGTGAATTATTCAAGGAAGGGTGCTGAAGGAAATGACCAAGTGAAATGAGGGTTGAATAAATGTCAAATTTTAGGATAGTGAGCTAACCATTGGTGTTCAAACATAAGAGGATTTAGGCACATCCAAGGGCTCATGTCCTTCATCCATTAAAATAGTAAGAGAGACCATATCACCCTTTATTGATCAATATCCAAGTCATTCCTTGAGGACCAATTGATCCAGGCATCAATTTAGGCGACAATTCGGGTGACAGTTCCACCCCAACTGATGACGGAACTTCCGGGAGCCATAACTTTTGCACCGTAGCTCCAATTGACTCGGCGTTTGAACCGTTGAAAAGCTAAGAATGAGGGGAATGTCGTGAAATGGCATTGAGATTAATGAAGTTTGACCCCCAAAAACCCAACGGAAGTGCCTCAAATTTCAATTTTAATAGTCCTGTCTAAAAATAGTAAGTTTCTAAAAATAATAATTCCTCGAATTATGTATTGTTTTAAATATTGGAAGTCATACCACTTCATCTCCCTCGAGATTGGTGACCTTCCACATACTCCCCATGCTTTCAAATTGTGTATAAAAGAAGAGGTAACCCGAAATGTGAAGACAAACATCTCTTCCCAGAGATAAACATATATTTGTATTGCGATTTTGAGTAATACATCTCTTCTCAGAGAATTCATTGTTACCGTGTTATTTCTATGTTATTGTGATATTTATCAACCAAAACTTCTGAGTTTTGGATCAGTGGTATCAGAGCAGTTTGTCTTGAGAGTGTATGATCCCGAGGACGAGGTCAGGCTATAAGAAGCTTGGGTGGGAAACAACAGAGCTTCCAAATTTTCCACCTGTTCGCTCCAAACGACCTAAAATGGTGGACGACACCGAGACATCCGATCCTTTTAAGGAAATGGTGAATGAGGCCCTCCAACGGCAACAAGCACAGATGCTGCAACAATTTGCCCAAATTCTTCAAACACTTCCAATGGGAAATCTTGGCTCCGCGGCTCCACTTCCTGGCTCCTCATCGAGGGAACGACCTTTCAGTGCCCCAACACCCTTCAAGGTCCAGGTAAATTTTGATATTCATACATTTTAAGGTAAAATCAATGCTGATGCAGTAGAAAATTGGTTAGATCAACTGTCTTCCTACTTCTCTGTAAATAAGTTCACCGATGGAGAAAAGATTACTTTTGCTCTTTTGAAATCAACATTGCCTCTGAAAAACTGGTGGGAAGTGTGCAAAAAGAGGTTCAGCACATATGACATTGGCCTTGAGGTGGAACCTACCTGGGATGATTTTGTAGAAGCAGTGAAAGAAGAATACTATCCCATCGGAGCATATGATGATCTCTACATACAGTGGCAACGACTTCGCCAAGGTAAGGACCAATCTGTTCAAGATTACACAGACACTTTTCATTCTTTGTCTGCAAGGTTGGGCATTCAAGAAAGTGAGAAACATAAGACTCTCAAATATCGTGGTGGACTACAATGGTACATACGGGGGGAAATGGAACTCTTCAATTTGGAAACCCTCGGTGAGGCATACAAATTTGCAGTGAAGATTGAACAGAAGAATGGCAGAAAGAATACGAAGAGTCAACCCTCAAAATGGAAAAGTGATAAGGAAGGTCAAACACGAGGCCCAAATTGGAAGCAAAAGGAGTTTCAGGATAAGAAATCCCAGAAAGGGAAGGCTGAGAAATGGTGTGATTACCACAAAATTGGGACTCACTCCAAAGAAGAATGTCGAGCCATCAAGTCATTGCTTTCTGAGTCACAATACTCGACGTCCACTACTCTGCCTCATACACAACCCACAGTCGAAGAGGACGAAGAAGAAATTGTAGATGCTGAGCCTGACACCATTGTCGCTTCATCACAGCCGTGGGGAAGGACTAGATGACAAGGAAAGATTGTTCCACTCCAAACTATGGGTAAAAGGTACGCCTTTACATTTCATTCTTGATAGTGGGAGTCAAAAGAATTTAATCTCTGCTAAAGTTGTGAAAAGTCTAAATCTAGCTTTAAAGCCTCATCCAAAGCCCTATAGTATTGGATGGTTAAGCCCAGGGAGAGACCTCTGTGTCACCCATCAGTGTCTTCTTTCATACGCCATAAAACCATTCCAAGATGAAGTCTTGTGTGATGTAGTCAATCTAGATGTCTGTGATGTACTCCTTGGTCAGCCATTCATGTATGAACGACATGTCATCTATTAATCACGAACCCAAAGGATTACCCTCACCCTTGGAAAATGGCGCTATAGGGTACCAGAGGTACCACCTCCCACATCTGTCTCCCTGATTAGTGCGAAGCAATGTAAGAGATTGGTGGAGAAAACAAAGCAATTTGTCCTCATGGTGGTCAAGCCACAGAAATCCATGAAGGCCAATGTTGCAGTCCTGACTACGCAATCAACACAACAACGGAAGCAGATAGGACGCATCACAGGAGAATATGATGACTTATTCAAGTCACCCACAGGAGTTCCACTACATTGCCAGGTAAAACATTCTATCGATTTGATCCCAGGATCACCTTTGCCTAACAGTCCTGTGTATCGCAGATCAATTTTGGAGAATGATGAGCTAAAAAGATAGATTCAAGAATTGATCGAAAAGGGTCACATCAGGCCAAGCTCTTCACCTTGTGGTAGCCCAATTGTCTTAGCACCGAAGAAAGATGGAACATGGAGGCTTTGCATTGACTATCGAGCCCTGAATAAAATCTCTGTGAAGAATTGCTATCCTCTCCCCAGGATTGATGACCTGCTTGACCAGCTCCATGGTGCGAAGTTCTTCACCAAAATTGATCTCAAATCTGGTTATCACCAAATTCCCATCGATCCCGCTGATGTCTGGAAGACTGCATTCAAATCTAAGGAGGGGCTCTTTGAATGGTTGGTTATGCCTTTTGGCTTAACTAATGCACCTGCAACCTTCATGAGGATGATGGATGACATCCTACGACCCTTCACCAACTCATTTGTGGTTGTCTACTTAGATGACATACTCATCTATAGCAGAACGTGGGAAGAACATTTGCAACATGTTTGTAAGGTGCTTCAAACTCTTCGGGAGCACAAGTTGTATGCAAATCTTGACAAATACACATTCGGGATGACAACAATTCAGTACCTCGGGTATGTTGTGAATGCGGAAGGGGTCCATGTTGATCCAAAAAAGATTTGGGTTATTCGAGAATGGCCCACACCAAGGACCCTCACAGAGCTTCGTAGCTTTTTGGGTCTTGCAAATTTCTACCGCATGTTTGTTCTTGGATTTTCACATGTTGCTTGGTCACTAACCCAAGTGACTAAAGGAGGAGCAAAAGCTACATTTCAGTGGGGTGAAATACAGCAAAGGGCATTTGAGAATTTGAAGAACAGACTCTGCTCAGCCCCTATTCTTGCCTTGCCAGATTTGCATCAACCTTTTGAGTTGATGATAGATGCATCTGAATATGCCATGGGAGCTGTCATCATGCAACATGGCCATCCTGTTGCATACACAGTGAAACATTCACTGATACAGTCAGGAAATATCCAACATATGATAAGGAGCTCTATGCCATTGTGCAAGCCTGCAAACAATGGAAACACTACATCTTGGGAAAAGAAACGCTCATCCACACTGACCACAGACCATTGGAATTCATCCAGACACAAAACAAGCTCCGAAATGAGAGGCATCATAAGTGGGCCACATATCTTCAGCAATTCCACCTGATAATCAAACACAAAAAGGGGAGCTCAAATACAGCTACAGATTGTCTGAGCTGCCCACCAATTACTGCACTCACAACAGTTTTGGACCTGTGCGGACATGAGACTGCCACTTGGGGTACCCTATATGAAGCAGATCCTACCTTTGCTGCTACATATCAAGCACTTCAAAAAGGTACACATGTTTCTAATTTCTATTTGCAAGATAATGTCCTCTGTCATATGGGACACATCTGTGTTCCAGTTGTAGAGCAACAAAATATGATATGGGAAGCACACTTCAGTTGGACAACTGGACACTTTGGTATTGAGAAAACATTGGCAGTTCTTCAAAAACACTTCTACTGGCCCCATATGCAAAAGGATGTGGAAAGATATCTCAAATCTTGCACCCCATGTGCGAAAGCCAAGCTGACAAATAAGAAGCAAGGATTGTACACGCCATTGCCAGAACCAACCAGGCCTTGGGAATCTGTCTCAATGGATTTTCTATCATGTTTGCCCACTTCAAAACATGGTAAGGACTGTATTTTTGTGGTAGTTGATCATTTTTCAAAAATGGCTATCATGATTGCCTGTAAAAAATATATATCTGCTAAGGAAACTGCTCAACTATATTTTAGTCATGTATGGCTCCATTTTGGTCTTCCCAAGTCCATTGTCTCAGATCGAGATAGCAGGTTCTTGAGCATCTTCTGGTCCACTCTATGGAAAATGATGGATACTAAGCTGATGAAGTCCACAGCCTTCCATCCACAGACTGATGGTCAAACAGAGGTGGTAAACCACTTGATTGTTCACATGATTCGAATGTACCACTCCAAACATCCACGCACATGGGATGAGGGACTTCTTTTCATACAACATGGATACAATCGGGCACTGCATAGCTCGACCAATCACAGTCCATTCCAAGTATGTTTTGGGTTCCAACCCATGGCACCAGTTGATGTAACAGTTCCATTTTCCACCATGGAATACACACCTCATGGAAGATCTGAGGCAACAAAATCTACAAAGTTTATTGAACCAATGCAACACCTCCAGCAACAAGTTCATGACATCTTGGAGAAGATGAATCAAAAGTACAAGCAACGCCATGATAAACACATGATTGCACACCATTTTGCTATGGGTGACAAGGTCTGGTTACGACTCCAGAAGGAATGAATTGCAGGCCCACACAGAAAGATTCGGCCTCTTCGATATGGTCCATACACCATCACCAGAAGAGTTGGAGAAAATGCTTTTGAGTTGAACCTCCCAGCCTACCTTGGTCTGCACCCAATATTCAATGTGGAGCTCCTCAAGCCATATCATCGACCTCTCTTAGACACTTCAGTTGTAGCAAAACAACTCGACATTGATGAACTTGATCCATAGAGTTTTGCTCCAGTAGAAGAGGATCAGATTGTGGATACCTGGATGAAGACAACCAGAGGACGTTCTATTCTGCTTTATCGAGTGGTCAAAAGGGGCCAGCTTAGCCATCAAGGTGAGTGGCTCACAGAGAATCAAATCAAGAAACAACTACCACACCTGATGGGGAGCATTGACACAATGGGAACCATTGCTTTTCAAGGAGGGAGGAATGATCCAGGCATCAATTTAGGCGACAATTTGGGTGATAGTTCCACCCCAATTGATGACGAAACTTTCGGTGCCATAACTTTTGCACCGTAGCTTCAATTGACTCGCCGTTTGAACCGTTGGAAAGATAAGAACGAGGGGAACGTCGTGAAATGGCATTGATCTTTGCCTAATGAAGTTTAACCCTCGAAAACCCAACAGAAGTGCCTCAAATTTCAATTTTAATAGTGTTGTCTAAAAATAGTGAGTTTCTAAAAATAGTAATTCCTCGAATTATGTATTGTTTTAAATATTGGAAGTCGTACCACTTCATCTCCCTCAAGATTGGTGACCTTCCACATCCTCCCCATGCTTTCAAATTGTGTATAAAAGAAGAGGTAACCCGAAATGTGAAGACATACATCTCTTCCCAGAGATAAGCATATATTTGTATTGCGATTTTGAGTAATACTACATCTCTTCTCAGAGAATTCATTATTACTGTGTTATTTTCTATGTTATTGTGATATTTATCAACCAAAACTTTTGAGTTTTGGATCACCAATCAAAGAAGAAGGACAAAGCTAGACAGAATGAAAGAGACAAATCTATAACAGATGGACTCTGTTGTAACAACCATTTTGATGCCATGACTAAGCCAAGAATATCCTTATTTTGTTGATGCAAACATTGGAAAAGCATCTTTTAGAGAGTAGGACCAAATGTGTAACAACTTGTGATGACATGGATCAACCAAATGGCCTGAGCAAGCATCCTTTGTAAAGACGGTTACAACTGAAGATGGTGACTTCAAACAAATTGATTTCTCTCTTTGGCGCCAAAGGCTTTCCTCTCTCTCTTCCTTCTTGCTATATATACATCCCCTTGGCTAGTGAAAAAATCATCCACACAAAGTATGGTGAAGCCCTACAGAATGATATCATGCCTTTTAGCATTAGCACAGTCTTTTTCCCTTTCAAGTTCTAAACATTATCTGAGTGTGCAAGTGACATATATTGACAACAAGTGATGGTTTCATGCTTCTATCCATTATCCTTCATGTCTGAGCAAAGTTCTTGATCTAACATGTCATCTAGAGTGTGTTTAAGTGTATGGAACTACTATAAGAATTTTAACTATTCTTGAATGTGCAATGTGCCTTTTAGTTCATTATCCTTCTGTTGTTTCATGCATCTCACCTCTTTACTAAAATATTCATGTTAGAATATCTAAAACTTGAAAAAAGGTCTTTACATTTTGTTGTATTGTGCACTAATATATGATATTCATGTGGAAGAAAAACATTGGTGCATCACCATTCTTAAAATAGGTTTCCCTCATGCAATTTCTAACCCTTTTATTTTCAATCAAGCTAGTGTAGACAAAGATTGTTTTGCAGAGACAAATTTAGGGACCTAGCCCTTTCAATCTAGATGTCCATTTCCATTATAGGTATACCCACATGCCAGGGAGTGTTCCAACGTTGCCCAAATCTGGAAGAGGACTGAACACCCCCTTCTAGAATGAAAGATTTGGAGACAACACCCAGTATACAACTTTTTGCTTATCTTTGTAGATTTGTTCTCTCAGTGCATGGTTCAATGTAGGTTCAAGTAGTGGAGATGATGTCTCCTCACCAGGTTCCAAAAAATAGTCAAACTCTCCTCCCACATGCCCTGTATGCATCTGATTTGATCTCTAATTAGGGTTGGGTCACCTACTATAGCTTGACACATGGCTTGCAATTTTCCATCTATGGAGATGAATAATACAATGCCATAGTCATGTTACTCTTAAGACAATGCCATAATCATGTTGCTCTTAAGAAAATGCAAAGAACTCATTTCTAAATGGCACTCTTCGTGGACATACCATGTGTTTTAACCTTTTAGAACTTAGTTAAGTGTAAATCCTATGTTTGTTAAAGAGCCGAGTAGACTAAATCATGGAAATAATATGTAATAAATACATCCACTAATTTTTTACAAAATTGACTAGCTTTGACTTTTTCTAAAATAGCAATAAATAGTGTAAGTGATGACTTAGCTAGAAAACACTTGATACAGATGATCTGGGTGCTGGAAACTAAGATCGACACTAGTATGAGTGTTGTAAACTAGATCCTAGTGTTAAAAACCCTCTTAGAAATCAATGCCACAATTAGACAATAGTTCCAGTATTGGTAAAGTGGTGATAGTGTCATGATATTGGTGGTAGTGTCCTCTAGAAGGATTTTCTCAATCTTGTGGGTACACCTATGTCTAGATCTCTAGGGTATGTTCTTGCACGCATGATTTTTACAACCTTGCATTTTGTTTATAATGATTGATATATTGTGCAAACCTAAACCCTTAATGTAACTAGGGCATGAGTTGAAAAATATGTTCATTAGTAGGTTAGGCCAAACATACTCAACACCTCATTATGTAGAGAGTTGCTTACATACCAATAATTTGAGGAAGGATCGAACCTAATGTAGTTATCCCAACATAAGTGCTGGTACAAGTGTAAATGATACTAATATGATAGTACCCTTGAGTGCCTTGAATGTGCTTGGGACTAAACATCTAGAAAATTTAAGCTTAGGGTTGTTATAGATGGTAGTATGTAAAAGTAGGGTAGAATAGGGATTAATAACCTTAATTGTGCTCAACTTAGTCTGTGTTTGAATGTGTGTTTTGCAATTGATTTCCATTTAGTGGTTAGAGGGCTAAAAGTCATGTATACTTAATGTTTTGTTACTTGTACAAGTAATAAAAGATGTCTAGACCGACCTTAGGAGGTTATAGTTTTGAAAATATATTTGTTTGGGAAAAGATAGGGCAAAAGACATTAATGCCATTTTGGGGACACTAGTGTCATGTGGTACTAGTGTCTTTAATATGACACTAGTGTTTAGTTGGCAAAACACTAGGCACGAAGGGCTAAGATCAACAAATGAGGGTCTGGGACTATTTTGAAATTGATTAGTGATGCCTCTAGCCCATACAAAGGTTCAATAAGTGTGATAATAGGCTCTAGGTTAGGTTTAGGGCTAACCCAGGGATAGGTAGTCTCAATTAGCACTCTTAGCACTCAAATACCAATTTTGGGTGATTACACCTCGCTCTACCCCAAGTATATAAAGTGTCATAAAATGTGTGAACCTAGAGGTACTTAGGCCAAAATGTTTCATTCGCTTCCACATAGTCTCACAGGCTTCATGATGAGATTCAGGAGCTCTAATGCCACTATAACTTATGGAGTCACAAATATGATTATTATGGTGAAAGCAATGATGTAGATTAGAATGAACTCGATCTTAGGTAAGTAAGTTTGAATAATGAGTTCACCATTGAGTAATTATGCCATCTAAAATATGAATAATTGATCATACTTGATTAATTATGGAGTCAGAGAAGGCTTCCAACTGTTGCACAAACTCACAGACTTCCATCTGACCATGGAATTTTGGAGATTCATCTGACCTTGTTAGTGTCACAACCATAATTTGTCCATGAAGGAGATAAACAAATTAATGACATTTATGATACTTATGCAGAGTATCATCTCGACTACCTATAGTGCCATAGATCCTCCTTGTAAGGTCATAGTCACCTTGATCCTAATAGTCATAGGCATTACTAGTGGTGTCATACATAGATTGCACACTTGCCTAATGCAAAATGCCATCTAGTGTGGGATCTAGGCATTTAGTACCCCAAGCTATGACATTATATATGTGGTTGATATCCTCATTAGCATTAACTAGCTTACCATATTGAGGTTCTTGAGCATGGTCCAATGGGATGAAAACACATTGCTCATCATTCTCAAAGCTAATGTAGTGCTTCTTAAAGCTCAAATCAACATTATTTATGTAACACCGCACGCGACCCAACAAAGATGGGAAGTTATCAATTTTGGCCAACTCTATAAATTCAAAGTTGGCTTTGAAAGTGACACCGAGGATATCCATGATGGTATCTTTAAGTACGCTAATGGGTAAAGCATGAGTCTTTTTGGCCATACATAACACATGGGGTGAAGGCTGCAAAGTTGAGCTAGCCATCTTCTTCCACACATCCTTGGTAAGGACATTTACTTTCATGTCAATATCAACTAAGATATCTTGGATAACCCATCCATCTATAATGGCATTAACCAATATCTCCTTATCCCCCTCTGGGCTAGGCTGGATGTGAGTATCTTACCACTGTGCATGGTTTAGTTGATGATCCTCAGTAGGCCTAGGTGTACGATGACTTAGCCAATTATGTAATAAGGGTAAAATGTCCTTGTCTAATAAGCATTTACACAACTCATGAAATTCATCACACACCATGTCATGAAGGTTTGTAACTTTTTGCATATCGACACATGTAGCACCATCTTGATCCTCGAAGAATTGGATCTCTCCTTGTAGTTTTCTCACTAGATTTATGGTGTCATGGAATACCTCCTTCTACTGTTGAGCACTTGGATAGTGAGTATCATGAGGCTCCGCTCGTTGAACCTTTTCAATGGGCAGGTTGGACATAGATTGGGACTAACCACCACTTTATGTTATAATATTGACTTTGGGACTTGTCAGAGTAGTGGGGCACAATCTCCATTGTGGATTTTCAATATGTATCATGTTGACACCCTTTTCATTTCTTTCCTTTGTAATGGTAGTATACAGTTCAGCTCACTCCTCCAGATGGTGTTTGTTTTTACAAAAGGCACATGTAGGATACACTAGGCAATCATGATGGTAGTGCTCTAGGGAATGACATTTATAAAAAAAATTGGTGGAAAACATCCACCTCCACATCCTTGACCTTGACCATGACCACGATAGCCTCCTCCATTATCTTGGTTTTTCATAACATGTATCTCACACATACTGTGTGCATGCCTCATGAATTTCACTAATGAGATGACAATCATAGGTATCATGAGTGTATGCATCACATATATTAAAATAGGTTCATACCTTTAATTGACTAGTGCATTGTAGCATAAGGCAATCCCTTACATCATGCTCTTCTTGTCAAATCTCATAGGATTGCTTTAACACGACTTGAATACTTTTACGAGGGTAATTATTTTAATTATGGCCTTTAGATTCATAGTCTACACACCAAAAGACACTGCGAGTGTCATGAGCATTATGTGCAGTAAGATTTTCCAGTTGAGATGCCATTACAATGATCATAGCCTCCATGAAGGGACTGATCCCTACATTGATACTTCTAATGACTTCGGTGCAAAGGGTAGCTTCCAAGACCTCACTCATGTTGGTGAAAGTTTTTTGTGACAAGGTACATCTGAAAGGGAGAAATAAATCTCTTATTAACTACTGGACATGTTGAGTGATGTTAAGTGTCTTGAAATGCACATCATGCTCACACATGCTCTCAGTGAGTTCTTACTTGATGTCTTTCAAGGTAGTTATGCTCTATTGTTCAAAATATAGGATACCAAATTCCAAGAGGAATGCTACCTTCAGTTGGTCATAATCCACCACAACTTATTATGGATCAAACTATTGGTAAACTTGTGTGCGCAATCCAATAGGGTGGTAGGAAACTATGTTGCCTTTCATTCAGAAGAGGTGATGCTGCACACTTTCCAAATAAGTTCACACTTGAGAACATGTTCTATGACATTCTCCACACCTCCATACTCCAACAAGTGGAGTGTCATTTCATAGTACATAGTGGGTGGTTGAGGAGCTTGTAATGGGGTCTACTGAGAAGCACTTTATATACCTTATGGGGGAGGTCCATCACTACCTCCTATGCCTCCTTTAGTTCCTTTGATCGAACCGCCATTGGTTCCACCTCCTGTACCTCCCACAACAATAAAAATAGTAGAGATGTCAGGCACTATGGAAGGTTGATTAACTTTAGTCAGGTTGGTACTTTGCCCACTAGTTATGCTTGGTCTACCAAACATTCCAAATTGGGCCATAGAACTATCTCACAAAGGAAAAAAATGGCTAATAAATTACTATCTAAAACTTGGTCTATAAATGTATTTCTCACAGGTTCAATTTTTGATTCTCCATTATCCATATCTTAGTTGCATACAAATATATCATCTAACTTAAGAGCATGAACATGCAATGTGGGTGGGGAATTGAGCCTATCCCTATTTTTCTTATTCAGTCACCACTAACTGACTTATTTCTCCAACACATACTTGTTCTAGAATCGAGTATAGTCTTATGATTTGGGAATCCTCTTTATGCTCTTATACTTCCCTATGGACCCTTACAACACTTCCTGAGATCTCCCATCCTCTCCTTGGATCACTTCCACTCATAACCCTTCCTCGACCTTCATCATTCTTGCACTTATGTAATTCTTGTTGACTGGCTACAATGTTGAACTGATGATTTAACTTCAAAAGTGTCCCTCCATTTCCCCACCAATTGTGATGTTCGTGTGAGGGAGAATTTGACCTTCAATGGAGAAATTCTCAAGTTTGAAATCTACAAAGAACTTCTTAACCTCTAATGAAAAGTGTCTGAGATATCTACCATATGGTTCTTAGAAGAAGTAAAACTGAGCTTCCTTTGGACAAGAATATGTCGAGACTGCATATTTGAAGTCATAACTATTCAAAGTTCTGTACCACCAAACATTAACAACACACATCTAAGGTGCTCTCAATCATGCTAAAGCCAACTGATGTTCTAGTGACCAAGTTATCTTTCATTCATAGTTCCTCGACCAGTCTTATGCATAATCCACAATCCAAACATGAAGGCGAACATATACCTCTATAAATGACATCTCGTATAATGAGTCGTACATATTCTATTCTACCCATGCATGTGCAAATATTCCTAATTTGAGAAATGGTACTATAAAATTATCCTCAATGCTAGTAACCCATCACTCAATATTCTCAAGAGATAGTCGTTCCAACATCTTCTACTATCATGCAGGAAAGTGTTATGGGTCCCGACAACTAAACCAAAATGTCAAGATTATTTTCTTTACATGGGCATGACCTTCCCTATGTGCACATTGAACTAGTTAAGAGTCCAACGTGCTAACACATTGGCATTTCACACAAGAACGAGTTCTCGTGCACTCACTTGAAGCATAAAGCAAGGGACCGATTCCCATTGACTTTGTTTCACAAGGGTGTTTATCAAACTACTTAGATAGGGGCACTCAAACACATACACAACACTTGCTCTACAATCCATATCTAACTTAACACATGTTCATTGCTTAGTTATCAAAAAGAAAAAAGATGGCATAAATGATAATTATCAACCTTGACCCAGTTAACTGAACAACAATATAAATGATAACTAGCAGTAACTTCATAGTCAATTGAATAACAATATTAAGTCACCACAAGCTTCATTCATCATATTCATAAGTGATCTATAAAGAATACATAGTTCTAGAGTTACAATGCAACTAACTTGTATACACTCTGTCAATAACATCCAACTGAATAACAACATTACAAAGTATATTCTAGGGGTATTTATATTTGGTTTTCCTTGACCAATCATTTATAAAAGTAAATACATTTAAGGTGACTTGCCAACGATCATCAATACATTTGAGTCATGGCAGCCAATTACATTAATTTCTTAAGCACCTGAGCCTTTCTGCCCCTATATTATCTCTTTAGTGTTGGATCCTCATTGTCGAGTGCCTATCTTACCACGGGTCAATGCTAGATTCGTGTTTGACTTATTCTCTTCCATCATTGTGAATCACTCCATGACTGTTCTCCACTTTTTACACGATCCCCAACTCTTTCGCTAAGTTTTGAGTCCTTCATTCTCAGGGTCTTCGTTTAACATGCACATTTAATCCATGAGACTTGGTCCTTCTACACCATGGTCCTCCACACCATGCCTCTCTGTGCCGATTATTGCATAAATTACTTAGCAAAAAATTGGTGTTCAACACACCACACATCAAAAATATATTCAATGATATCATTCAAGAAGGCTTTCTGATAGATTGGATGATTAGTTTCGTTATCCTTCTCTATAAAACTGGGAATATCAATAATCTATCTAATTACTAGACTATCATGGTGAATCCCCTCCCTGGAAAACTATTTTATAGCACAATAGAACATATAATTAGTAGTTAGGCATAAAAAGAGGCTAAAGGGCAAGCATGGTTTAGGCCAAAACATTCCACTATTGATCATTGCATCACTATTAGACACTCGATTGAAAAAGTATGGGATATTGAGGGAGAAGAATATTTCTGTTGCTTTGTTGAATTCAAAAAAGTGTTTGACACAATATCTATAAGTAAACTTTGGAGTAGAATGGAGGAGCTCGGAGTTTTAGACGAATATAGAACAATAATGCATAGACTCTATGAGCAACTCAGGGCCAAAATCATAACAAGTGAATGTATGTCAGAATGTTTTGAAAGCAACTTTGGAGTCAAACAAGGATATTCTCTTATCTCCAACCTTGTTTGGGCTATACATTGATAAACTATTAGAGTGGATAAATAATGTTGGTGGAGGGGGCACCCACCTAGTTAATTATGTTGTAAAGCTACTTTTATACGTCGATGATTTAATTCTAATTGCTAAAACAACCCATAGTTTGAGAGAACTTGTGAAAACTCTAGAGATCTTCTCTCAAGAGGTGGGAATGGAAGTGATAATAACAATATAAAAGTCACAAATTTTTCTTTATGGATAAAAAAGAAACAAATTAAGTTCCTTTTCGAAGGAAGTTTGTTAGAAGTAATGGAGGAATACAAATATCTTAGTCTTGACTTTCACAACAAACTTAATTGGGAGACTTGCAGGGCAAAAAGAATTCAAGGGGGATGAAAGGCCTTATATTCACTGCAAAACATAATTAAGAATGTAGAATTATGGAATTGAAAAACCAAGAGAACCTTGTTCGGCCTACTTGTCACACTAGTGGTCCTATATGGATGCGAAGTTTGGGGCAACAATGTGTTTGACCTAAACTGAAGACAAATAGAGAGAATCCAAAAGCATTTAATCACAAGCAACCTCAAATTTAAAGCCTCAATTTTATATGAGATTCTATCAGCCAAAACATGTACTTTTTTGTTGGAAGCATCGACAATGACTCAAATATTAAGTTATTTAAAAAATATGTAAAGTGTGGAGAATCATCGATGGTCCAAAATGGTAATAGAAACATAGCTAAATAGAAGAAAAAACACGTGGATAAAACAAAATAACAAATAGATGAGTAAATAGGACATCAACATGCAAGAATGCCCAAACACTAACGAGGGAATAAAAAAGTATGTGAGAGAGAAATTTAGGGCAATCATGTGGACAAAATAATTGGGAAGGAAGAAATCATATTACATCAATAAGTTTAATCTGCTTGGGGGCACAAAGAAAATATATACATAAGAACAAAAATTAAATGAAAAGTAAAGATATTGATTACACAATTGAGGACAAGTTCACATCATTTTATGTGTGAAACTAATATGTGAACAATACCTAAAGAAAAATGGGAAACAATAATATGTTTATTTTGTGATAAGCGAGTAGTAGAGACAAAATGACACTTTAATATAAATATGTAGCTTGTAATAGCATTTGTATTAAATAGAAAGACAATTTGAGGGTTGACAACTTAACTAACTTGTTTGAAAAAAAAAAGTTAAACAAAATATTAAATTCTCTAATCAAAATCTATAATATAAAAATTAATATATGATTTTTTTAAAAAATAATATTAATAAGAAAATCCTTATATAAAAAAATTATATTATGAACAATTTTATTAGAACTTTTAATCCATAGTCTCGAAGACATCATCAAAATCAACCATTCATTCGAGTGTCCAAGCACGACGAGAAATTGGAAGCTCATCGGACACTCAAGCTGAGGACAAACAACTCTCGGCAACCCACCAAGAAACCTTCGGATTAAGTATTCCTTTCCTAAGTAACCATGCCCATTTGGGTATGGTAAAAGTGGTGGCATGCTCCAAGTTAGGCCACTTAGTTCTGTTTGATCAGTCCGAAGAAAGAAAGAAAAGTGGTGGCTCTTCGGCAGTTTGATGTGAATTGTCAGTCAGCAATATGGGCAAATGCAAGATTGAATTCCTATATAACATTAGGAAGTGGGTTTGCAAGATTTGTTAAAAAAAAAAAAGTGATTAATGCCTTTGTTGAAGTGGGTATGCATACTGTTGTGAAGTTGTGTGCAATATTGACATCTATCTATAAAACAACAGGAAATGGGTACAAAATATTTTGTAAAAACTTTGAGGTGGCTGTGCAAGATTCTTAAAACAGTTGAAGTGGGCATGCGGGATTTTGTAAACAGCTGAAGTGGGCATGCTAGATTTTGTAGACTGGAAGTGGGTCTGCAGCACATTTGCTTCAGTTCCAGCGCAATTGAATTTCAACTGAAAAAATATGAGTGGGGAATCCCCTTCACAAAACATCTTAAATCAAGGAGGGCCACAAGTCTGCAACACTGCAACAGCAACAACAACAACAACAGCTGGCGCCGCCATGATACCCAATTCAGTAGCGGGCAGCCCAGGGGTGGACTCAGCCATTGCTGCTTCGGCTCAGCTCAACCCCAACTCTAATCCCATTCAGACGCCCTCTAATCAAGGGCAGGTGCCGTCCAATCAAGGTCAGATGTCCCAAAACATTGGGCTAAACAACTACCAACAAGGGTTAGTACAAGGACAGGGACAGGCTCAGATGACAGCCCAGAAGATTCAAAGGCTGCAGCAGCAGCAGCAGCTGATGATGCTTTCCTCTTCTTCTGCTCAACAGAACATGGGCTCCAATGCCATCCAGTCCCCAACAGGAGTTATGCATCGATCAGCTTCGCTTCCTCGGATGAATCCATCACAGCAGTACAATTCATCTAGGTCTCCTACAATTTATGGGCATTCTTCGTTGCCCTTTAATCACCCTTTACAACATCAGCAGCAGCAGCAGCAACAACAGCAACAGTTGGGTGGATTGCCAAGGTCTACAATGATGGGGCAAGGCCAAGGCCCCGGACATATCTCCATGCTTTCAGGGCCCGCTGGCTCGCTTTCCACTTTTCAAACTCAATTTCTGACACAACAGGTAAGGTTCTCCTGCAATTCAAGGTTTTTGATATTTTTGCGGTTTTCATATTTCCTACGAAGTTGATGTTCATGTGATGTGGCTCGCTTTCCACTTTTCAAACTCAATTCCTGACACAACAGGTAAGGCGCTCCTGCAATTCAAGGTTTTTGAAATTTTTGCTGTTTTCATATTTCCTACGAAGCTGATGTTCATGTGATGCTTTGCACCATCAAGGGTGATTCCTCCTGTGATTAGGTGTAATTAACCCCCTAGCAATTCAAAATTTATAATATTTTTTCTGTTCTCATTTTGCGCATGAAGTTAACGCTCATATGATGCTTTCCATCATTGAGGGTGATACCTCCTCTGATTAGGTGTAATTACTGGGCCATTGGCATTGCCTGCTCTCCTGGTGGCCCCTTCTAGAATTTTTTTCCACTGCTGAACTTTGAACTCGGGTGACCTAAGTTGAAGCCCCAAGTCTCACCAGCTAAAGATCAAAATTAGTGCAATTATATTTCTCCAATATCACAACATCAGAATGGTAGAAGAGAAAAAGAATAGAGATCCTAGGCATTTGATTGTAACTACATCTGGATTGGTTTTCTTTTGGCTCTGACTCTCCATAGCTCTGCATAGGAACAGACAACGGAGATGACCATTTGCCAAATTAAGAGCTTGCCAAATGACCACATGCTTGTGATTGAAGAATTGCATTCATATTAATAAATATTAAATGTGTTTTTAATCTGTTGTTGCTAACATTACTTTTCAAGGTCACAAATTCTTTCAACTGTCTTGTTACGCAGACTACCTCTGTCTCTGCCCCGTTCCGTTTTATCACTTCTTTGTAACAATCCCAATTCTCAGCAAGAATGACTAACTGAGGCAGAATGAAGCAGACTGTACAGCTTTGCCAGTAGTATAGTTGACTTTGCTGCAATACTGAAGCATTATTAAAAAACCCACACGTCATCACATTGAGCAAAGTCAGAAACTTCTTAACCAGCATTAGTGGCAGTTAATATGCAGAAGCCAAACAAGCTTAGATAATGAAAGGAATCCTTCATAAATTGAAGAATGTTCTGTTAAATTCAGAAAACACTCAATCAAACTTGTTTAGTTTCAGAACATAATTAGACAGCTGAGGTAAATTTTTTTTTACTAGAAAAAAGAGCTAAGCAATAGTTTTATTATTCTGGGCAAAGAGGTAGCAAAAAACATCTAATAAAACAGCAGGTTAGAAACAGTAAACCATAAGAATCCAATTCAAATTGTATGTTTTCTCTCCCCCAAATTGGAGTTCCTTTCTTTCTCCAAAAATCAATTTTCAGACAAATAGACCATCTTGGTTTTGGGCCTGCCAGATTGCCTTAGAATTCCACAGGATAGGGCTGATGTGTGTCTTGAATGTCTGCTCATGTGTTGCACCATTTTCATATTCCCGTGAAGTTAACATTTTTTCTGATGCTTTTTACTATCCATCACTGCAATTATATTGTTCTGATAGCAGATCACTAGAAAAGTAGAAGAAAGAGACTGGAAGGATCCAAGACATTGGATTCCAATGAAAACTTGACTGGTTTTGGTTACCACTCTCCATTAGCTTTGGGCTGAAATGGACAACATGTGATGTCCATTTGCCAAAGTAAACAAATGTACATTCTACATGTCTAAAAAATTGTTTTTCACATTGATAAATACATTTCTAGCTGTGTTTTCTAATATTAGTTATCTTGGCCACACCATATTTCCCCAGTTGAGGTAGGTAAAAGTATATTTGCTTGAAATTTTTGAATTAGACTGAGGTTTTGTTGAACCAATATACATTGCCACAAGTCTCAGGTGTGTCAAATCTGATGATTCGATACTTGATTATACTAAAGACTCCACAAAAACTCAGCAATAGTGATGAAACTAGACATACTCAAGGCCGCATAAAATTATGTTTTTTTCCAGTACCCCATTTTTTTTGCAAGTTCTCTTTGAGGTGCAAATTGACTCTTGACTCTTCTGCTTGCCATTTTTTTTCAGAGTTTGAGTCATGTGACTTTGCCAATATCACCAGGGAATCACTTATTACTGATTGTAAAATTCATCTATGCAGGGACGAAACCAGATGCATATTACATAGAAAACAAATGTTTTAAAACTCTCTTAGCACCTTGATGATTGGAAATAAATTTGAAAACCCTTAAGTTTTCTGGTATGTGAAAAGTACTGCACCGCTAAAATAACAGACCTCACAGAAAACTGCACATGTTAAACCTTTAGAAGTTAAAACATCCCCTCAAACCAGGAAGGTAACAATTCACTGGAGGGATTGGCCTTGCTAAACCTATTTACAGAGTTCTAAAAGGCTAGCATCGGGCTGTAAGGATGAAGCTGCAGGCAGGAACATGAAGGGCACCATCATCTGCCATCACTCCTTATAAAGGAAGGGCACCATCATGCACCCTCAGCCTCACAAAGGAAGGGCACCATTATGCGCCATCATCCCTAACAATGAATATGCTTCCAAAATTCACTATTGCAATCAATTGCCTGGGGTTATTACATGCTATATGAACTTATACCAGCATTTTGGGTTTGCTTGCTATAGTTTGAATTTTATATTTACAAGCTGAGCAGAAAGTTGCAGTGAATGAGTTATGAACTGCACCAAGACTACAAGGCAAAAGTTATTCCAGAGAAGAATGGAACTTTTGCTTTGGTAATGCATGATGATATGAGGCAACACATACCAATAGTTGTAATTTGAAATAGGCCACTAATAAGGTTTCAATACATTGTTACATATAGCAAGCTCCCCAATATCTCTGAAGCCAATTCAGATTAGTAAGTGATGCAGATGAACCTGTTTTCACCAACACGTGCAAATTCTGAAATTTGGGGCCACTTCTTCATTTTGGTAAATTTCCACTTTTTCCAAGCTAGTTGTAAACTGCAATTTTGATTTTACTTATTTGTTTTCATGTGATTTTGATTCTGATCCTGTCCATATTTTCCACTGAGTTGATTTTAATTATCTTTTTTGTGTTTGGAACTTTTTCTTAATGCTTTGTTTTAAATCTTCTAAACTTTCAACAGCTCCTTGTTTGAATTAATGCGACAATTGTCTATTATAAGGCTTTGAATCCACTTAACGAGATAGTAACATGATGGTAAAAAGTGTCACCATCATGCCCCTCTGCAGCACCGCAAAGATTTACAAGTAAAACAAAGAAATACCAAAACCTTGTGATTCTGTGGATGTGCAGGATTGAGACAAGTGTCCACATCGCACACATCATCATCTCTGAGTTATTTTATAAATCAACAGAGCAATGCTTTGGAAAACATACACCCTTTAATCATTGCACGTGGTGGCAACACTTGCATGGAGCCATGAGCACACAGGGCACGTAATAAACCAAAAGTTCTGTGAAAGTCTTGTGATGAAGATGTGTATGCATCACCTGAAACCATGGAAACTCACTGTTTGAGGCAAAAGTTTTAATATTTATTGAAGCTTGCGGTTGAATGTAACTGTCGATCTCTATCCAATGACATACATTTACCCTCAAACCCTATGTTTTCATCATTTAATTTTACTTTAATTTTATCAATCTGGGGTTGTATGAAAATAATAAAATAATCCTGTTTTTTTCCTCAATTATTAATTTTGCAATCTCTAGAGATCTCACACATTTCACAAGATTTTTATCATTAATTTTGAGCTTCTTTGAAATAAATTAAGTCACGTCACAATCCATTAGCTTCACCTGAGTTAGTAATACAGCAACATTCATCCAAAGTTATTGCATTCCAAAGAAAAGTGTCATCTTCAGTAATCCTGCTCTGATTTGATCAGAGTTTCACACTGAGTTACACCATGACTAAGATGAAGTTTGCAGCTGTTGGCGGTAACCCTGTTCACCCAGACCCAAATCCTCTACCTCAAGTAATTGGAGATATATTGTTAATGCCAAATGTATGTAGCGAACAGCATTACACCCAGTTATACGTTCATTTCAAAGATGCACGGAGGCTGCAATTGATCCTGAAGATGCCAATGTCATTGGAGAACATGATCATTTGATAAGAGCATCATATCTACATAGGGCAGTTGCTCATGCTGAAATTTGCCATGCTTAGAGATGATACAAGCCATATTGTAGAAGAAAAAAATTGCGAATAGGAAAATGATGCTCATATATTTAATGTCATTGCTGAAATCACTGATCAATGTTTGCATGTCATTTACAAATTTCCAAATTTACAAAAGGAATACAACCAGGCACGGCTTGATGAATTTGCAATCAAGAATGATATTCAAAATATTTTTGATGAATGGTATGATTCTTCACTTACCTTCAAGCCAGTAAAACCCACAAAACAATATATCTTAAAAAATTAATGATCAGATGTAAGAAATACCATGGCTTTCATGTGTAAACAAACAGGAGCCCCAAATACCATGCATGCAGATCAAGGTTGGGTTCCTCAGCTATACGAAGTTCGTGACAAAGGCATAATATTCAACTGGGCATAGACAATCTCATTCTACATGGAAAAGATAACTAATGAACATCTGAGTGTAAAATCTGGGTTCTATATGGCATATCATTTTAAAAATTGCCTATGTGCTTGCATTTGCAATACATTAAGTCAAGTTTTTTTTTTTGCCATGGACTCCACAAATTAGAGACCCCATACATCTCATTGTTCGATATTGGGAATACGTCAACATCAGCCACACAACTTTTGGATTTGTGACCTCTTCCTAGCAAGATTGCACTTACTATTTTTTGGAGAAGAAAGCCATAGAATTTTAAATTTGATAAGACAACGGTTGGAATCGTTAGGTGGTTGGTTCATGTACTCAGCCCATACATTCCTCAGGTTGGATGGTACCAGGGTAGCTCCTCATCTATTACCAAAATATGTATTGGGATGAAAGAGATGTCCTTAGGCACACAGACTGTAGAGTATAAATCCAGACCTCTGATGGTAGAGCCCAGGATAGATTTGTTTGAGTACAAGGATGGAAAGTTTAAACAAATCACCTCTGTGAAAGAAAAGTTAAAATTGGGTTTAAAAAGGTAATGTATAAAACCACCAAAAAGGTAGTAACGGATATCGATCAAAATGATCCAAAAACACTGACCTTAGCAAATATGGCCCTTTCAAAAGGTATTTATCAAAACACTAAGGATTTGAAGAACAAGATAGTTCAAAGAGACAAAATTATTCAAGATCTAGAAGCCTGTTTTGCTCAGGCTCAGAGCCTGTCGGGAGCATCCAAGAATTGAAGATGGCCATTGGGAAAATATTGGATGAAGTTGAGGAAACATTGAGAGAATTATTCCGAGTGGCAGCAACCCTAAAGTTCCTTGAAGACAAAGTGTCTAGGTGGGCAATTCCAATTACGACTAAATTGAAGCAATTGAAAGAGGCAGAAACAAAGGTAAACTATGTGCAAGTCATTAGTACTCAGTAAGGATTCCAAAAGACTGAGATGAACACATTCACATAGAGATGTGCCTCTATTCACAAAGTACACTTAGCATTATTAAAAGTACCATGAGGCTAAAACTTATCTATCAGGGATCTTTAGCAAGATACAATCTTATACCCTTAAACTTACAGAGATACTGCAAATACAGGTGATAGACAAGAAATTAGTATTTGAACTTCAATATAGAGAGATTATCAAGCATGCACCATAATAGCACCTTGGAGGAACACAGTGATGGCCCTAAAAAGCAGGAGATGCAGATGTTCTCAGGGATTTTGATGTGGATCCCGTGTAAAAGAACGGGAGAACAAGAGTGTTTAATGAGAAGATGAAGAGGCAAAACATTAAATTGACACATAAGTTAGATGATCTAAATCCTAGTGTCCATATTTGTGTGTTGATTATGGAAATCAAGTTTATTGTGTTGTAAAATAATTTGTTGGTGGTTTGCCAAGAGGTAGTTAGATTTTGGTAATCACCTCTTTGTGGGTATAAAACTCAGTTTTTTTTATAAATTCAGGGTTGGAAGAAGACACTCAAAGAAAGAAATTATTTTGAAGTATCTTATAAGGAGGAAATTTCTACCTGCAAATTTATGGTGGACATATTTTGTTTCATGCAATTGTTGTTTTTATCAAGCATGAGATTCGAGCCTTTGCCATTTTTGTATTCTGATTTTATCAATCTTTGCAAAAACTGAATGTTGCGAATGCAATTAGGTTCAAAGGCCTTAAATTCTTATACACTGTTTACTTTCAAGATCTTTTGATAATATTTGTATTTGTGCCTTTTCTATTTACAGAGTATTATTAGGAGGTCTAACTAGGGTTATTTAGTTTGCCTTCGTCTGAACCTTTGTTATAATTCACATTAAAATTGCATGCGATTATGATCTATCTAGATCTTTGTCATTTTGGTTATAAAATTGTTTAAATTTAAATCGTCGCAATCTCACTTGGCTCCACTAAGTTTGAATTTGGTCAAGAATTTGTTTGTCTTCAATCCATATGATAAATAGGTTAAGATTTCAGAATTTAATTTCAAGTCACTATTTTCAAACCATCACAGTATGAGTCAATAAAATTAGGTAACCTTTACTAAGCCCAAAAATGGGAGGGTTTCAAACCCCTTACTGTTGACCTATATGTTTATTGTGGTCAATCAAACCTATGAATGGGGGCAAGTGAAAACATAAAGTATAACACTGTGATGTCTGCTTTTCTTGCACGATATCACTACACTCATTCTGTACTTTTAGAAGTAAAGCAAATATTCTGTATTATTATTTTTATCTGAGAAATCATCAATGTTTGTAGTCTTTTCTTTACCATTTTTTGGTAATATAATCCTTTTTAAATTTATTTTTCTTTAAGGAGTGGATACCCTGCTTGGCATTGGGCATATCACTCCTTTTTCTAAACTTTTGAATTTTAAGTGGGTCTAGAGTAGGTCATTATATGACATCAGAGGGTACAACTGCCACCTATATTGCATTGTTCTGCTGTTCTGGAAAGGGATTGCTTTCAAATACTACTTAAGAGCATTGAGATGTATAAATATTGTGATTGTAAGAGGTGGAATGAAATAAGCACCATGAGAATGTTAACGTCATGAAACTGTGTCTTATAGGCAAGGCAGAAACAAGTACAAATTCAGAACTCTCAGTTTCAGCAGTTGGTTTCTTCAGGGCAGCCCTTGCAAGGCATGCAAACAATTGGATTGATGAGCCCACTTGGTACAGCTTCACAAAATAGAATGAATGGGACCCTTGTCTATGCACAACAACGCATTGCACAAGGGGCACTAAGATCACCACCAACCACCCAACAGCAAGCATTGTCTTCCCCTCAGGTACTGTTTTTGAGGCTTCAATTTCATGTGTACTTTAAAAATTATCAAATCAAATATATATTTATGCATATTCTTGCAGTTTCTCTTGTAATATTCATTTGCCTTTTCCCTGCGAGTCCTTATTTTTTAACGTGAATTATTTTTTATGTTGCCCTTTTTCAAGTGGTATATGTGGCTGGGCTAATTTGAGTGGTATCAAGATGTTTAAATGATATTCTGGAGTCTATATTTATAAATATCTATTGTATTATAATTTTGATACACATAAAGCCTGCAAGGTTTAATATATAAATCATTTACAATGGCATCAACATTTGATACCCTCTTCTTAGACTATCATAAGACTAAGCTTCGGGGCCCCTTGAAAAAAGTGGGGGACCATCTGTAGGAACTCATGGAAATAGTATGTTTAAAAGCATTAAACTCTATAGATAGATTTCGCATCTCTAAGTTATATATTAGATTATAACCATTTTTATCATCTACAGAGATACGGGTCATATGTTGACTTAAAAACAGAATAAAAAATATGACATCATTTTAAGAGATACAGGTGATATGTTAACACAAGAACAATTGTTAAAATTCGCTCTAAATTTTTACAGTCAAGTTTTTCTTCTCGAATCTAGGAAAAACCCTAAAAAAATTTCATTTTTAATATTATTTACAAAGTCGGTGGTTATTGTCGGTGGTTTAATTGCTATATAAAAGAGTATAATCCCTGCTATTATTCACAAATCACAGAGTCATCAGCATTGAGCGATTCAACCTGTAGCATTTTGTCTGGGTATAGCATGGATATGATTCCTGTAAGTGTTGCATTCTCTCTGCGTGCAGCGTAGATTCGATCCCTGCACTCTAAACGTAGTTACGTATACATCCTCTCTAGCTCTGCGTAGGTCTGAGACGGTTTCTGCTTAGCGTGCGTCTGCTGCACATGGATCTCTTTCAGGCGTGGGTCTGCTGAAACTTGAAAGTTCACTCTTGGCACTTGCAGGCTTGCAGCCGCTAAATGTGAAGGGTCTCATAGAAGTAGAACCGTGTATGCTTGCTATTGTAGTGCCGTCCATCAAGCCTCCCATGGTTTTCAATGCCAACATTCAATCGTTTCATCGCTCTAGCAAATTAGCATTGAGGCTATGTTTTTTTTTGATGACGGCTTTTGACTGAAGCGTGGACCGGTCTAGGACACAATCAGGGGCCTAGATTCCCATGTAATTTATTAACCACTTGAATACCACATGTATACCGGATATTACCAGATGTATACCAACTATTACTAACAGTGGCCACCATTGGCCTTGAGAATACAGCCATTAACGACTCCCAAGAATACAGCCATTAACGACTCCCGAGAATACAACCATATGCCTTTGCAGAGATTTGAACCTAGGTGGGGTTTGAAACAACCAAGCTATCTAACCAACTCGCCCACATCTCATTGGCCTTGAGGTTATGTTTTATTATTATATATATATATTTTTAATTTTTTTTCATAAAATTGAGCAATAGTTGTCTAAGTTGAACAAAGCTTAATTAAATTTTCATTAGGATGCGTATAAGTCTCGTAGGTGGCAAATGATATTAGTATGAATAAATGTTAAAATATAGTAAACTATTAAAGTTCATAAGCTACTTTATTTTAGCTTTAGGTTTTTTTGTTTATTATTTTATTTTTCAAATTTATGTCATATGCTAAGTTGAAAGTTTATTATTATAGTAAAGGTTTATTATATATATTTTTTGATAGGGAAATGAGGGTTGTGTGGGTCCTAAGCCTTTACTATAAATCAAAAGAAGAACCAAAAAAGCTGAAAATACAATCCTTGAGACAGGAAAAACTGAATTATTCAGAAGAAATTATATCACCTAACCTCCTAGAAGCATCACATAGGAATCCTAACCCTATACATTTACAAGTAAGAACAATGTCGAACTAATGTCCCCTTACAACAAGGGCAATCTCAACTGCGAGCAGCTAGCGCCCGCCTTTCTCTTCAAAAAAAAGTGCCTCCATAGTCCATGGAGTACTCCCATTTATGGCATTTAATGCATACAGATGCAATTGTTCTACGCCAATTTTTCTACTTCTTCGTCTGGGGCCCCCACAATTTGGTTTAGATATCAATGCTTCAAACTGAGAGACGGTCAGAATCTCTCTAGAAATTAATTCTTCACTCTGCTGAGAAGATGTTTCCCCCAAATCTTGATCGAAATCAGTGCTTTGCTTTTCCAATAATGTTGTTGTTCGAGTTTCCTCTTTATTGCTCAAAATCGGCGCTCTCAAAGACTCAGACCTCTGAACACTGCCGCCATCTCTGCTTGGAGGCAAAGAGCCTAGCTCATAATTAGCTACTGGTACCTTTCCTCCTTTGTCTGATTGAAGCTCTAAATTGGACTTCAAAGGACTGCAGGGGTGCGTGGGGATAAAGTAGAGGAGGCCAAGTCACCTTCTTTTGCTACCGGAATCCACTTCTAGGCCAGCGGCCTTGAGAGATGAACAAGCAGCAATTTTGTGATCAAAATTATTGCATTGGAAGTATCTGAGGGGCAGCCCTTCAAAATCTACATGTTGCAGCCAACATCCGGTCTTTAGAGGAAATCCAGATGACTTGATTCATTGGTTTTGAGGCGTCCATCAGAATACATACCTAGGTGCAGGGTGGGTGTGCTCCATTTGCTTCAAGATCAATTTTCACAAAAAACCCTATCTTATCTGCAAGCTGCTCAATCTTATCCAAAGTTTGAAAACCCAAAGGAAGGTTGTAAAAATGAATCCAAGTGTGAATTTCGGCAATGGGTTCCAACACTAGATCAAAAACAGTTCCCAAGGGCAAAGACATAGACCCACCTTGCCAAAAAACCATGGGCCCTTCTTCTAGACAAACTCACGGTCCTCTTGTGAGTGAAATTTGATGAGAAAGAAGCCCTTCGCCAGCAAGGTCGCCACAGGGCACAAAATTATTTCCAAACGGAAACCATCCGCTTTAGGATCTCTAGAAATGGGGGTGTTTTGCTTGCAAACGAACCTACCAAAGAACAATCCTTCATTTCCTATGCAAAACCATCCTCCTCCTCCATGAAACAAAAATCTACTGCCTTCTCAGCCAGACACACAAGGATATTCCCCCCTAAGGCGAAATCCGGGGATCCAACAGCCCTACGGTTGCATGGTATACTCATCTGCTCCTACTCAGCTATGCAAATGCTTGGAGACCTTTCATCTTGTTGTAGAGAACCACCATACTTCAGCACATTCACCCCTGAAGGGGAAAGGCTGCCAATGACGAGCTGAGGAACATTCTCTAATTTGAACGCAGATTGGATCCTGAAGTGGTAGTATTCGCTTCATGAATGAAACGGATTTGTGCCATTTATACAACCTGGAAAGACTACTTGGTTGCTAGCTATGATAGGGCTTTTGCTAGGGTTCTTGTCCTTGCTGCTCTTGACTGATTTCATTTTCCTCATCTCTAGACTGCTGTCCTCAACAACCCGATCCTCAATGTGACTGCCCTCAATTTGTTCCTTCACGAGCTTTGTAATTTAATTAGATTTTTGACTTTGGTGGGATATTTAATTTTTATCATATTTAATTTTATGTTTTTAATTAGATTTTATTAGTGTTTTTTTGATTCTAATTTTTTTTTTTTTTAATTATATTTAATTATTTTTTAGAATTTTATATAATTTTAGTAAAGTTTCTTGGTTTTTTTAATATTTAATCATTATCTTGAAGGGGAAAGGCTGCCAATGACAAGTTGAGGAACATTCTCTAATTTGAACTCAGATTGGGTCTTAAAGTGGTAGTATTCGCTGCATGAATGAAACGGATTTGTGCCATTTATACAACTTGGAAAAACCACTCAATCACTGGTTATGATAGGCCTGTTGCTAGGGTTCTTGTCCTTGCCGCTCTTGACCGATTTCATTTTCTCCATCTCCTGACTGCTGTCCTCAACAACCCGATCCTCAATGCAACCGCCCTCAATTTGCTCCTTTGCGAGCTTCGTAATTTAATTAGATTATTAATTTTGGCGGGATATTTAATTTTTATTAGATTTAATTTAAATTTTTTAATTAAATATTATTAGAGTTAGTTGGATTTTAAATTTTATTATATTTCATTATTTTTTAGATTTTTATTTTATTAGATTTTTGTTTAATTTTTTATTTAATTCTAAGGTTTTTTGTTTTTTTTTTATATTTGTTTTTTCATTATCATTAATATTTTAAATTTTTGTCGTTTATTTATTTTTACCATATTCTTTTCTCTTATAAAACATTGAATGTTGAAGGATGGAAACACGTATACGTGATGGTAATAATATCACGTCGCTTGTGCAGTAAATTGTTTGTTGGGAGTTTCACAAGGTTAATTAGCAACCTATTTGGCATCACGGCTAGATAATGGAGAAGTACCCACAAATATTTTGAAGCCCACGTGCAACCCATTGTCTTGATCTATTGTTTCATGACTTGGCTAAATTTCCATGGGTGCATGAAACAATTAATAAAGGGAGAGCAATTGCAAATTTCATCAGAAACCACCACCTCACATTGAATGCTTATGGTTAGCATGCATCTAGAGAGTTGTTGAGACCTTGTGAAACAAGATTTGCTTCATTTTGTATCACTTTGAAAAGAGTGGTTGAAGAGAAGTCAGCTATAAGGTCAAATATTTGTTCCAATAAGTGGGAAAGTTCAATGCTTTCTAAGATCCTAAAAGGAAAGAACATAGAGCAAATAATTCTAAATAACAATTTTTGAGAAAGTGCAACAAAGGTTATAAAAGTGTGTAAACCGATTGTTGTTGAAGTGCTTTGCATGGTTGATGGCGATAAACCTTGTCTTGGTATGCTTTATGAAAGCATGGATTGTTGCAAAGAAACCATTCAAATTTTTTTCAATAATGTGGAAGCAGACTACATTGAGATATGGGATACAATTAATTCAAGATGGAAAATGATGCACAGTCCTTTCATGCAACAACTTGCTATTTGGAGCCTAAACTATTCTAGATAAACATACAAGTTGATAATGAAATCATGAGTGGGCTTGATGAAGCCATTGGGTGGTTTGAACCAGATCAGACATTGCAAGTAAAATCAGAGAGCAATGTTGGGCATACAGTTTAGAAGAAAAGATGTTTGGAATACCAACAACCCAATATGATATGGCATGCTTAAATAGTGATGGACAAAAATGGAGTAACCTTGGAGTAGATACTTGTGAACTACAACGCTTTGTTGTTAGAGTATTGTGTTATGGAGCAAGTTCATTAGCGTGTGAAAGGAATTGGAGTTGCTTTGATCATATTCAATCAAAGAAGCAGAACAAGTTATTGTTTGGGAGGTTGGAAGATCCTGTTTATATTTGAAACGATTTGCAATTGTGTATGAAGAAAGCAACACAAGACTCATCTACTTCGTCTTCACAACTCCAACCCATAGCAAATGCAGATGATCAAGACATACTTTCAGAAGATGAATTCAGTGGTGAATTTAACAATGATAATATTGAGCCATATTAG
This sequence comes from Torreya grandis, assembly GCA_037957365.1. NCBI lineage: Eukaryota > Viridiplantae > Streptophyta > Pinopsida > Cupressales > Taxaceae > Torreya > Torreya grandis. Next base: position 2,747,551 of record JARHVA010001134.1, read on the forward strand.
CCAAGTTCTCTTGATGATTTAAAGCTTTTTGATGTAAAAAGTAGAGATCAATCCATGGGAAGTTTGAGAATAGTGTTAGATGCTTTAAAATCTAAAGTATGACTTTTTGAAAACAAAAAACCTCTTTAAAATTGTGATTTCACATGTTTGTAATTTTCTATTTCTTTTGACATATTTTTTCAAGCTATTTAATAATATTTATCTATTTTAACATTCTTGTACATTTATTTTTTATTTTAAAAATAAAAATAATAAAAAATATAAATTTATATAGTTTGAACTTTTTCACAATTTTTTCCCCCGGATTTTATTGACTGGCGAATTTGTTTTGAATTTTATCCTTGCCGAACATGAACTTTGTGACTTAGTGTACTTATATTCATAAAAAAATTCTGAAATACTTGGAATATAATCTTAAAAAAAACAAAGGTGTATGCTAATTGTTTTCAAATTGTTATGGCTGATTTTATGCTTCTCGTTCTTAACAAACTTGAGGAAAGAAGGCAGAGATGTAAAAAATTGGGGATGTCTTTTTCAGCAGTGAACATCCAGTAACAATGGCAAAAATAAATATTAAATTCATATGCATAAAATACAGCAAAGAAAATAACAACCTCTAGCAGGGAAGCAAAGTACTAATGGAAGCAAAATAGCTTCAGTTTTCATATTACAAATGCAAGTATATATACATCATATCCACTAATTCAAACCTTTGGCCTTTGACCTTCCCAGGAATGGAAACACACACCACTGGAAGACAAGAAAACATGCATAACAAACATAATGTTACACCTGCCACTGGTTGGATGTAGAGCTGTACTATTTCTATGAAGAGATTCTGTAAAAACTGAAAATTTTATTAGATGATGGAGATGGTACTGAATATAATACAACTGAAAACTACTAGAAATAAGTTGGTTTGTACAATATGAAAAACATGCCATAGACTAAATTGTATAAAAGTAGCATAATAAAGATTTATTGTTTCCTCTTCTGATCTTTTTTGGACAAAACCTGCACATGAATATTATGTTTTCAAACTAATCTCTTAATTGACTGAGTGATGCATATCATCTTTGTTACCATATATTATTCTCCCACCCTTTTCGGATTTGTAGAATATACTGTTCAGGATATAGGAAGATTTTACTGTCATGCATTCACTTGTATGTGAGAATCACATTGTATTTACCTATTTTTATTTCACCAAAATCTAGATGATTGCTTTACCGTTGGATTTATATTTTGAAGTTGGGTACATAGAAATTCTAATTTCTAATTTTGTAGTATTAGTTAAATATTATAGTGGAACATAATCCTCAACTGGTAGGATGTGCACTATTAGCTTCTTCAACATCATAACTATAATCTGTTTCAGCTGTTGTAATTTTACATCGTTGAATGAAATCATTGTGCTTACATCCTCTATGGATTAAGATCTATGCTTCAATACTGTTTCTCTAATGAAGAAGACTTCAATTGATTGAAATTACTTGGAAGGTTTCTTACTGATTTTTTGGTTTCTAATACTTTCTATTTCCTTTTCTTTGCATATTATGTTGCTCACTCTAGTTTCCTTATTGCAGGGTTAATCTTTGTTATTTCTCATTCCCCAACATTCTCCAAAATCATGTGTCTTATATCTAGAACATTTAAGTCTCCTATCTTTTAGAAACTTTTTTTTATTATTAATGTTGGTAATTATTCTTCTTAATGGTATTATTCTCTTTTTTGCTATGTTGGTTGTTTTCTTTGTTGTCTTGCTTTTGTGGAATTGAAATTACTTAAAAGGTTTCCTCTCGATTTTTTGCTGTTTAATACTTTCTATTTCTTATCTTTGTATATTATGTTGCTCACTCTAGTTTTCTTATTGTGGGGTTGATCTTTGTCATTTCTCAAGCCCGGATGTTCTCCAAAATTACATCTTTTATAATTAGTAAGTTGAGTTCTCCTATTGTTTTAAAAGATTTTCTTCTTAAAGATTTTGTTTTAAAAGACTTTGTTCTTTGTATATTATGTTGCTCACTCTAGTTTTCTTATTGTGGGGTTGAACTTTGTCATTTCTCAAGCCCGGACGTTCTCCAAAATTACATCTTTTATAATTTGTAAGTTGAGTTCTCCTATTGTTTTAAAATTACATCTTTTATAATTAGAAGTTGAGTTCTATTGTTTTAAAATATTTTGTTGATTTTCTTCTTGTTATTGTTTTGGTTGTTTTTCTTCTTTTGTTGATTTTTTTTTCATATGTTGGTTATTTTTGTTGTTTTGATTCATGGAATTAAAGCTACATGAAAGGTTTTCTACGGGTGTGCAATAGTTTCTATTTCCTTATCTTTGTATACTATGTTGCTTACTGTAGTTTCTGGTTTCCTTGTTGCAGGATTAAGCTTTGTTATTTCTCACGCACCAATATTCTCCAAAAATATATATCTTATATTTAGAGAATTGAGGTCTCCTATCATTTAGAATCTTTTTTTGTTGTTGTTATTATGTCGGTTGTTTTCTTTTGTTGATTATTATCTTTCCTATCTTGGTTGTTTTTTGTTGTTATTTTGGTTCCATGTGATTAAAACTATGTGAAAAAGATTGCTATTGACTTCTTAGTGTTCAATAGTTTATATTTCCTTATCTTTGCATTTTATATTGCTCACTGTAGTTTCGAGTTACAGGTAAAGTTGATCTTTGCTGGTTTTTGGCCCAAAAAGTCTCCAAAATTATCTCTTACACACACACACACAGACGCACACACAAACACACAGACGGACACAGACATAGACACAGACAGACACACAACTTTGCCTGTTTTCGGCCCAAAAATTCTCCAAAATTATCTCTTACACACACATAGAGTGACACACACGGAGACAGACAGACAGACACACAAACACAAACACAGACAGACACACAAACACAGACAGACAGACACACACACACGCAGAGAGAGAGAGAGAGAGAGAGAGAGAGAGAGAGAGAACATTGAGGTCTCCTATTATTTTACAATCTTTTCTTGTTGTTATTGGGTTGGTTGTTTTTCTTCTTATGTTGATTATTCTCTTTTCTGTGTTGGTTGTTTACATTGTTGTCTTGGATTTGTTGTTTAACCTCTCCATTGTGAGAGCTAATAATATAGCTTCTTCCTACTCCTTTGGGTTATGCGGGATTACATAATGTTGTATTGAAGGTTTATGATCTCCTATATACCTATAAGTTTGGTATTTTTGCAGAAGATCAGGAAGCTTATCTACCAAGTGTTTCTAGTTTCATTGTAATCCCAAGGCTACTTGCGTACCTAAGCACTAACCACAAACCAAATGTCTGTAAAAGGTCAAATTGTGGTGCAATTAAGTTACTTGTTGCATCTTAAGTGTTGTCCAAATGTCAATAGGCTGATCATTGGTCTTGGCTTTGGTTTGAACGCTATTGTACCATTTAAGGCCTAACCCTCCAGATGCAAAAGTATGGTAGGGACTTCACATTTTTATTAATGTCACACAATTATAATAATGATCTACTGACTTGAGCCATACTTGATATGATGTATCACACATTCCATCCAAGTCTTATACTTTCGCATTTTAAACCTTTTTGGCAGAGGGGATGGAAGAAAATTTTGATTTCTTTTGACAACCATTTACATTCCTCTCTATTTCTGTAACAGACTCATTCTTATTTGCCACGGTGTAGGAGGGTGGGCAAACAAATTTATCTTGCTATGATAACATTGTTATTCGATCATCCCCTTCTATATACCTACACTCAACGGAAAATTAAAACGACGTCTACAAAGCATTAGTAAAGTTAATAATGAAATAAATACGTATGTCTAGTGTAGAGGAAGAGTTACCACCAAATCAAAATGAAAGACAGGTGTCCATCTCGAACAAGGACATTCAGTAACGGCAGTGGGTCCATCTTGGACAAGGATATTGAAAACAAGAACTGGGTCAACCTTGGACAAGGATATTTAATAGCAAAACCAGGTCCCATCTTGGGACAGTGAATGCCACAGAAACAGTTTGACATTTAACTTATCCTCATTCCAATCAACGTGATTTATTGCTGGTCGATGAGTGTTTACAACAGTCAAAACTGAGGCAACACCATCACAAATAGTAGTCAACATAACTATCTGATTCAGTGGTCAACAACAGTCAAAGACCAGAATTTATAGTATTATAAAAGCTGATTTTTGGTGTAAATGAGTCAAAAAGATATTTGTAACAAGTCAATGCATTCATGACACTCAAACGAGTAAAATAACTGTTATATATACTAGTACAGATTTGTTAAATACATCTATCTGAAAAATGCCGAGAGGTATCATACTCGAGGTGGATTTGTTACATACCACATTGATTAATGACTCCATTACCTTCTCTTCAAACAAATGGCCTCAATCTAGCTGTGCCATTTTGTCAAACCCAAAAAATATGTTTGGGGAAAAAGGGGCCCCAAACTCCATGATATGCCTGAGATATTACAATTTTTCAATAGACTTAGCCAAGCATGAAGAATTTTTTTGTGTATGATAGGCAAGTGAATGTCAAATTTAAGGTTGCAACTGCCCTATGACAGTCAAATGGATGTCAAAAATAAGGTCGGCCATTAATTGTTAACATCTCATGGACATTACTGTCCAGCCCCACCCCCACCCCCTGCTGCCATTTTAGGTTACACCTATCGGCATAATAATTTTAAGTTAACAAACATGCCTGTTGATATCAAAGCTTACCTCTATATTGTCAATTTGTCAGTGCTCAAAATAAGGTCAAAGGACAGTCAACAGTCAAACCTGTACCTGGCTGATTTCCCCCAGTAACTATCTGATGTTGTGCTTAAATTCCTAGGCAGATCCTTTCTTCTGTAATTTATGTACATAACTGGTTTTTGGATAGAAAAGATGGATCCAATATTTTCATCAAAAGATGTCGAAGGAGTCATATCTATACAAATTAGTTGCGTTTACAATAGCTGGCGGGCTAACAAGTTGGCCCAGTCAGCATAATATTTAGTTTTTAGTCAGTTTGGCCTGGTCATCATGTTTATTAAGAAGATCATTTTTTTCTTGAAATGCAGTGATGATGTCATATATAATCATGATGACATCATTAGTGATGTCATCAATGGATGATAATGATATTAATGATGTCATTAGGCAGCATTCCATGGATCCATCCGGGGCACTTAGGGGATGCAGAGGGGATGTCCCCCACTGTTTCATTCAGTTTTCGGTTTCAATTTGCAATGGTTGACATTGAATGTTCATATTCAATGTTATAGATGCCAATGTTATTTGAATTTCAGCTCTTCAGAATGTTGCTGATGACTAACAATTTAATTATAAAATTGAAAAGCTATAAAATATATTTTTTTGACAATTTTGAATTTTCTTGTACTTCATATATATCATTTTCTGTCCCCCTACTGATCCCTCGCCATCCCCAAAATCTGGGATTTTTTTGCCATCCTGGGAATGTGTCTTCCCGTCCGAGAAACTTGGAGAAACAGTCATTAGGTTTCTTGGGTGCTCTTTTGTTGGGTTTGTCTTTACACTAACTTTCAAATTGTTTGGAACAAAGTTTGATGTGGTGAAGGCTTGACCATGCCTTTTTTAAATTAAGAAACGGTAGACTTTTTATATATGAACAAGATAAGTACCATGAAAGACAACTGCAGGAAATCAGAGCATCCAAAGACAGACCCACAAGAAAGCACAATGAATGAAGACAATAAAAGCACTATTTTGCGTTATAATGCATTGTAATTATAGCAACCAAGGACAGTTAGAACCCTTCATTCAGATGTCGTGGCCTCAATCCAGGCATGATTAATATTCACAGGCCAATCTGCCTGACAGCACCCACATGTTGAAATCCCTCATAATACCCCTGAAGGAAGAATTTCCAATATGCTCCCCATTCATTTCCAAAGGAAACCCTTGCACTCCATTCATAAAATCGATAATCTGGGCTATTCTTCTTTCACTGCTACCATCTCCAAATATAAGAATGAGGATCCCCTTTAGGGCATGATAAACATATCTGCCATGATACACCAATTAGGACACATCCTCGAGAACAAAGGAGCACATAACCCTTTCATTGAAACAACCCTTGCCACTCTCCTTCAATTCACAAGAGTCCTGGCATACAAGATTTTTATCTCCTTGCCTGGTCCCTCTGACATTGGGCACTCCAAGACAAGGAGTATCAGATCTTTTCACATTGATTGATGATGGCTCAGATGACTCCTCCACTTCAGGCACAGACAGAGATATTTGATGAGGTCTTCCAGTCTTCATTGACAAATGCTTTTGGGGGTTTTCAGTCACCCTTCATTGCTATTTATATTGGTTTCATTACTCCCTTTGTTAGTGGCACATTATTTTATTTTGTCTTATGTATTTTTATTGCCTTTTTAAGGCTTCTAGGCTTCTCTCTTCCTAGAACTTTCTATTGTTAACTGCTGTATCCTTGAGTCCCATTGAACTATTTTTGGTCACCTATGGACATTAATTTAATTTCTTTCTTTCTTTCATGTGTTATGTATTTGAGCAAAATAGGGGTCAAAAGCAAAGTGACAGGCCACCTTTATATAAGTTCATCACAATGAAGGGAAGCACAAGGAATAAGCTTGGAGCCCAGCAAGTCACACTAATCGTGCCTCATCCTCCACCGAAGCATGGACTGCTCGCTCCCCTCAGGAGGAAGGATACTTGTTTACCATAGCTCATAATAATTGATCTCTCTGCTTACATTGACTTGCATGCTGTTGCACTATACAACCACCAAGGTACAAGAACAGTAAAAAAATGATATGATCATGGATTGCTAGGATGCCATGCAATAGGCTTAACTGGTTAGAGTGCTAAGGGGGTGAACATGGAGAAACATGTCTTGGAGGGTAAATTTACAATATAAAAATTGCCTTGAGACATGAGGGAGATGTCTATAAATCTCCAAGAATTTTGGCAAGGAAGCAAGCTGTGTGCAGTAGAACGAGGCTTGCTTGAGTAAAGTGACCAACTTTCAGTTGGAGTTGCCCAAGATGAAAAATAAGGAGGTTGGGCTTAAGCAAAAACAAAGGATGAAAGCTGAGATGGGGAACTAGAAGAAGGAATCAAAGCTACAACCTTCAAATTTTTTGAACAACAAAAAGAAAGAGACGGCTCTTTTCCACGAGGCAGATCAAAATAAAACATTGTTGAAGGGGTTGGCATGATTGAGATGCATCACTAACAACATCACCAATGGCTACTTATTCCAGAATCCTAGAGCTTCAGTTTCATTGATCAAGAGTACTCGTCCAATGATGAGGACTTCACATATGTTGGTGACACCACTGTCAATGCCATCATCAATGGCTTCCCTGTCAAAGACCCCGTTGATAGAGGTATAACCAATACCTGAGTCACTTGATCCACCCATTTGCCTCCCAACCTTTATTGAAGTCGTCAAGGATGGCAACCAAACTTAGAGGACGGGATTGATGTAGACCATGATTGCGATCCTTGTATATAGTCCACGAGGAATAAATGAAATGAAAGTTATTTCAATAAAATCTATTATTAGTGATGTACAAAGCCTGGATTAGCTAGAGAGTTTCTGGAAAAAACTGAGTTCGTTTTTGACCACATGGTTTTTTCCAGAAACTCTCTAGCTAATATATTGCACCGTGGAAATACTCTTGCATTAAAAGACCGGATTATTCTAAAATCAGTAGCAGTTGTGGTTTGGGTAGTTTTTCATGGTGATGGCCGTTGCCGGTTGACTAGTATATATGTGAATTGGATTGGAGGGTTTGGGGATCTCCACCTGTGTCCACAAATCAGTTTGTAAGTTCTTCAGGTCTGACTCTAGAGATAGATCATACATCACAGAAAGATGCATGACATTTTTCGAATTTGATTTCATATTTTGTATATTAATTGTTCCATTTTCACTATAATACAATTATATTGTGGTGTGTTAACTTCATATCTTACAAATGACGGCCCTATCCATGTATTATATTTAATTGATGGATGTTTGAGGTCTTTTATGACTTCAATAAGGTGTTTATTAGCCTGCATGTTTATTGAAATATTTTGATTTGTAGTATGTTAAGTTTAAATGCATTGCTCTTGATTATGTAAGTAGTCAATTCCAGATATGTTGTTTTTCATGCCATGGAATAAAGTTATAATCTTATATTTCATTTGCAGAAGATACAGACACAGAATCTGTCAAGACTTCCATCAGGAGCATCTCTGAACTCTCAATTAACTGGCCTTTCCCAAGGTGGGCAATCCGCTATAGTCCCAAGTTCACTTCCACATACCCAGCAGTGGTCAAAGATGCAACAGGCCAACCTATCCCCTTCATCTTCTCCTTCCTACCAACTTCAGCAGCATCAGAGGCAGCAACAAGCCCAACTACAACAGCAGGCACCCCCATCACCCTCACAGCAACAACCAATAACATCTCATCCACAACAAGTATCTCAACAACAGAACCCATCACAACTGCAGCAACATCAGCTTCAACAATCTCTTCAGATGCAACCCATATCTCGTACGGCTTCCTTGACAGTCCAGAAGCCTTCAACACCCACAGGATCTCAATCTGGCACTCCTGCATCAAGTATTGCCATCCCAGCTGGAAGTAACAATCAAGGAACTGAAGGAAGCCCTCGGATTCTTGGAAAGAGAAGCATTGAAGATTTAGTTGCCCAGGTAAACCTGGATACTGATATCCTTGTTTCTTAAGGTGGAACATTCATGCATTATTTTAATAAATGATTATCTTCAATGCCTGTTATAAAATATTCATTTTAATACATGAATATTTTCAGTGCCTGCTATAAAATATTCAATGAGATCACATTTTGTAGTTTTTAACATTCATGTACACTGTTATAACTAATAGTATTCATGTAATGATTGGTGACTTGCTGTTTTGATTATTGTTATTTGTATATACTATACGTGTTATTTTTTCTCCTCTATTTGCTAACTGGAAATTATGGCTGTTCCACTGAAGAATGGATTTTTAGTGGTGATTTTGTGGGCAAACATTTATGACAAGAAACCAATAGCTATGTATTGTGAACGTTGAGGCTTACAGCTTAATGTAGTATAGTTTCCAAAGATACAGGGATGTTTGTATTACGTGGCTAATAGAACAAACTTCACATGAAAATTGTGGCTTCTATTCCTAGTTATGTTTCACTGCTCTTGCATGGAATGGTGGAACATGGGGGCTCGAAAGGAGCCTCTTGAAGTTCGCCCATCTGAAGCAGAAGAGGATCCTGGAGGGCATAGCTGCACAGAAAAAGTTACAGATCAATATATATATATATATTTGATATGATAAAGAGGGTTCTGTTGGGGTGCTCACCCTTTTCCGAAAAGAGATTACATTGTTTGTCAATGCAGAAGAAAAAGAAGGGAGATGGAAGAAATATTGAAGAGAACAGAGAAGAGGAGGAAGTGAGTTTAGATATACTACAATATACAAAAGTTATGAGTGGCCTTCTTAATTGTTTGTATCCTTTGTGTATCTGTCAGTGAATTCCTTCATCCTCTAGTAAAATTCCATGGAATTTTCTCGAGAGGTCAAGACCCGGCCAAATTCCTCAGCAAAGGCGGCTTGCATGTTGTACTTGGTGATGATCTGATTCAAGGTTACAGCTGGATTTGCTAGAGTAGTGTTAATAGGTGGCATACTTGGCAGATGGCTCAAGTGCTCAACCATCCAATAGTTGGCATTGAATTGGCCCACTGGTTTGGTTTTCCTGGCACGTTTAGAACCCGAGCTGGGAGTGGTTTTTGGAGTCTGAGAGAATGCAAATTGCTTAACCAGCCTGTCCTCCTTTCTGGCAGAAGACTGATGGCAGCCTGCATCAAACCATTTACACAATTTGAAATCCAGGGTGCCTATCCTGGCTAAAATGCGCTTGGAGGATGGCCCTTCCTGCTTTTCAGAATCATTTTTCTTCATACTGGGCTTGAATTTCAACGAGCTCTCCAAGTCCCTCTCTTGTCCACTTGCTTGCACTTGGCATAGTGCTTGTATCAGTCCTGGGGGGACGATAAAGAATCTAAAGCTGTTAGAAAATATTAGTCTCATAGGGTTTGCTGGACTGAAAGACTTGCTCCATAAATTATTGGAAAGTGGGGAAAGCAGGTAACACTGGCGCCAATGCTGAGATGAGTAGGGAGGGCTGGATGTGACTCTGGAGACTGACAGCGAGAACCAAATTAATTGCACCAATGATTCATCACAATTATAACAGCTGCGAATGTCTTCAAGGGTGATTGTTGGTCGAGAGGATGGGGGAATGGATTGAGCCATTGTAGAAGGCGGTGGGGAACGAAACATAGAGATCAGTATTGTGGAATGTAATCTCTGGTTCCACAATGTCACCTCTATGTCATACTGAGATCAGTATTTAATTACTGATTAGTATTTCTGAGTCACTATTATAATTCAATATAAATAAACAACGTATACTTGAGCCCAGAAGTGGACAAACTATTGTATATATATTGTTCCATATTGTTGGGGATTTTCTAGTTAGTAATCAGTCACAAACAGAATTTTTACATCACCACAGACTACAACTTTTTGACAGCACAGCAGATTTGGCAACAATGAGGAAAAATCATGTAGTCAATGCTTACAGCATTTTCTATCAGTGAACAGCTGTAAAATAGAGAGTGTAATGGTCCATACATGAAACGAATTAAGTGAATTACAATTCTCCTTGGTTAATTCAGATATTGCCTAAACCCAGTCAAATGTGTTTCTGTTTCCCTGGGAAGAGGTGGGGTTGATGCGGCAGGGATGTCCTCTAATCCCACTCCCATCCTCATTTCCTAGAGGATGCATTACATAGGGAACTTATCCCTGGGGACGCATCCCCTTGGCACATAAATTCTGTAGACTTCTTCCATCTGTTGAAACTGAATTCTGCCTGCTTTTTGGAAAAGAGAATTCATATTGCTTTTTAATGATCAAGATGTTTACATTTTTAGACATCCTGCCCCGCCTTTATATGTCAAAGCTGATAAAAAAATCCATTGCTTTTCTAAGGATCAAAATACTGTAAATTCAGGATGTCTTGCACAATTTTTTCTCAGTTTACTGCATGTATATATATGAGATAATTGTAATACTTTAGATTAAGTGGTAGTGTCCTGATGATTTTGTTGCATGATTCATGAACAAGCCCTAATTTATGGTTCTAAGGTGATATAGTAAAGCACTTCATTGGTGATTCTCATATATCATGATAAATGACCCCCCTAGAGAGGGAATGTAAGAGCCTCTTGGCAGGACCTGTTATCTATTTGATAGGAACATATTAGACCCTTTGATACTCTTTATCTTTTTGGGAGTGTAGGAGCCTTTGATTCTTGTTTTATGCTGGTTTATTTGTTTTTGCATGTACAAGAGTTAAAACTTATTATTATGGCTTGGAGGGAATGTAGGGGCCCCTTTGTGCTGCTCGTTAGTATTTTAGGAGCAAACACAAGAGCCACTTTATGTTGCTTGTTAGTGTCTGACTGGGGGATTTAGGAATCCCTTTTGTTTTTACTCATTAATTGTTTTGGAACATGAGAACCTCAAATTTATTTTTGTAGCTTGTTCCCTGGAAGAAAACATAGGTGTTATAATAATGTTGAGAAGGAATGATATGGTGAGTTGGTTGTATCCACTAGATAGTGACCTTGACTCTTTAGGAGGGAAGGACGATGAATGACATGTGGCACCTGCTATGAGAGGCTTGCGGTAGATTTGATGATAACCTCTTCACTCTAGGGATTCAATAGGATATTTAATTATCGCCATATCATAAGAATTAACTAGTTGCATTTCCACGCTACTGACTCTTCAATTTTTTCTGTCAGTTGTGTTCTAGGAGCAAGAAAACCATCTTGTAATGTAGTGTAGTATGCATATGATGTTAGCAAATGTATGCTGAGAGAATGAAGAGAAAATAGAAGTATGCATCACACACACTCGCTTGTGTGACCATCCTTTTATTTTTTCACAAAGTGGTTACATTAGTCGGGAGGTTTCATAACCGTCTATTAGTTAGTCATTAACTAATAACTAATTATAACTTTAAAACCCTTCCTTGATTACTAAACCAGAGACTACTCCAAGTTTGTTCTGAAATTTTAAAGATACAATGGGACCAAAGAGTTTAGTCATTACATTTATAGATTGTTCTAAATATATCAATATGAAATCCACTGTCTTCTGACATTGTGCTGTTGTGCAATGCAAGAACTTTGGTGTAGACAAAAACCAAAAAAGATAGCCAACAATAAAATCATCTTTGGCTGAAAACTCCGGCTCGATCTCCATAGTTCTGCATTCAAAATCCTGGAATGTTGTTCAAACAAAATATACCAGGCTCATGGAGCTTGCTTAAGTTCGTATAGGGTCTTAACCATCTTGCAAACTGAATGATCACGACCAACCTGAAAACCTTCATGAAGCACCTTGAAGACCTCCTTGTCCAAATGTCCGCTCAAGAAACCAAACTGAGTTGATATGGAGAGAAGCAATTGCAAAGTGATCATCTTCACATTAAGAGGAATAAAAATCAATTCCTTTGTAACGGTGGGAGTAAAAATCAATTCCGCAATATGAGAAGAAACAATCTCCTCATTTATTCTCTCTTGCCATGAAAAACCATTTGCAGCAAGATGAGCCAATGCTTGTGACTTTGGCATATCATTTGGCTACATAACTTCCTGTGCATGTAACTGAGGTTGAGTAGTTGCATCCTCCTGCACGTGCTTGATAGTGGATATTCCCTCCACCACTAGTGCATGTAAGTTGACTGGATCAAGGTCAACAAGCCTATAATAAGTGTCTTTATTTTTCACATCCTATATGGTGGAGTCTCCCTCGACACGTGCATGTATATTGATTGTGGTTGGGTCAATGAGCCTATACAAGCCATCTTGCCCAATGCCTTGGGCAACCACCCTATCCTGTTTGACATCAGACACAATACACTATTTTTTAGAGAGATGTACAAAAATGTTGGGATTCTCGGTTAAGTGATTAACATATAAGATATTTTTATTCATGCTAGGGACATACCTAACATTCCTTACTATTATTTTTCTAGCATTATTCAATACAATGCTAATGTCTCCTATCCCCTCTATTGCAGATGACTAACCAATAGCCAATAAAACTGAATTAGAAAGGTTTGTATTTGCAGTAAATTTGACATAGTAGTTCTTACAACATGAGAAATGGTAGGATGCATCCAATGAACCAACAATTGGTAATACTCTTCTTCAGAATCTCATCCTTCATCAATTGTTGCGACATTTGTTGCTTGATTGTTTTGTTGGAAAAGTGTGTATTGTCGCTTCTGGCAATCCTTTTTGAGATGCCCAACCTTATGATAGCAAAAACATTTTACTTGATATATAAAAGATGAATCAACATGGATACGTTTCCACTTCCTTTTTGATTGAGCAGCTGATGCACTCTCTGTTTGTCCAACACTAGACTCATTTTGTGCTTGTTTGCATTTTTTTGCAACAAATAAGGACTAACTTGATCAAACATCAGGTTGTTACTTTTCGTCATCAAGGGTATAGCCTCCATGAAAGATTCATAGGAGGATGGTAAATTGTTTAGAGCTAGTGCCACCATATCATCGTCATCCACCTTTTTGTTGATGACTGACAATTGGTTTTAGAGATCTTTCATTTGGAGTAGGTGTTTTGACAAAGACTCATCCTCGGTCATCTTTGTGGAAAATAACAGATTTTTCAGGGACAAAACTTGGCTTTTCTCCAAGGTTTGGTATTTATGCTGCAAATTGGTCCACAACATACTTGCCACAATGGTATTCTAGACCTTAGTAGTCATGTCATCTGACATAGATTGTTTTAATAACAAGGTCTCCTTATGACGTTAGTCATAATCCACAAAGTTTGTTTTAGGGCTTGTTTCAATGTCATTAATGATTTTATCACAATCACAATATTTCGTGATTGTGAAAATCTTTTGACTCCACACAGTATAGTTATGGCTAGTTAACTTCTGTGCTTCCTGTAGAACCAAGTTTTGTAGGTTGGTCATTTTACACTCAGAAAACAATAGATCGGGGATATTGACCCAAAATTTAATGCAACAGGGAAAAAACTATTTTTCTAACCTGGAAATCATTGCAACTACAATTTTTTAATCCTGCTGACCTGGAAATCAATGCAACTTATACTTTTTGATCTGGAATTTAATTCAATTGTTTGACGAACCTGTAAATAAATGTTGAAGGCACGAGGATTGGTTCATCTTGTTGCAAATGGCTTTTCACAATATGAGGGAATATTGATGAGGAGATGCTTTCTTCTGTATTTCTTTTCCCTTTGTATTTATTTTGCTTCCTGTTGTATCTCCTCTGTATTACTTTATGACTTGCTCTTGTCTCTCTCTTCGTTTAAGCTCTATTGAGCCTTCACATTTTGAACTGACGTTTCTGTTGCGTGATTCCTTTCTGGTTTGCGTTTCATTCCTTAACTACCCTTCTGCGATTTTTCACCACGATTCTCTTTGCCGGTGGCCTTGTTCACTAATTTGTGCATTTCTACTGTTCTGGTTCACGGCCCCTTATTTGCACTAATGCTTTGTTATGAGTGTGTTCATTATGACCTCCACCCCTTGCTGTCGATCTTCTATACCTGACATCTTACTATTTGTACCCTCCTAACCAGGGCTTCCTCGAACAACATACTTCGCTTGTACCTCGCTTTGGGCTTCCTTGAGTGATTGGCTCTGATGCCAATGTTAGCAAATGTATGTTGATATAATGAAGATAAAATGGAAGTATGTGACACACTTACTCACATGTGACCGTTCTTATATTAATCACAAAGTGCTTACATCAATTGGGAGGTTCTATAACTGTCTACTAGTTAGTCATTAACTAATAGCTAATTATAACTTTAACAGATGATGTACACACTTTATTATTGTTTTTTATAATTAATAGTCTGTTACATCTAGCATGAAGATAACATACACACTTTATTTGCAGCTCACTGTACCCACAAGCTTTATTGACTATTTATCGTAATACATGGGCATTAGTATAACTTTGACTTTACTTTTTTACCTGCACTTCTTATGATTTCAGAAGGATAATTATCATAAATGGGTTGCTTGTAATGATGAATGCATGGTTACCAACTTTCCAGAACACATCTGCCAAAACACTAGTGAAATGGAATTATTATTGTTTCAATGCTCTACCAATGAAAATGTTTATTGTCCTTAGTATTGTTTGACAAGGTACAATATGAATAGAGTCCACATTGATGTTTTCAAATTCTTGGCTGTTAGGTTCCCTGTTAGTCTGCCACAATAATTTGGATTGCTTCAACAGTGCAACAGGTCTACATTTTAACTTTTACCAAACTAAAACAATTTGCATTTCCCAACTTTGTTTCATTCATCCAGGTATCAGAGAAAAGGGTTATAAACAGCAAACCAGTATTAATTCAGGCTGTCAATATATTATCTTTGGCTGATTAGCCAGTTTATGGAAACATACGAATATATGGTATTAAAAAACAAGCATTGACTTAGGTTTTTAGGTGATTAGAGATCCGGCTTGCATTATTTAACAGGTAGCCCAATTTTTTTTCGTATCCTGGCATCCAGAAAATCCAAACGGTCTTTTATTGTAAGACATTTCTGCCAGCCAATAACCTAATAGAGCCAAATTCCTTAATTAATACAAAGAGGAATTCTGGCACGATGAGTCTAATGGAGGACTTCTGAATACTCTTTGTGGTCTATTAGCAAGGGTCACACATCAGCGTAGTTATTTGGCAACACCCATATCTGGCAATATTTTACCTGTATGGCGGTTGCTTATATGCTAAGATCTTATCACTGCCAGTTTGGACAGAAATCTCTTGCTCAAATAAAATTTGATAAGTTGAGTGGAAAAGATCTGCCTGCCCCAGTATGCACTTATCTATTAAAAGCTGCAAAATACATCACAATAAATGTCATCTTTTTGATTGTATTATTGTTATCCCAGTAGAGCAACTGTTTTCCAATTGCCTTTTGGCGCTATGACCTGGATCCAAGATTACCAACGTTGGGAAATTGGCTATCATCAACGAGTCCGTTCTTGTAAAAGTAATGTAATAGGAAGTTTTCTATTTTGCAGTGTAATAGTTCTCCAGTGGTTTTTGTTGAGCAGGGAATGCAATTGTAGAACTGCTAAGACTCAGAGAAATTAACTGCCAGTCAATAAAGTCGCATCTTTCTAAATGGCATATGTAGAAATTTGACCCTTTATTAAAAGATGAAATATTTATCAATTCAGGCTAAGCTCTCATGCAGCAGTTGAATTATGGAGATGGATAAATATGGTCTGAGAAGAACATCTATGTTTGCTTTGCAAGCAAGGAGAAATTTAGGGTGAAGGCAAGTGATGCTGCACCATTCACGAATGAGCAAATAAAGCAAGACACACTCAACAGGGCATGAAGATTTGAATAGTTTACATAGCTTGTTGAATTTGCTGACTAAACAAGTGGGAATTTATATTAAAGATGTTTTAGAGCATCAAAAAGTGAGCAAAAATAGGCTTGAGGCAGAAGGCAGTTGAGCTGCGAAACACTTATCTAAATTATTTTTGTATTTTGCCCAATAAATTCTACAGGGTCTCCTGCAGGCGCAAATATAAATGCATCTATTCATTCATAACAATTTTCTGAATTGAGAAACTAAATTTATTTTTATTTATTTCTGTAATCAAGAGAGTGATCTTGCAAAACAGTTTCAGGGAATAGGAATGACTATATAACATGATACGAGGAGTAATTTTTGGCTATTTTGCCTGAATGACAACTTTAATCCTACTTTAGTTTTCTAGAGAATTAACTGTTTTTCTGTGCAATTAATCATTATCAAATATGAATCAATTGATTTTTGATTTTGTCTATTTAGACCTATGCTTGTCATGTATGCAGGTTGACCCAACCATGAAGCTAGATCCTGACGTTATCGACATGCTTTTAGAGTTGGCAGATGATTACTATCAATCGGTAAGGTCTTTAATTACTGTTGGCTATCATTTATTACGTGTTACATTATGCTATCATCCCGAGAAGAAAAAATGTTGATTGTGTTTAGAACTTTTTAGCTCTGACAGCCAGACTTCTGACAAAATAATGGAGACAGCATGTTTTTCAATAATATAGTGACTGAAATTCCTGGTTTATTTTCCATCAATTCAGAGTAGGTGCTGCATAAATTGCTTTATTGAAATAAATCTCTGGGTCTTCATGATTTTTTAAATTCAACACCAACGTGCCTTTGTTGTGACGGCTCAAACTTACAGATAAAATGTATTTTCAGGATTGATTTTTGTTACAATGTACTATGTTGTGGTAGTTTCTGATTGACAAGCTCACATACATCTTTTTATTTGCCATTGTAGCCAGCTGGTATGCCAGAGTCGCTTTGTGACAGAATTTTATACTTATATTGAAACAGAATTGATAGTTACTATGATTTTCATGAAAAGTTGAGTCCAGAGTCACTGCTTGCTTTATATAATATATTTGTTGGAATTTCTTATAACTCTTTTACTGACATGATGCAGTATGTTACAGAGTCTTTATCAAATTTATAGTAGTTACTCTTGATGTAATATAAGCAACATTCTTAATCAGATTAATGCAAATGGTGATGTGTGTGTTTCCTAATAGTGAATATTTATCCTATATACCTATACAATCTATAATGATCAATCATATCCAGTAATCAGTCAGTGGGATTATCTGGTCAAATCTGTGGACCTCAACATATGGCCAACAGTTAGAATCTAAAGACTTATTTAGGTAGGATATTAGGATACCGATAAGTGATAAAGCTCAGTGAGGTTTGTCAGCGACTCATCATAATGGTTTGTTTCGATCTTCCTTTCCATTGAGATTGAATCCTGTTAAGCTATGTTTTGCTATAGCTGGAGATGGCAGATGGATCACCGTAGTTCTTGTTGGCTACAGATTGTGTTATTTCATATTATAGAGTATCTTGGACCAGATGTTGCCACTTCTTGATCACTATTATTTTTTCTTTTGATATCACTCTTTCAGTTTCTCTACCTCACAAGGTTAGATTGTGTTATTTCATACTATAGAGTATCTTGGACCAGATGTTGCCAATCTTCAGTTTCTCTACCTCACAAGGTTTTCTCTCTCATGGATCTTCTCAAAGCTATCCCCACGGGTGTTTACTTTTTCCCTCAGCCACTTTTTGTGTTCCTCCAATTATTGTGTGGAATAATTTTGAACATTGACTTTTATTCTGCCAGTCATGATAGTGCTGACGTTCCACAGCCTTTAAGATAACCTACAAGACTATTACGAAATCTTGGAATGTTTATATATTTAGTTTTCGGTAAAAGAGTCATTACAGTAGAAGAATCATCTTCGGTTTCACCCTTCAATACAGAGTCCAGACATCTCTTTGTATATGTCTGACCATTGGCTTCTCTATCATGGACACAATTTGCATTGCAAACTTCTCACTGCATCTTTCTTAACAGAATTTGGCTTCTTTGCCATCTTCACATTTACAAAGTTTTCTTTCGAGTATTTTTATCAAATTTTAATACTATCGAGTACAATTGCAATTTCCTTTTTGTTTTTATCTGGTTTCCACTGTGTGAAACTTTCTATTACCTGTTGAAATCTCAAAGATATTACAATTAAAATTACCCATTGCGATTTGGATACCTAATGGCTGTTGTTGTAGGCAGGACAAATGTTTTGCCTAAGGTTGGGACTTCCCTTCCACATTGGATAACCTATAATGGCATTGAGAGAATAAAAGAGGGAGAGAGAAGATAGAGATGTACTTGGTCATGCCAACATATGTAAAAAACACGGGTACAATGGGAAAGATCTACAAAGTTTTACAAAAGTAGCTCAAAAAAGGCCACCAAGATAAAAACGCACAGAGGGTATTCAAAATTTCTTAAATTTTTTAAAATTTTTGCAATGTAGTAATGACCGACACTTAAATCTCAAGAATTAGTTGGATATACGGTTTTTGGCAAGTGTTAAAGGAAGGTACTTAGGTAGGAGAAATTAGGATGAACTCGTGCACTCTAATATTTTCAATAATGGGTCATAAAAGAATATAATACACTCAAAAAATCTCATGAAAACAGCCTCCATCATTTTTTTTATGAAGCTAAAGAAAGAAATGAGAAGTAAAAACCATCTGTGTCCCTGTTGGGTCAAGTTAGCCCACAAAAGTCAAGAGGGCCCAGAATGAATGTTAAGAAACTTTGTCAATACAAAACCGTTAATTTAATATTTTGCATTATTTCAACAAATAAAATAGGTTCATGGACATTTGGTGATAAGTTTCATGTTCATTTTCCATAACCTGATCCTCTGCATTTGTTCTTTGCCTTTAGATGATTCTGCCGCTTCATTACCACATGGACAAATTCTGTTGATTTCAAAATGCTTGATCTGGTTGGAAAGACATTGTTCCATATGACCACCTTGTCTTTTTAGAGCTTTTATTGTGTCTACTGAGAACGGAGTTTCAATTCAGTATTTCTTCTAACTTTATTTTGGTCTTTTGAGATTTTAACCTATATGCATGTTTTATGGCAGCGGGTACTTGTAACTAAGAATCTTCCATTTTATAGGATCTTGATGTGTGGGTACATGTAACTAAGAATATTCCATTTTATAGGATCTCGATGTGGTGTGTTCCTCTCGTATAGTTGTGATTATACTAGTACAGATATCTTAATTAAATTAATCTAAAAAACGCTGATAGATATCAATCTAGCTTCATCACCTTCCCTGTGAATTTTTTGTTGAGTGGTGATATATAGACTCAATCTATCTACACCACTATGTTGGACTCAAAAAAATCCTTTGGGGAAAAATGGGGGCTCCAAACACTACTATATGCATTAGAGATCACAATTTTAAGAAAAAAATGTCTTATGACAGTCAAATGGACGTCAAATTTAAGGTTTCCCATTAGTTATGCACTCACGGACATTACAGCCCACCACCACCCCTGGCTGCCATTTTAGGACGCTTATTGGTGTAAATATCATGGTAACTGCGAGACACTTATTTTGACCCTAGGGACGTGTCTCTAGTTGGGTATGCGTTGAATAGAAAATGATTGATAAACCAATACAAGAGAAGCAATACTAATAGAATTTTTATGCTAAAATTTGATTAGGATAAATTGCACACACTATTACACAACACACAAGATTTCACTTGGGAAATCCTTATGGGAAACAAATTGTTGACGCAGTGGATTGCACCCTCTGAAGGGAGGCTCAGCGCTTTTCCTTCACACGGCACAATGGAGACATTCCTCTTGCTGTGGGTGGCAAATGTGAGGGATGAATCCCTAGATTAGGGGCTAGCTCCCCTTGATGCACCTTGAGGCCCTGGATTTCCTACTGTTAACAATGGGGGGATGAAAAGGGAGAGAAATACTGAAATCAGAACCTAAACTAAAGCGGTGATGCACCAAAATAGTTGGTTTATTCAGTGTTGACATACATTTTACACCAGAGAGAAGCAAGCATACACTTCATTCAAATGAGAACCTTTCTTGCATCAGTGTTTCAATAGGGGATCTTGTGGAGATATAGGGAGGAAAAACTATCAGAGGTGTTTTAAGACACTATGAACAGCCTGTTCACATGCATCTATACTCTGAGCTGAACACTTCTTGTTGACCTAGAAGAGAAGAACTCACAATACACTTGATATGTTGGCATAAACTTATGAAAGCATGAAAAGAAAATGACTTAACACAAGATAAAACCATAGACATGCAAAAGTGCAAGCTCAAATGGAGGCAAAAATGCTTCTTCTGATTCAAGGTAAATTCCTTCAGGGCTTCGCCATACAAAAATGATAAGTTACAAATATATAGAGAACTGAAAACAAGATAGTTGACAAATCAAGGAATGAAAACCCATGCTGAGTTAAACACTTCTGCAGAGACTAAAAGACCATGCTACTGTCATTCTTCCAATTGCGTATGGGAGAGCCATGCTGTAGATGTCCAAGTCGCCGCCCTTGCTGTCCTGGGCCTGCAAAAGCATGGGAGACCATCCCCATTAACTGACAAGGCCATTCCAAGTTGTTGTGACCGACTATGCTCTCTTCAATACCTGGATGCGACTTGGATGCACATTAATGGTGAAGCGTGAAAACACGGGACGCTGGTCTCTATAGTTCAAAAACCAATCTATTTTATTGGTTTTTGGTAGATATATTTCACCAAATGAATTAATTCTCCTTGCTGAGTCGTCTATGCCACTTGTCTTGGTCTAAGTGGTCATTGATTATGTCATTTGTCTTTGTCAGCAGCTGGACTGTACCTTGTTTTGTCTTTTTCGCTTTGTCTTTGCCCATGTCTTGTCTCTTTCCTTTGACTTCTCCTTTGCCTTGGCCTTTTCTTTGCTTGCTCTTTGACTTATCGGGCCTTCTTTGTCTTGGCTTTTTGTTCGGACATTTTGTCTGAAGGAATTCTTTTTTTTGATTGCTTCTTTTCCCGAAGGGCACGTGCCCCTCGAGCCTTTTGTCTTTGTTCTTCACTTTCTCAAGGTGCCCTCCGCAAAGGCACTTTGTGCCTTGAAATGCCCCTTTGGAACTTTTGATTTGGTCTTGCCACCAACCAAGGTGCCCTCTGCAAGGGCACATACCCTTCAGACTTTTTGCAAATGTCCTTCAAGCTGTCAAAATGCCCTTCGAAGGAAATCCGTTGCCTTTTGCGAATTGCTTTAGACCATTTTGGGTTCTTCAATCGCTTATACTTATAAAAGTAGACAAGTAATGCCCCTGCATAAACTCGGTTTGCACTTGGCAAAGCAAAATGAGGGAAACCCCTGGGTTTTTCATGAGAAAGTTCTGGTAGAGAACATTTTTGCACAAGGCAGCAGAGGGATGATCTAGTCAAAACATAGATTGGATGACTTTTGCAAAGAAAAAGGAGGGGGTGCCCAATTTTGGCTTGCAGGACCAAAAATTGGTCAACACAAACCTAGCACAATAACCTCCTTTACTATTGTACTAATTTATTAGTCTTGCAATACGATAATGTACTCAGTGCTGCTCTACTCCTATTGCATGTGAGAATATATATAGGCACTTTAATAGGTAACTGTCTAAGCAATCTTGCAATACCATGGGTACCAAAACCATGGGCCAAGAATACAACCCATAACAATTCCCCATAAAACTATTGGTGATAACATCGCCCATATTATTACTATAGTTAAAAATATATATAGGATCACCAAAACTTGTATTCATTTTCAATGTTTTTTTTCTCAGAGGCTCTCCTTGGCCCCCCAAACACCACCACTGAGGTGATGCTCCGAACCCCAATTGTCGTGTTTGGCTATACAATACCTAAGGGGTGTAACACATGCAAAGTATACAACATATATCCAATATGTATTCCCTGTATTGAAAACACCAGTGGAAATGTTTGCGAGGAGACTTGGTTGAAGTTTCCTAGTGTCTCTTAGAGATGTCTCTCAGGTTTCCAAAGATCTCTCTTAGGTTTCCAAAGACATCTCTCGATTGGGATAGACGTATCTACAGGGGACACATAAGTCTCCTCACTTTTACATTTAAAAAAGAGATTTTTCTTGTGGGCGGGGTGTTTTTGGTAGTAAAGAAGACATGTATGACAGGTTTATTTTGAAGGACCCAAGAGATTGGTGGCACAATCATGGATAAGACGCCTTTGATTAAAAATCACTTGCAATAAGGTTTTTCTCACATGTAGCTAGTTCTTCTGTATGTGAGAGGAATACAGTTTTGTTTATTCATTGAAGAGGAAGTGACTTTGGTCGAATAAGTTAGAGAAACTAGTTCATATTCATAGCACCCTTTGGATTTTGTCTCATATAAACCCTGTGTACAAGGATGGTCTTACAAATTGGGACTAAATATCATCATGGAGGATGAGGAAGCTGAACCAAATGCCCTCAATGATTTACCCCCAGTTCCATTGCCCCTAGAAGAGGCAAAGCTTAAGAGTGATGCATACCTAGAGAGTAACCTGATAGAGGATTTCGAGCAAGAAAACTTAGTCGATGAGGAGCATGAATTTGCAGATGATTGATTGTTCCTGTATATCTATAATTTGTCTTATGTTTTTGCATGGCAATTTGTTGGCATATGTAATGTCCCTTTCAGGGTAGAATTAGAACAATTTGGGTTTTCCAACAAACCCTAACATAAACGCATGCAACTTCTGATTTTCTGATTCAAACCCTAAGCAAATAAAATTTAGAATTCTGTAGATGCCAATTTTAGGGCACAAATACATTTTTTTTTCACCAAATAATTGCCCAAAATTCAGAAATATTACAACCAATAATAGTAGATTCAAATCTGATTGTTATTATCAATTCAATAGCTGAAAATATTATAAAAATCACCAGCAATGTATGTATGCCTTCAATAGAATATTTAGGCATGAATAAGCCTTGCAAAATG
Organism: Torreya grandis; assembly: GCA_037957365.1. NCBI lineage: Eukaryota > Viridiplantae > Streptophyta > Pinopsida > Cupressales > Taxaceae > Torreya > Torreya grandis. The sequence continues at coordinate 2,771,108 of JARHVA010001134.1, forward strand.
TACTTTCAACTCCAAGGGGGGGTCGCCACCCTCCAAAACTCGTTTGCTGCCCTCACAAAGCCCTGTAAGGTGGTTCATTGCCCTAGAAAAGGGCCTCCAACAGCTTTGTCACACTTACAAGCCCTTCCAATTGCTGTGCTCCCCGCAAAAGCTGCCCTAGAAGTCTGAAATTGTCAATTTGTGCTCAATGTAACCCTTGAAATAGAGTTACTCTGCTGAAAATTAAAGGTTTTCGTCCTTATTTTAGTCTTCCAATGAAAGGTTTCGTCTTCAATGGATGTAAGTCAAGCAAATCATGCCCAAACTTATGATTTCAATTGATTAAAATAACATGCTCCTTAATGAGTCTCCTCTTTTTTATATCCTTTCCCTTTTAAGTCAAAGTAAAGTAGAATCAAGTTGCTAACATAAGTCACTTTTTGGCAACTAAGACTATTATTTTACTTTAAATATTTAATTTAATGTTTTTTTTCTAATAATAATATTATTCTAATCTCGAAAAAGGGGACATTACATCATATCAGTATGTACTCCCGACACTACATTAAATTACTAAATTTCAAGTTTCAACCTTTAATTAGAGTACAATTTATATGTTTATTGACGTTTTTTTATGTGGTATAATTGTACTTCAATTTTTACAATTTTATACATTTTGCATTCATAGTTAATGTATTTTTATTTTTTCATTGTTTTAAACTTTGATATTATATATTTTGTTTTCGTATTTTGCTGTCTCCTTGTACCCCCATTCCCTATTTCGGAAACAATGGCATCCCGGTCCTTGTACACATCTCCCATACCCTTTACTTGTCTCCTGGGGATTGTGTCATATGTATCTACCCAATCTGTTAGCTCTTCTCATCTACGTACTTTGTCAATGGCGAGGACTATTTCTTAGAGGACAAATATCTTTTATGTATGGCCCTGGTGTACATGTCTCCCACGGTTTATCCATAGGGTGATTAGCTTTTCCACGCATGTAGATGGTTATTTAGAGTCATAAGTAGAGGGAAGACCCTTATGCTTTGGGTCTAAAGTGGATTTGGCTAAGAATAACAAAGTAAGTCATCACTTGTCCCATGGTGTCTTTAGGGAACGAAGCCCTAAAGTTAGTTGCTGGCTCGTGGAGTGACATTGATCGCTAAATGGCAGACGTAGTCATCACTTGTGCTATGGTGTCTTTAGGGAATGGAGCCATAAAGTTAGTTGCTGGCTCGTGGAGTGACATTGATTGCTAAATGACAGACTTTGGGTGTTTAGTTGTCCACATGGAGATATGAGTTGTTTATAATGCCTTCCTTAATGGTGCATGAGTTCTGGAGGATCATTTCATAATGTTGCTTGACCAAGATATACCCCTAGTGCTTGAGTAGGATTTTGTGACTGACTATTGGATTACCCCTAGTGCATGAGTGCTTGACCATTTTTTATGTAAGTAACCTTGTAGTCTTCTGCGTCTTTTCTTACAGGGAGAAATGTCTCACAGTAGGTAAGTTTTTGAATTTCTTTAAAACTCCAAATTGTGAAACAAAAGCTAAATAATGACATGCTGCTTTTTCCATTTATTTCTTTTCAGGATCAGTTGTAGTCTTACTAACTTTACTGATGTTATGGATGAAATTTTTACTTCATCTAAATGTGTAAAAGACCTTAGTTGCACTTAAAAGCCGAGTACTCTACCATTGAGTTAGCAATTCTTATTTGCTATTTGGAGATTGAAGTGGCATACAAAGTTATTCCATATGAAAGGACAAATCAGGGATAAATAGAATCTATAAACAAATAGACTCTTATGGAAAAATAAAAATTCAAGGATCTATTTATTTAAATCTACCATTTATGAATCAAATCAGAAAATCTCTACGGATCAGGTTATTTTTGTTCATCAAGTGAAATCACGAATAGTGGACCTAATAAAATATTCGCTGATGACTATGACTGGCGCTCACTCGACTGATGACTAGCTCTCCCGATGCTCACTCGACCTATATAGGATCAGTTGGACATATTAGCTTTTCCATTGTACACTGGCAGGTAGATCTAATGTGTTTGTAATTTGTCTGTCTATTCATTCATTGCTACCTCTGTTTTATCTCTAAAAGGGTTCCTTCAACTCTAGGGTTGTGCCAGGTTCATTGCCCTGGGGAAAAACCATTTAATTCATATATGCTAAAGTATCATGGTATATTTATGCATCCCATTGGGTCAGAGGCTTCTCTATCATCCAATTGTCTTAGTAGTACGCTCGTGGAGCTAAATGGGAAGTATCCTAACTTGTAAAGATTTGATCAAGTGAACTAGCTTCCCATTTAAAATTTCCCAATTTCAGAGCTTAATCTTGTGGCTTGTATAATATGTTTTATCACAATTGGCAGTGAATCTGGGAACAAGGACAGGTACCCCCTGTCCGTACCCACATCTCCTGGCATCTCTCTCTCTCTCTCTGTATATATATATATATATATATTATTCATGTACCTCATGCCCTGATTTGAAAATTATGCCCATATCCCTGTACTCATACCACATGTCTCCTAGTAATTGTGTTTTGTACACCAAATAAAGTCTTTATAGAAATGGGATATGCAGTGATTTGATCTACTTTGGAATGGTGATGAAAGCAAAAATTGTATAAACCAGAAGTGGGATGGATTATGATTATAATGCATCCTTTGTTCTAAGCTGTTATTGATTATTAAAATATAAAAGCATAATTGAATAAAATGCCATTCTAGTTATCTGACTGATGATGGTAGCAGTAGCACTATTCATTTATATGATTAAAGTTGGTCTTTATTGTTATTTCTTAAGCAGGCAGAGATCAATGCAATTGCATATGCAAAACATCGAAAATCGACCACTGTAGAAGAAAAGGATATGATATTGCATTTAAGTGAGTTGTATTAATTATTTCAATTGTAGATTTAATAATGTAATGGAGCATGTAATACTCTTTTTCTTCATTGATTCATAAAATAGTGCAAATGAAAGAAAGATAATACCTCAGGCCAAAGAAATTCATGCTTGCTGTTTTCTTAATAAAGAGGATCTTGTTTGCTGTAGATAAAAACTGTCATCTGTCAATCCCTGGCTATACTACCAAGGAATTCAACAAAAATAAGAAGCCGGTAAGAATTGTTTCTGTTCCCTTTCTTTTCCTGTTCTAATGTAAAGACCTTCATGTAGCAAAATAGGGCTCTAGACTGCTATGGTTCTGGAATCTATGCCCTTTAGGTCATGCTGATTTTCTTTTAATTAGATATAATTGAGAATATAAAAGATTGTTGACGCATGATGAGGGCCATAGTATTTTGCACGGAATTCAAGTCTCTTACATACTTTTATTTTATTTTTTTGTGAGATTTGTTTAGTCTTTTGAAGAGGCTCATGTGGAACGGCTTGCCAAGGTATATTTATTCCACTTCCTCCTATTCTATATGCACCCCAATTTGCTCCGGCTTCAATTGTTTCTGTTACTTAGTCAATTGCCCTGGAACTGAGAAATTAAAGTCGATAAATGGAATAATTGTTTGAGTGGAAGTCATGAGTGTATCAGTTTTTATAATTCATTTACTGATATAATTAGGTTCAAAAGTCAATGGCAGCGCCACAAATGGAATCTGAGGCAGTCCTTAACAATGGTGCTCCAGGACCAGTCACTGGAAACTCTAATTCTGGAGTTCAGGTAGCAAAAGCGCTACAGAATTCAGTTCCAATTGTTGCATCTTCAATGGGATCACCTGGGGTACAAAAAAATCCTAGGTTTTGAAAAATAATTTGTGGCAAAAATAAAATAACCACCAGAGCTATCCTCTGTAAATATTTGCGGGCAAGGTTGCTATTCAAATTTGCAGCCCCATAATTTTCCTTTTGCTCTTATTTCTGCACAGTATTATTGGTTTTCATTGATGAGTTTATCTTGTCTGTTCATTTGGAATTTCCAGTGGCAGCATTGTGGCCTGTGACTATACCTCGCAAAGAAGGTAATGATTTTATGGGCTCTAATTTCTTCATTTTTGTTTTATTCTTCACCAATGTAAGCTATGTTGGTCAAATCAGTTAATAAACTGTGTGTTTGGCCAAAAATTTGCCAAATTTGGACCTCCATGGTCAAGGGGATTGAGAATAATACACAAAAATGATTTTTCTATTTAGAGCAAGAATATTTACGAGTTATTTGTTTATTGTGGAATATTTACGAGTTATTTGTTTATTTGTCTATTTAGGCTGCTAATCTTTACATTTCATAAAGTAACAAATCTTTAATATGATAAGCACAAAAACTATAACAATGCTTGTAAATGTTAGGAATGACGAGATGTGAGGTGTATCTAAGTATTTTGAAGATTCTACTTAGGACCAAGGTCCTTGGGTTATGTGGTTGGTTTGGATGTTTATTGGACCTAGGTGGCCCTGATTAGCAGTGTCCTCTTGAGAGTCATTGTGTCACCATCAGAGCAATTTGATTGGAATCATGTTGAGTTTTGGAGAGTCTTCAAGTGACCGGTTTTATGTCCATGGTGTACTCCACGTTTTTTGTCGCATTTCTGGTTTGGATATATATTGGACACAGGGACGTTGATTAGTGGTGTCCCCCTGAGAGTCACCGTGTCATCATGATAGTGATTTGATTGGAATCTTGTTGAGTTCTGGGGAGTCTTCAAGTGATTGGTTTCATGTCCATGGTGTACTCCACTTTTTTGTCACATTTCTATTGGGAATACTTACAACTGAAAAGTTTGGCAGATATAGTGTGTTTAGTTGTCCTTCCCAATTGTACTCCCCAAAATGAATGGAACTGCGATTTCCAAATTTCCATGTGAACATGTTTTGCAACATGATTAGTTTGTGGATTTGCTTGGTTTTGCCAACTAGAATTGATCCCCACCATATATGTGAAGTAAGATCTCTGTGTGGGTAGAGATGCTCCTAGGTAATGTTGCCCTAGATTAAATGGGGTTTTTTCCGGTCTTGATGCAACTCTTATTGCAAATGTCTGGTTGAAATTTGTCAGGTTGCGAATGTTGAGGCCTCCATGAGATTCAGGTAGACAAATTTTGTCCCAAACAACCAGAGGATATTTGTAATGATTTGTTGTTCCTTGCCACAAAAACTTGTGCTGAATATAATGGAAACACTTACAGAACGGATTGGGTTGGTTGAATTTCGCTGGCAAAGGTGTAATGTCCCCTCTTTAGCAATTGTCAGCTATATTGCTGCTAGCTTAGTTTTGCATGATCTCGTGGGCTAGCGAGGAGTTCAGAGGGATCTTGGAGTGATTTGGCCTAGCCATTCCTAGTTTGAGGCCAATTGGAGTTTGTTTGTGAGGTCTTTGAATGGAATTACTATTTATAGTAAGTTGATTGGGCATCAGAGTTGACATATTTTTAATGATTGGACTTGAAGCTTCGCGTCGAGAGCTTTTCGACAAACTATCACTTGCTTCATTTCGAGTTCGATTGATATATTATTTTAATGCCGGAAGTTTATTAAAGTAGCATTTAAATTAAATGTTAAAATGATAAGTGTTACTTTAATATTATTTATGTTGGGTTGTGTGTTTGAGAGGGGACGCTCAAGGGAGACATAAGATGTTATTTTATTTTAAAACACTTTATTCCACATTGCTTGTGAAAAGTGGGTCAACCTTATGAAGTGGAAATAAAAGGAGAGCTGGTGGCCATTGTTCAGCAGGTTGAATATGAGAAGAAAATTGATATGTGAGTTGCAGATCTGTTCTTGGCATTAGAGGACGTCTATCCTCTCTTGTGATATTTTAGACGTCATTTCCTTGGGGTTTGGTCTTTAAAATTCATTGTCATCAGCGTCATTATTAGGCAGCTTGGGCGCGTTTCTAGCTACAGGGATATTTGATGTTTTGCTCATATCTTCTTCATCACTCATCCGATGCTTATGCTATTTTGAGGTAATGATTTTATGAAGATATTGGATTGTTTGAAGACAAAAATACTATAGCAGCACTGTTCACGCGTGTATTGTTCATGCGGCACTATTCATGTCGTTGTAGCAGCAAGTTTAAATAACATTTGCAGGAGCATTATGTCAATAATATTGGAGCAATTAGTGAGTTGATAATCTGCCATGTATTTGATTTTATTAAATTATGAAAATAACATCTTATCAGCAGTAATACAATTTTTAATTTACATACCATTGTAATTTCTTTTTGTTCATGTTGTGTGATTTTCAATTCCATGCAAGCAAACAATATAAACGTCCCATTTTCGAAGTCATAAGGGGTTAAATTAGTAAACAGAGGAATAAAGAGTTGGATGCACACTATTTGACAAAATTCCTATCAGCAGTTGTCTTAGTAATTGGGCATTTAAGGGTGCCCACTACAAAAGGATAGATAATGGTGCATCCAATGACTCATTTTATTTGCTATGTTTTGAATTGTTCCGTCCGTGTGGAGGGATAGCCCACATAGGTCATTTTAAGGTTGCCTTCTAGAAATTGCAAAATCTTGAGGATTGTTGTCTTTTTGTGAAACTAAAGTACCTTGAGACTTTTCCTTATTAATTTTTTGATCCGAAGCATCTTGAGATTTAGATATGGATTGCCATCGAGAATGGTGGTAGAGATTAACAAGCATCATTGGCAAAATAAAAAAAATAATACCTTGTATCGTTGTTGACAACTGGGCGACCATGGATAACTCAAGATTGCTTTGCAATTTCAATGACCTTGCATAATTTTTCACTCGTAATTATAAATTAATGAGCTGAGTGGATCACTTTGCCATAACCCCTTAGAAGAAAGAAAGGGGGTACCCAATTTCCCATTCAATGATATGGCAAAAGTCAGTCCAAATGTAGTTGTTAATCAATGCAATGAATTGTGTACTGAAACCAAATGCTTGAAGGTTAAATTCCAAGAGCCGCTAAGTTACGTTTGTCAAATGCTTTAGAGATGTCTAGTTTGAGGAGAACACCATGATGTTTATGAGGATAGAGAGTTTGGAGTCTCTTTTGGATAAAGACAATATTATCCTCTAATTGTCTATACAAAACAAATGTATATTCAGTCAAGGAGATTATCTTCCAAAGATGAGGCTTCTCTTGTATTGTCTCATTGCTATCAATTTGGAGAAAATTTTATAGACCATATTGCATAGGGAAATTACTTTGTACTGGATGGAATGGTCAGTTTTGTGGCATTGAGATCACAGAGCATTCACCTATTTTTCTTGGACTCTTATACAACTTACAATAAATCTGATTCAATGGTTTCCCAAAGGCTTTGGTAGAAGAAAGCCGGAAATGTAGTTGGGCCAGGTGCCTTATTTGGGTGAAACGAGAAGATTGAACTTTGCAATTCTTCTTCAAAAATTAGTTAAAACAACCTCTTATTGTCTTCCTTGGTGATTGTTTTGGCCTTGTGTATGAGCATTACCTATAGTTGTGAAAGGGTGTTGGCTCTAGGCAAGTTTTTTGTAACAAGTTGGAAATGTTTTGAAGCATGCTCTGTAATACCACATGTCATTGATATAGGAACCTTTGGATTGTTAGAGTTGATGGATCATATTGATAAATAGTTTATTCAAGACTTATAAATGAAGAAATTGTGGAGTCCCCAAATTTGATCCATTGTTCTCTTGATCTTTGATGCTAGTATTACTCTTTCTTTTTGAAGCTGTAAAAATGTATGAATAAGATATTTTTCTTGCACTACTTTGGGGGAGAGAATCTAGCATCCTAGATTTGTTTTTAGGGAGCGTGATCCGTGTACAACTTCCACGTGGGTTTGAGCACGCCTCAAAAGGGTTTTGAGTTCCTTGCACTTGTGGTATCTTGCATCACGCTCACAACCTCATGGTATCTCTATGAGTTGCTACAACACTATATTATTTGTCACACAAAAGTTTGGTACTACACATTCGTATTGAACTTTATGCAATATGCATTCACTAGTGACTGCACAACACGTCTTATCTTGTGGTACCTCTACACGTTATTGCAATAACAAACATCATATTGTGCATGTTTGTGGTGTTAAACACACTCAACATCCACACGTTAGCGCCATGTCGTTGTGTGGCATGGCAAGGGGCACTTGCCAAATTTGTGCCATGTTAAAGAACTTGTCAGGGAAACCACACAGCGAAAAGTCCAACCACCACAACGGCAAGAAGACTCACAGTCACTTGGTGAGAAGATGAACCATCACCTCCTCTATAACCATTGTCAATGGTAACTAATTTTTTGTAATGATGTATATATTGTAACCACTTGACCCATAAGGGATCAAAGATGAGAGAGATCACACACAAAGACCACAAAGGAGATTGTTGGCATGCTTTGCGTATCTAACATTCACACAAATTTGTAACTTGCCATTCTTTTTAGTCTAGACAAATTAGTTGGAAGCTTTCCTCTTGATCACAATAACTTGCATCCCTAGTCTTATTGAATCTTGTACACATATACTTTTCATTATCATTTCCATTGAATATAAGTTACATTATTTTGCAAATACTTTTACATTTGAATGTGTTGTTGGTTTACTATTACTTAGTTTTCCTCTATGCGTTCTACAACCTACGACTTGCCACCAAACACATGATATCCACCACATCGACATCTTGGGTCTCGCAATGTAGAGTATTGGTATCAGAGCAAGAGCTCTCATATTCCTGTAAACACACGAGCGCAATGTGAGAAAGAAAGATCACTAGTGGATTTTGTTTTATACTACCAAGAGGAGTGCCATAGCAAGATCAAGATCGTTGATGCCCAAAGAACATTCGTCAAGGCATCCTTGGATGTCTAGAAGCTTCTTCGGGGCACCCTTGAGGAACAATGCAAAAAACACTTTAGTCATTTTCGTGAACTCATGGTACGACTTGGCCCACAAGCCACTCTTTCAACACAATCTGTGCCTTTTTTGTTTCAACAACACCCTTAAAAGTGCAAATCAATTTTGACATTCTAGTGTTTGAAGGAAAATTCAATGCTACAACATTGGATGGCTAGATTCGACAACTTGAGGCATATTTATTAGTCAATTGTTTCACTGATGCAGAGAAGATCAATTTCATAGTGTTGAAAATGTTCATTTCAATGCCCCACTAGTGGGAAACCTATAGCGTGCAACACGAAGAAGATAATGACGCTATTGACAATTGAAAGTCTTTTGTTGACGCATTGTAAGGATGAGCATTGCCCCCACAAGCACTATGAGAATGAATACATCAAGTTCTAGTAGTTATGCCGGTGCAAGGAGTGGTAAGTTGAAGAGTATACCAACGAGTCCCATTACTATATTACGAGCTTATGTAGGCTTTTGACAAAGCAACATGAGGTAGGGAAGTACATTGTCGGCGTCTCACCTTACATTCATGCAAAGATGGAGTTCTTGACTTTTGACACATTGGGATAAACATGCTTGCAACGCCACTAAGATCGAAGCTAAGGCAAAGATGAAGCATAAGTTTTCTTCTTCATCCAATGATGTGCATAAAAGCAAACCCACAGACAATGCACCATCAAACCCTGTTGCGCATAAGAAGACAAAGGGGAAACACTTAAGATGGTTGTGTAACACTATAATACTCTGTCTTATATGCTAGACAAAGGTAGGAAGCACCGAGGTGACAAATGGTGCCATCGACATCACAAAAGCTCACATAATGATTATGAAAATCGTGTGCAACAATCCTCTATTGTGCAATCTATATTAGGTCTCGTGCTTACATATGACATTGATCCAAATGCCACTTGTTTGAGTACCATCACTACTGCCATAAACACCTTTTCGGAACAAGAGTGTCTTTTCCACACCAAGTTTTGAGTAAAGGGTCATCATTTCCATGTCATTATTGATAGTGGGAGCCACAAAAACATCATTGTGCAAGCTGTAACGTAACACTTAGGCCTTGTAATTGAAGCACATCTTAAACTATCCTCTTTGGGTTGCTTCAACAAGGGAAATATATACTTGTTTGATGGTAATGCACTTTCTAGTACAAAGTCAAGTCCATGGAGGACACAATTACCACTTGAGGTTTGTGATATTTTGCTTGGAACACTATATTTATATGACCACAATGTTACATATCAAGCCAAATTACAATAGTGGACTGTGCATTTCAAGGATTTTTTCTTCAACCTCTTGGAGTCACCTCCAATGTTAAAGATCACGTTTGTTTCTCCAAACAATGTTGCAAGTATCACATGCAAAAGTTTGTGTTGCTCATGGTCCATCTAGAAGCACTTGTGTAGGAGAGCAAGTGTGCATTGGCAATGCGCCAAGCTGCTCAAACACCACTGCAACAAAAAATAGCTTAGTGTGATATTACAACAATATGGAGATGTCTTTGAAGAGCCAAAGAGTTTGCCAACATGTTGCGTGATAAAGAATCGCATCGATTTGTTCCTTGGATCCCATCTTCTAGATTGTCCACTGTACCGCAAGTCCATTTGGGAAAGTGTTGAAGTCTAGTACCAAATCTAAGAGTTTCTTGATCAAGGCTAGATTAGGGCAAACTCTTCTCTTTGTGGGAACTTGATAGTCCTTGCGTAAAGGAAAAATGTGCATGTTGCTTGTGCATTAACTATCATGTGCTCAACAAGATAATGGTGAAAAATTAGTACCCAATACCACACATTAATCACCTCCTTGATTAGATTTGAGGTGCATAATACTTCATTAAGATTGACTTGAAGTCATCATTAGGGACCAATCCATCTTGAAGATGTGTGGAAGACAACATTCAAATCACGGGAATGATTGTATGAATGGCTAGTTATGCCTTTCAACTTGACCCATGCGCCAACAACATTTATGCGCTTGATGGATGACCTTCGTAGGCCTGCCCTTAATTGCTATGTCATTGTCTACTTGGTTGGCATTCTTATCTTCAACAAGACTTGAGATGAACATGTTGAGCACATCTCATGTGTCTTAGACACTTTGCACAAACACAAGTTGCTGGCCAACTTAGCAAAGTGTAGATTGGCGCCACACAAATTGAATAGCTGGGTTACATCACTGATTGTGTAGGCATCTATGTAGATCCAAAGAAGACCAAGAAAATATAGTTGGCCAATTCCATGCAATCTCACTAAATTTAAGAGTTTTCTTGGACTTTATAACTTATATTGCACGTTTGTTCTTTGGTTTCTCTCACATCGTATGGTTTATTAGTTAGATCATACACGCCAAAGCAACATTTTAGTGGACACAAACAACAATGCAATTTTGAAGAGCTCAAACAGTGCCTTTGCGTAGGGCTTGTTCAAGAAATATCCAACATTGTTCTCTCTTCCGAGATTCACACCAATGCATCTAACTATACACTCTTCACGATACTCATACAACATGGGCATCTGGGCATCTATCACTCAACGACATTCATTGACATGGTTCAATGATACCCCACCTATGAGAAATAGTTGTACGCTACTGTGCAAGCATTAAAACAATGATGCTACTATAGCTTGGGTATTGAGACAATCATCCTTTTTGATTATAAGCCACTTTGGTTCATGTAAGAGCATGCTAGAGAATGTGCACCACACGAAGTGGATGACTTGCAATAGTTCCATCTCGTGATAAAGCACAAGAAGTGAAACAATAATGTCACAAGTTACCATAGTTGACTACCAGTACATGTACTCATCATAATGCTGGACACATGCGATCACACCTTCACTGACTAGGTAACTCTCTTCTCAACAGAGAAGGACTTTGCACCAGCCTATATTGCCCTTGCATAGGGTGAATAGGGTTGAGAGCTCTATGTATCCAACAAGATTCTCGACATTTATGTGTTCTTGATGACACACCTCGCCAAACACTCATCTAAGAGGTGCACCACTCAAGACAACATGACACTTCAACTTTACCAAGATACTAGCAGTGTTTCAACAACACTATTACTAGCCTCACATGTGCACAAAGATTTAACACCACATCAACTCTTGCATTACTTGTTGCATCTCCAAACCTACAAACAGGGTATTGGGACATTACACCCCTCATTCGATTTCATCCAAGCCATGGGACTCCATTAACATAGATTTCATGACTAGATTGTCTATGATAAAACACCAAAATGATTGTGTTTGCCCTAGTGTATAGGTTCTCTAAGATGGCCATCATGGTTGCCTGCAAGAACATCAATGTTTAGAATTGTGCGCCTTTTTCAACCATGTTTGGGTTCATTTTGGGTTACCCACATCCATTGTGTTTGATTGTTACCTGAAGTTTGCCAACCACTTTTGGCAAGCTTTGTGCGATATGATGGATACACAATTGGACTAGTTTACAACTTTTCATCCCCGACAGATGGACAAGCAAAAGTTTTCAACCACACACATGTTCATCTAATGCACGTATAACAATGCACATCCACACATTTGGGATGACAATTTGCTTTACGTTCAACATGCCTATCATAGAGCTTTGCACATCTCTATGGTGCATGGTCTATTCTAGACATGTCTTGGGTTCCACCTAGCGACACCCTTAGACATATCATAACACACATCCCTTGACATAGAGTCACGTGCACAAGAAAAGGAAATGGAAAAGGCACAAGATTGTATGATAGTCACAAAATACGTTTGGATCAAAATATTTTGGCAATGGTCTTGAAGTATCTAATGGTCTCACTTGAGGTGAGAAAGTATGTTATTCTAAAATAATTTATTCAAAAGTTGCTGAGGAGCCACATTGATTCTGGGGATTTATTCTCTTTTTCTTCGTTGGACTAAAATAATCTTCTGAGATGGTTGTTTTATAACATCGGCTATATTTTTAGAATCACTCTTAGTTAGAAACAAACCATCATAACTCCTAATCTTTAAATTAGTTTTGTTTGGAAATTTTGAAGGAACATTGGAGCTAGACTTAAGAACATTTGCATTTAAAAGCTTGATTTCATATTATTCAATAATATTGCAAATCTCATCAAGAGGACACAAATTGAAAACAACTATCTTTAATAATTAGAAGTAAACTATCAACAAAAAAATTTAGAGTTCACTATTTGGTGGCTCATAACTCACCTTAGTAACCATTGTTTTGAATCAAAGCACATGGTCACTAATATGCTCATTAGCTAGTTTGAACTAATTTAACAAAAGTGAATTTCATATGAATGATAATTTGAAAGTGAGCTGATAAATCATCTACAAGGGTTGTGAAACAATGAACGGATCCACACTAAAGAGCATAAAACCATCAAGAGCATAATCTTTTAGGATTTTAGAAAATACCCTGATGTAGATGAGAATGAGGGGGCCAAGTGAATGGATGCCTTACTTCCCAGTGGGTGTTATAGTCATTCTCTCAAGGACAATCACACAAACATAATAAATCACAACGGGGAATCAAAATATATTTTTTAATTGATGCTAAGCAGTGTTACATAATCATACACACACATACCTTCTCCACCCCCACCAACTAAAAAGAAGACACATCTTCTCATGACTTGCTTACATGAACATACATCACTCTTGTAGTTGCTTGGCTTGACACACACTCTCTCTCTCTCTCTCTCTCTCTCTTTGAGCTAAAACTTAGTGTCTTTCAACGCTTCTCTTCCCTGCATTTGAAACTATTTCTTCCTACTTCCCTAAATGATCCAACACACTCTCACCTCTTCTCTGAAAATTGCTTCGAATCTTTGTGTGATGACACTAACATCATTCCAACCTATTTAATCTCTGTCTTGGAAAATGATCCAAATTTCATGTTTTATTGAATTTGGCAGTTACTTTTATTTTACCTTCAAAACAGGGAAAAATGTCGGTTACTATAGACTGATGGTTTCAAAATCGCCGTTTGCATTGTGTCGGTTTTTCAACCTCCCAGGAAAATGTCACTTTGACCAATGGCAGATGATTGAAACCAACCTTCCCTCAATTTGTGGCCATGTTGGACTCTTGATGATGTTATTTGCATTGTTTTTGTTCTTCCTCTATGCACCTAATGTTTTTTCAAGCGCTGACAAGTCACACAACATAAAACAAATGTGCACAAGACCCTAAACCCATGTTTTTAGATGATGCATGATTATTTGTGAACTCGGATGCTCTTCCTTTAGACACCCAAGGTAAATGAAATTATCCACAAGTTCTCGCTCATGAACCTCTCGTGAGCCCCTCAATGGTTTTTACATGTTTGGTAACTTGAGATGCACTCATCTAAGTTGTGTCTATTGACTTTATTCTTCTACTTAATCAAGTACTTTGAGTACTCTTTCCCTCTTGTCTACATGTCGATTCTTGAATCCAATATGAACTCTACTTCGTCTCTTTCCTTTTTATGCAATTGATGCTTCCAATCCAATTTAGAAGAGTATGAACTTGATCCTTCACCACTACCTTGTCCCTCAAAGTAAGGGTACAAATATGCTATGTTGAAGATAGGTGATATATCCACCCCATCCGATAACTCTGTCATATGCATTTGCCGAGAATCTTCTCAAACTCTTCTTGCATATGAGCTTGTTATATGTTTCCTTATGAAATCTCTCATTTTGAAAATGCGCCAAAATGAAGTCTCCAACCTAAAATCCTTCTCTCTTATTGTATGATCATGCTTCCTATAATTTATGCTACTCTCTCCCAATCTTTTCTTCACCTCTTGATGCACATTTTGCATACTAGTTGTAAAATCCTCCACTTAAACACGTCTTCTCATTTTCGCCATGCTTCTCAACTCATAAAATCTTATGACGTTGAAACCATACACAATTTGGAATGAACTCATTACTTTAATTTTATTTTTTGAGTTTTTGTATGCAAACTTAGCTTGTGTCGACGTCATATCCCATTGCTTTGGCTTATATCTAACCAAGCATTTCAAAAAATTGCAAACTCCAATTCACTACTTTTGTTTGCTCGTTTGTTTGATAGTGATAGGCTAATCTGAAATCTAACCGTGTGCCTTTTTTTCTCTACAAAGTCTTATTAAAATTCCCAACAAATCTTGTGTACATATCTAATACGACGCTCCTTGGAAACACATGTAGTCTCACTACTTCCTTAATTTTTTTTGCAACATGCATGACATCGTTTATTTTCTTACATATTATAAAGTGTACCATCTTGGGAAATCTATTCACAACATTAAAAATGGAATCATTACCTTTTTGAGTTTATGGAATTTGAAGAATGAAATCAATGCCTATCTCTTGCCATGGCCTTTCCGAAATTGGTAAACGCTGATACAAACATGAATTCTGACTTTTTCCTTTAACATGTTTGCAAAATCTACATGCATAATCTTCTTGTCATCCACACTCACTCTTAGAGAATAGTAAATCTCATTCAATGACACAATTTTATCAACACCAAAATGATTGGCTAGGGCTCCACTATGTTTTTGCTTCAATAAATTTTCCCTCATCGATCTTTGAGGTATGCACAACCTCCATCCCTTGAAAAATAAACCATCTTTTAAAAAATACCCCAACCATGCAAATCTATCTATACATGTTGGATTCAGACATGTTTTCCATGCATCTCGTAAATCGAAAATATCTTCATATAACTCCTTTTTGAGTCAATCATAATGAATTCTACTCTCATCTCATTCACACTGAGAACTCTTCTACTCAAAGCATCCACAAGCCTGTTTGATTGACCACTCTCATGCTTCCAAACAAATGAAAAACTTTTAATAAATTTGACCCACCTTATGTGCTTGTGATTCAACTTAAATTACAACATTTTGACTAAAATAAGCTACTTTTAAATCACCAAACAAGATAATTTTGAAGGCCAAATTTCATCTCTAAAGTCAAATTTAAATTTGGATAGGCATCTTAGTTTTTTTCCTAATGCAAACTTTATATTACATATATAAAAAGTTGACTTGAAGATGAGATAAAGTCAACTATAACATCACCCTAACGCTACTTCAACATCACTTGCTAACATCACCCAAGAGATGTTAGAAGGTGTCATTGGAGTGATGTTATGGGAAACTTTGGACGACATTGGAAAAGTCATCCTTGGCAACATTGCTAACATTTCATAGTGACTTAATATCCATCTTTAAATTTGACTTTAAGTCTGTCACTAGATTAGACGTTAAACCCATCACCAAGTTTGACTTTAAGCCCGTCATTAGTTTTGAATTTAAGCGTGACACCAAGTCTTTCTTTAAATTGACAATGAAAGTGATCGTAGGTGTGGCTTGAAGGTGACATAAAAAATGACATTAAGTTTGATTTAAAGGGGACTTTAAATGTGACACTAATTTTGAGTTTAATTTCAATACTAGGTGGTCTTAATTTTCGACATAGGTCTGAATTTAGTCTTTATATTTGCATTTAAAAAATAATTTTTAAATTATAATTATTTAATATTATTAATTATAATTATATAATTAGTTCGACTCTAGATCGACTTAATTTGTGACTTAAGTTTTACTTTAATCTTTATGTCATACTAAAAATGTAGTTATTAGTTAATTATAACTATCTAAAATTATAAATTATAAAATTATGATGTCATGCCTATAATTTCACATGATCAAAACCACATAAAAACAAGCCATTTTTTTGATAATATATGATGCACATTGTACATAACCACATTGCCCATTGGCTAGCCCTAATCATGGCATGAGATACCCATTTCATCCAAACAAACTGGCATGCCTTAATAACATGAATGGAAATACACAAGTGGCCACATGGTTGTTACGCAACCATGTTGGCACCGCTTGCTCTAATTTCCCTACCAACCCACTACTACCCTACCATTGCCTATGCGTGCTTGGTGGCCCCACGACCTTAAGGCCCGAACTATAAAACTAAATAAAATGAGGTGGGTTTTAGTAAAGGATTAATCCTAACTTTTAATGGGGTTCAAAAGGAAATGAGAGAGATTATGACGAATCATAGAGCTCAATTCACGCCTTAAGATACAAATCAATTATATTTTCAAGTTGATTTAATTTTATGGAAAGAGCTTAAAAAAATATATTATAATATTCATATGACCTCAAAAAGGGTGTAAAATATATTTTTTCAGCTCCTTGAGGATGGAATATCCCATCTCAATTGTTAGGGCTTTTGTATCTTAACTGTTGGATTAAGACAAGTAAAGGAAATCCTAGGAATCCTTATGGATGTCAATAAAGGGTTATATTTCACTTTTACAGTTACAAAATTTAGATTTGGTAAAGAGAAAGAAATTTTTGGAGAATTACTTGTCCATAGTCATCTCTCTCCACCTTCCATACCCCTGAACGATTGCCATTAATGGGGTGTTTAAGCTTTTCACAATTTTATTTTTCATTTTACATTTCTATCTCGATAAAAAATTTATTGGGTTGATTTTGAAGGTACTCATTTTCTTGAAATGTCTCTAGGAAGTCTCAGAGTCAATTTTCGAAAAGGCATTTCGAATATTCAAGCTCCACCATAGCCATTAAGGTTTGCCAAGCAAAGTTTAAAAAGAACTTATTTTTTCATTTCAAGTTTTAGGTTTTTATTTTTAATCCACATGGTAGAGGAGATAAAATCAAGGAGGGTTTCATTTTGGGTTAACTCGTACCTGGGCTTACAGGGCCCCACAGATGTCAAAAAGGCCAAAAGGGACATCTCTTTGACAAAAGACTCGTATCTATGAAAATATGAAGTTTTAGGCCCTAAAACTTATTTTATATAGAGGAGGGAAAAAAATTGAGGGGGTAAGGGGTCGGGTCTCTTTCAGGTCACCCTACCTCTGGGTCTCTTGGTTACTGTAAACGACTACACAAAAAGTTTACGTCTTGAAAGAACAATTTTGATTTTAAAATAATTATACATCACAGACTTAGGAAAAGGTAAAGTTGAGATTTTTTTTTAATAAACACAAATTTATATTATTAATTTTCTCTGGCAGTTAAGGTTTGAGTGGTGGTCAAATTTTGTTAACCATCCCCTTGTGTTAAGGAAAGTGGTGGGGATTCACCACATGGCTTATAAATCATAAAGGCTCCTCGCCGATGCACACATACCTTGCCAAACTTCTAACCACGATGATCATTGTCAATATGCCACACCAATCCTTAGGGCCTAAAAATTCGTCTTGCAGTCATATAGATGATTGTTAACTGCTTGGATACCCTACAAAAAGGGAACTATACTATACCCTTCCAAGGGGCCTGTGTAAATCAAAACTTTCCTATGGGCACCCAAAATTCAAAATTCACGAAACAAACTAAGTTGGGTAAAAGTTTTTATGTAATTTACTCTATAATTATTTATGGCTTGATTTAATATCATTTTGCGAACACAAAAATTACTTAAAATTTTATTATTTTCTTAAGGAAATTAAGGCAAAATTAGTACCTTGCTTTAAAAAATTCATAACATTAAAACCTTATATTATAAAATTAAATTGTAAATTGTGGAAGAACTTTAATTACTCCTATTTTTCACTAGAATTGAATTTGGGGAAACTAGGTAGCTTTAGATTTTTTCAGTTTTTTAAAAGTGTATCTAGCCTTTCTTAGGCTTTAATGAAATACAAGCAAAGCAAACAAATGGAAAAAAAATTAAATATTATTATTGCACTATTGTAAAAAATAAAATAACAATGTTTCTACGCATTTTCAATTAAATATCAATCATTTAAAAAGTCATTTTCATTACATTTATTTCTCTTTCCTCCTTTCATCTAACACTATAAATGGAAACAACGATGTGTGAAAGCTTAGATAATTACATCAAATTTTTATTTCCTTCTATTTCATATTTATTACAATAATTGATAGTCTGCATACAAGCTCCCAAGTACAACCATAAGGTCAATCCAAGGAGGGGCTCGCCTCCCATTATTTGCCATCATCAGGGGGCTTCCCTTAACACCCTTAAGCCTAGGAATTCTGTCTTTGAGAATAATGACACCAATGGTTTAGGGTAAGGTAATATAAACAATGAAGGAGGTGGATAATGACAATCCAACAAGCTCAACTAAATGTACAATTATGAGTCTTAGCTAACAACTTCCTTATAGCAAGAGGCTTAGACATTCATCCCAATACAAAACCTACATAACATCAATAAAATAAATCTCATATGAACATGTAAAAAACACACATGGTAGCCACAAAGAATTAATACTCATCAAGACTCCACACTATCATGTTGTTGACGAGAATTTATACTCTCCACACTATGGGGGTGGGAGAGAGAGGACTTTGGAGTTTCTCCCTTGCCTGAAACTTTCTCCCTTGCCATAGGAGTACCTTGGAAACATGAGGGTTTGTCTTTTCCCAAAATCCATGCATTGAAGCTTTGTACGAAGACTTGGAAATCGGCTCCCTTGTCCGAACCCTACACATGAAGGCACATACTATGTAGAAAAATCTAAGCTCATTTGAGCAATATAACGACACAATTTTAAATTGAAAAAAATGTTGTATCAGTAACCAACAAAAAAATGAAGGGATTTTTCATCTCCAAGACAAAAGAGGAAATAAAAATACACATGGTGGCCATAGGCACAACCATGGAAAACAATAAGACGAGAGGGTTAGCCAAATGACTTGACATCCTTTTAAAATCACAAGGCAAGTAGGGAAGAAAGGTTTCTATTTAAAACAATGAAATGAAACATACATGGGTAACATGAATGCCTACCTTAGCTCCACCCCTTGAATATACACAAAGGGAATCATCTGCAAGTGTTTGTACCAAGGTAACTCCTTCCCAAACCAAGCTCTTATCCTTCTTCTCTAAGCTCTTTCTTTCCTTCCTCAAGCTCTCCTAAACTCTATAATTTGAAAATGAGAAAAAAGGTTCTCTAAGGAAGGCTTTCCTTTGCTCTTATTGGAAAAACACTTTAACCTAATAGTCAATGATAATGTGACACTTGTCCTTCCCATTTCATGGTTCTTCTCTAAAAAACATTGTCTCTAGCATTAACTCACCTTACACACCATGTTGGCAAACAAGACTTTCCTATACCCATTAATGTTCTCACTTCCCCATTAAATAAATAGGCACATGGGTCGTCCTAAAACTAGTCCAACATTAAAAAATAAAGTCTTAGCCCATCATTTGATCAAAATTAGTCTTAAATACACTTACAACCACCTCTAAATTTTTTTATATCGACTTATAAACATGGGTCTAAGTTCCCATTTGAGTTTTTGTTAAGGGGGACACTTAAGTGATTGACACATTTACCTTTATGAATGAATTTAATGTTAACGTGACTTATAAGGTCTAGTATAAAGGTAATAAATAGTGCCAAAGGAGTGTGAATATTGTGAGGAGGGTCGAGGGTTAAAAACAAAACTAGATTAAACGATAACAACATGATTAAATTTTAATATAAGGGAGCCATTAGGAAGTGATGCATATCATAGGTTAATATCAACGTGTGAAAAATATTAAAGTGATTTGCATCTCATGAAGTGTTTTTATTTGAGTGAATAAAGGTTGTTTTAACAACCATCCTAGATTAATAGAGAGAGACTAGGACAGATAAATGTGATAGATTTGCAGGGATAAGAGATACTTAAAGACTCATTATTTATAGAATCTCTTTAGACATATATATGTAACGAGTTTAATCAATTAAATAATGTATTTGTGATAGACCAAAATCTTATTGAGAGAAATCTCCATCAATTTTCAACACTGATATCAGAGTAGGTTCCTGGTGGACCTCTCTATTTGTCCTCCATTCATTTGTTTTTGCATCAAAATGGATCACAAAATAGCATTGAAGTGCAAACCATGTGAACCACCTGTTGTTATGTCTGTTCACCTTGCTTGCATATTTTCAAAAACTTGTGCATACCATGTGTAAATTTGTTGACATTCATTATCCATCTGCACTCTCTTTTCTCTTTTCGTATTGTTCATTCTTTCTGTAGTTGTGTTGTTTCCATTATGTCCACAATTTTCACCCACACACACACACATATCTGTTGTAGTTTTTTTACATTGATTGTTTGATAGATTTACATCAGGAGTGGTCATACCATATACAATTTTTTACTTAGCCATGCTAGGCCATATAGTTATTGACAATTCAGATATGGTTTGCTTTTGTATCAAACATGACTTATATGCATTCAACATAAAAAAATATGGTTGACACACTTCACTTTGCATTTGACCTGCATTTATGTGTTTGAAATTGCTATGCATTGGGGTTGAGTTGCTATGTTTTGAATCATAGTGTTCATTGGTCTTGGTTTCAAATCCTCCTTGAATTGGTAGTGACATTAGACTAGAGTAGGTTTGATTGCAATGAAATCCTACCATCAAATTGTTGTTCATTACATCGAGTTTTAAAGCTAAACAATACATCAAAAGTTTCATTGAATCTCTTGACACATACCCTACACCTGACTCGGTGATTGGATTAGTGCTCTATCTCAAATCCACTTCGAATGGTGACTTAAATTTTGTGTTGAACTCACCATTGAATTCACCTTAACTTCTGCTAATTCGAGCTCCACACGTCCCATGAATCTTATCTCCCATGAGCTCATCCATATTAGATCCTCCTCACAACATCTAAGTATCTCCTCTACATAACTCTTCTTCATTGATGATGACATCTCTACACCCTCAAAACTACTATTTGCAATAACTTGTGGTTTTTAGAATAACTGAGTGTTTTAGGTTTCATTTAGATATATTTAAATTTTGTATATATTTTTGGTTAAGTATTTTATTTTATATTGTTTTGTGTTTAGATTATAAATAGTGTTTGAGTTTGATAAGTTCAAAGTAAGTTAACATCATCTTTTAGTATACAAGAGTCATAAATTTTCCTTGGAACGACACATTTTTAGTTGAAACTAACGTCTATTGTGTCAAATTTGTGGGGGAGGGGCGATAATATGGAAAAAATTAGTCCGATGGATAAATTTGATAGTAAATGTTTTCACACACTGAAAATTCAAATTATACTATCGTTGATAAAGAAAGACCTTAGGGATATTGTTGACGACATTGTGGCAAAACTAACAGATATCGATGAGCTCAAATAACAGAAGGTAAAAGATAATAAAGCCTTATCCATTATTGGTCTTGGTTTATCGAAGCCATATTTAAATAATGTGAACTTCAAAAAGTTCTCTAAGACATTTAGGAATCATTAAACACACTATTCAGATTTTAAGTCGATAATGCTAAAATAACTATGAAGCAAAAACTGTATGGATTAAAAATGGAATAAGGCAGAGATATAATATCTCACATCATTAAGTTCCATTCTCTCATAAACCAGTTGGCCATAATAAATGAAGAAATAAAGGAAAATGATGCATAGGCCATATCATTGAATAACATGCTTGACAGTATGTCCAATATGGTGCTCACGTTACGTAAACTAAATCCGAGCTTGGAAAATATTATATCCACATTGATTAATGAAGGAAACAAGGTTTTAAAAGAAGAATAAGAAGTTATATTCATACAAAACAAGCCTAATGTTTCTTACAAAAAATCTAAACATGTGACTAGGCATAAACATGAAAAAAATAAATACACATGTTTTTATTGTAAAAATCCAGGACATGTTCTTTTGAATTACAAACAAAGACCACAAGACCTTCTCGATGGAAAGATGTATGAAAAGACAATGGTGAAAAAATAAAATGATCATGAAGAGAACAATCCCCTTTATGATGATTAAGACATTGCCCATCAAAGTGTCGAATAATATCTATATTAATATTTCTATGTTTATCTATTTGTCCTCATCCTATTTTAGCACTAGGGGGGAAATTTTAGGAATTAGTGCATATCATAGGTTAATATTAATGTGTGAAAAAATATTAAAGTGAGTTGCATCTCTCTGAGTGTTTTATTTGTGTGAATAAATGTTCTTTTAACAACCATCCTAGATTAGTAGAGAGAGACCAAGAGAGATAAGTGTGATAGATTTGTGAGGATAAAAGATAGGTAAAGACTCCTTTATAGATATCTTTAGAACTATAAATAAATTATGTTTAATAAATTAAATAATGTATTTATGATAGACCAAAATCTTATTGAGAGAAGTCTCAATTAATTTTCAATAGGATCCATGAATCCACAATGCAACTAAATCCAATGGTGCACTTATACTTGGCATCATCCTAGTTCCTTTACTTGGCCTCTCCTAGCACCTACACATCATTTCGCTCATGAAATTGCACTACCCTAGATAGTCAAAGACATCTAATGTAAATATATCAAGTAATATCCAAAAATACAAAATGCATAGGTAAAACATCCAAAGCACAACATCTTTATAATCCACACGAGGTAATCTCATCATGCTAACATCCATATACTCATAATCTCAAAACACATGATAAATCAATATTAGCTTAACTAATATGATAATTTAGTATGCATCTCAATACTCCAATTGAAATCATTCATAACCAACATTTGAATAGTAATCATATAAGAAGTTATTAAGATCATGACCATAATATCCACTGTATCAACAATACTATAATAATTATACAAAAATATAACATCACGTGTCTCACGTCGAAGATAATATAAGAAACACGTCACATCATGACATATGTATAATTAAAAAAAGGCTAGCAAAATTAGCACTATGAGAAATGTGGCCTCACATCCCTCTCCCCTTATGAAGACTTCCTCCTGGAAGTCATTGAAAACGTAAAGTCCAGTTTTAAGGATGTTATAACAATCTCAAGGAATCATAATAACTCAACTCAGTAGTCTCTCTAAGTCAATGATCTCACTTCTATACTAACAGAGTATAGAGCGTGATGCAATACAATAAAATATCCATGGCCAAAGATAAGTTAGCTCCACCATAGGGTGAGTTACACTTCAAGGCATTATTTGAAGCATTGTTGATTAATATTTGGTTTTCAAGTTATGAGAGCACATAATTAATGATTATTTAGTTCCAATCAAATTTTACCTAATATTTAGAGCACGTATTACAATTAGTCGAGTGCCACGTTCAAGTATAAGGTAATAATTTATTACATTTTATCTTAGGGTACTGAGAGCATTTTAATTTCTTACTTATCCCATTCCTACCATGCAAAAAATGAAGAACAAACAATTTTAGCACATGAAACCCACAAGGTTACCCAAAAGAGATCATATCAATATAAGGGGTCCTTAACCCATCAAAGGAACAAGAATTATGATTTCCAATCAATGGAATCACAAAAGGAAAACTTTGTGATTTTAATTAATCATCATTTCCAAAACCCTTCACGTAGGCAAAATATGAGAACTTGGGATTATTATATCACCTTTGCCCAAACCATATTTCCTTAATCCATTGGGAGGACTTTGAAAACACTCTTGATGTCCAACCCTAATCAAGTAGCCTATCAGGATGAATTTGGATGTTAATCTTGATGCCAAACCCTAATAACTCAATCCATTAGGAGCACTTTGGACACTCATCCCAATTCCCAAACCCAAATCATACAACACATTAGGAGGATTTTGGACCTTTGTCCCGATGCCCAAACTGCCAATATAACAAACCACATCAAGGTGTAATAAATATCACAACACAACCCATCTCCATCACTCTCAGAGTGGGAGGAAACACATGTTAATATCATAACCACAAGGCTAAGGCTCACATCATCTTTATATCCTTTCGATAAGAATATAAATGAGACATTATCTCCCAACTTTCTCAAAAATTTACATAACATGTCATAAAATTATCTCATAAGCTAGGACTAACGAGATACCACTTACATACTACTCCCACATTTGCACAAGAAGAAAGGTACCACAAAATGGCACATCAAAATAATGTACTTATAAAAAATTGAAATTTCGCAATCGTAATGAGGAGTAAAGTCAAATTAGATAAATAGTCAAGTTCAATCCATAAAGGAGAAAAATTAAAAGGTTAAATCCAAATAATAATTAAGGTGAAAATGGATAGACATCCCAATTCGATCCAAAACTAAAGATAAGAAAGAAAATTAGGAGTTCTAATATTTAATAAAGGTTTGAAATATAGATGGCTAAACAACCTCAAAATCAACAATAAGGAAAATCATAAAAATATGATTCCAATCAACTTAAAAATCACAATCAAGAATTGGAATAGTTTTGAGGTATGCCACATCAAGTGGTATAATTTCAAAATGTAAGATACAATAATACTGAATAATGTGGCTTTGGAAGGTCACAAGTAGGGAGTAAGGAGCTAACATAACAAAAAATAGAATTATAACTCTTCAATACCCTCATGCGGTATGAAGTATGCATCGCAATTCCAAGTTTCTAAGACTGCTAGAGACTTACCAAAATGTAAGTTGTAAAGCTCATAATATGTTTACCCAAACATGAGAAAAGATTAATCACATGGAGGCATAAAGCCACTCCATCTATATGACTTCTCTAGGCAACAAGAAGCAAAATACACCATCCTACAAGGGCTGATGAATGTAGGAAAATCAACACTAATGATACATGACTCTGATCATAAAGAACACACATTTAAGATCATATAAGATATAAACCCACTCAATGGACTTATAATGATGTCACTTGATAGTGAGAGAATATCAAATTGTCTCTATGCAAGTTATGTGCCAACTATAACCAAATCTATTTCCAAATACTAAGGGGGATGTATGGAATATCCATCCATAAACAAAATCTTAACATAGAGGAAGCCACTAATATAACATAATTCACTTCACTACGAGCAAGATGCCCACCACTCAAGTGTAGTATTTGTTAGGAAATAATTAGGCCTCACGATAATTTGGATATCATAATATGAATAATTACAAGAGTAATAATTCACTATTACGTATAGTTAGTTTGTTAGATATATTTGGTTAGTAATTAGTTAATATGATATTTTTATAACAATATTACTATTATTGGTTAGTTGATATTTGGTTGTATATTATTATAATATACATATATAGGATTTTGCATAATCATAGGGATTTGGGTGAGAGATTGATGGAGAGATAATCTCCATGACTATATGAATGATATTCCTATAAATATGTAATGTCCCGTATGAGTTTGTAAGGGAATAAAATAATAGTTTAGCGTGTTAAAATATTTCTTAGATTCTCTGTGTTCAGCGCTTTTATTCTGTGTCAATTTTATGCATATTTGAACAAGTTCTAATATTTGGTATTAGAGCGGGAAGATCTTGTGATGGATTATTGATTTTCTATCTCATGGAAGGTTAATCAATTTGTATGGGGCAAAACCATTTTAGTTAATAGTTGCTCTTGTATGGAAGTTTTATTTGATATATTTTCCAACACCATATAGCCGCAGTGAATCTGTATGAAGGCAGTGATGATCATGTGATATATGTTCCCGCTATAAGTTTCAAAAAACTTTGGATCCGTAGCTTGTCTCGCTACGTTTGACTTCTCAACTCAACATTCCACCGTGCCATTCTATAATTGCCAAATATGCATAGTGAATTCTAAGTCGCTATTTTTTGATTGCGTATTAATCACATAGACAATATTTTGTATTGGCTATTGAATTGCATCGGAGAAATCAAATATTGTAGTAGGAATTTATATTGGTCCTACTTCTCTCTATCTGGACCATCGTGCATGGTTATATCTGTTGATTCGCCCTGGCTCCATGCAAATATCTTATGTGCAAGTCTGATATAGCTCCATTGTGCTACATATTTTGCCATTTTGCACCATACAAGCTGCACAAATACAATCTATATAATTTGTCTTATGCATTCTACGTTTTACAGAGACTCTGCTCAGAATTGCTCTTCTCGATTGACATCGTGTATTCTTGATAAAATGTTTGCCACCGACGCGCAGAACCATACCGAATTACCAAACAATAATTTTTTGGTTGAAGGTGTGTACTGCATGGATTTCTATTAAGCATCTAACTTTCTGTGATCTACTTAGATCCGTCGTGGAACCCGTGTATCTTTTTGATCCAAGGGTAATCTGTAGTCTTCTATCCACATATTTGATTTTGAGATCAACTGTATCTGTATCATTTCCTACACAACTATCATTGCGTTGGACTATGAATCCAAGAGCGACTCGGCCACCTCCACCTTGATTGTGTTCTTACCAACACAGACCCCAAAGATTGCCCACGTACGTTTCATGCGTATAGGTTTATTTATAATAGTTAGTTGTTTTAAAAGTTATTTTATAAGTTTGAGTTTATAAGTAGTGTCATAGTTTTAGTTGTCAATATTGTAATTAAAATTAATTAATTTAAAAAAAAAAATAGAAAAGAAAAAAAAAACGAAAGTTGGATTTGTCAATTAAGTCTTGTTAAGGTTAAATTATTATTATTTTATTATAATAGTCATATCATCATAAGTTTAGTCATAATTATTGAAGTGGTTTATGTCGTGACAAATTTAAAAATGTCAAAAGAGTTGTTTTTTAAAGTATGTCGTTAGAAGATTCAAAAGATTAATAGTTGGTGTCCAAGCCAAAATTGTCACTTGTCTATTTAGGGTCATTTTGTATCATAGTTTTTCAAATAAGAGTCATTGTCAAAATTATAAAATAGATGTGTTTTCGCTTGTATGCGATGTCCAAACTATGAGGGGGATTTCACCTCAAAATTTTTCATCTGAACTTCAATGACACTTAATTGGATAAATAAGTAGTGACCTATTGGAGGTTGGAGGATGCTGGGTGATGAAGGCTCTCTACGCCTTCATTAGCCACTATGAAGGGGTGTTTCTTGTTATAGTGGTGCATGTAGATATTTTTTTATATTTTCAACAATTGTTTGTATGTGTGACAAATAAGAGGTGTATTTCCTATTTTCCCACATAGTGAACTACATAAATAAAATGTTTAGGAGATGTAGGAGTGAAAGTTGAACAGATGGTTCCTGCTCATGGTTTTCACACTGTACAAGTTGATGCGGTTCCCTTAATGAATGGTCAATGTCAAATGTTCCTATTTGAAGTTCCCACACTGATTCAATTGATATGTTCTCGAAAATAAATGGTTGATAAGAAGTTGATGTGTTCATTATTTTCATTAAGTCCTGTGAAAACACAAATCACCACGTAAAGCCTAAGGGGGGGAATGTTAGGGAATAATTAGCCCTCATAGTAATTTGTATATCGTAATGTGAATAATTACAAAATTAATAATTCACTATTACCTATAGTTAGTTTGTTAAATATATTTGGTCAATAATTAATTAACGTAATATTGTTATAACAATATTACGATTATAGGTTAGTTGATATTTGGTTGTATATTATTATAATATAAATATATAGGAGTTTGCAAAATCATAGAGATTTGGGTGAGAGATTGATGGATAGATAATCTCCATGATTATAGGAAATGATATTCCTATAAATATGTAATGTCTCGTATGAGTTTGTAAGGGAATAAAATAATAGTTTGGTGTGTTAAAATATTTTTTAGATTGTTTGTGTTTAGCTCTTTTATTTTGTGTCAATTTTATACAGATTTAAACCAATTCTAATACTATTAATCTCTTAGGGGTATTTCAAGATATAAATTTGACGTTCTCAAGGCATGAAAACCTTCAACATGTGCATACTTACTTCGGTGAGAAATATATCATGCTCACATAACATCTATTACACTTAGCGCAAGTGGCCCTTAGTGATTTTGCTTAAAAATAAAAAGGCCTAACCATCACCAAGGATGATCAATCTAAGGTGATCAAGAAGGTTCTAGGAACCCTTGTTCATGAAACTCATGAAATATGCTAGCTACTCAGCTACCCAACATGGTACACAATAAACACTTAGAAATCTTAGTCCAACTAACCGTTCAATAAATCTATGAAGGTGCAAGCATTCCCTAGGGACACACATTCATTCAACCAACCCATTCTCAAAAAGGGTCCTCAAAATGCATCCCAATTTCCAAGAATCATGTCATATTCATTACGGTACCTTGAAACTTGACCCCTATAGATCCAATATATAATCACACTCTCACATGCATTCTCAAAAACTCTTATAAAAATCTATGACAACCTTACAAAGAATGGGAAAATAATATCATATAAGGAGTCAAGATACAAGTGACACTCCTAGATGATTATGAGAATAACACCACTATAGAGTGCATCCTCTCAGGAAAACAAAATCCCAAGAATCATGGATGTGAAACACATGCACTTCTCATAAAGCATACACAAGGATGGTTCCAACCTCACAATCCTTACAAGGGTGTGGCATGGTTCCATAAATGAGGCATGGTGATCCCTAAAAACTAACATGTGCATCCAAGACGATACTACATGCCACTAGATTATACATGTGTTTGTAAAAAACACACTATAAAAAGGATGAAATGGTCAACACAAATATAGAAGGGCCACCTTACAAAAGCTTACATGTCACAATCCATGCTAAACTACATGCTCTAGGGAACAAGCATACAATCTACAAAAGTAAAAGCATAATCTTATCATGAGCATGTTTAACAAATAAGGAGGTACACCCACTCAATTTTTGGGTTACATCTGGATCCGAATGGAACTTCCCTTTCATCAATGCTATCACTGCTGATAGGCAGCCCACACAACTTGGTGTCACTACCATGGAAAAAAACCTTCTCTATGAGAAAATTATCTCACTATTATCAAGGAACTCAAATTATCATGGTGTTTAATCTATTTTGAATTGAATGAATCAAACTAATAGGTCTAAAACATTAAAATTGATATACATTAAATATATATATTGGCAAGTGAAATATAAAAATTAAAAATTCATAATTAGCTAAAAATAGTAAATAAGCCTATAGTTATGAAAACCTCTCTAAAATAGATATTATGCTGATTGTGCATGCTAACCATGACTACAAACTATTTAAAAAGACCTATGTTCCATGTCATGTCCTAAATTGAGAATTAAAACTATGCTGAGACATGTCTATGGTAGGAGGATAGGGCCCCACTGTGGCTGTGGTCTTGACTTCGGCCATGTTCTGGTTGATTGTATGAAAAGTTTCTCTATTTGAGTCTATACGATTTCTTGTGAGGGTTTATTGATTAATCCCATGTATTGATTTTCTATGTGGAAGACTTGAAAAGTAAAAAAATCTATCTCCTACATAATAAAAATAATAGAGATCAAATGCCAAAAAGTGGACATAAGTTTAGGAGAATATCCCAGCTACCCTAAAAAAATCCTATGTAATCTAAGTGCTACTTACATAGCCCAAATGGGCCTCAATCCATTGTAGTTCTCCCTCTTAAAGTGAGTGTGTGATATGTGATTGCGAAGTTTTATGAATATAGCTAAGAGATTGATTAAAATGCTTGAAACTAGACACTTTTGACCTACAATAAAATATATTCAGACTTAGCTTATGATTATTAAAATACAAAACAATTTAAATTGGAAGAAATAGTGCTCTTTTTATCAGTGTAGAGTATAATTTCCAAGTTATTACTAGATGTATTTTGAGAAGCCTTGATGTGCTTATATAGGTGAATATTTATAATATTTCTTCTAACTAAAATCAATAGAAGGGTAGTAGGTGTAAGTGCAATGTATTTAATTTAAGAAGTTACCATTAGAGAGTAAGGGGCAAGGTTGTAGTGTGACTTTGTCTGACCTAGCATGGTCTTGTCCCAAAAAGACATAGACTACTAAAAAATGTGTGTCAGGTGCTTGCAAGCAATTTAGGGATGTCAAAATTATGTTCTAAGTATTTTTAGGAATTTTTTTAGAGTAGTGTATGCTCTCGTATATATTTCAAGTTAATGGAATGACGAGTAAACCAAGTGAGGAAAGAATGTCAAGATTAAACATTGTCAAACACTTAATTATTGATTTTATGTGTCTATATTTGCCCCGCTTTATTCTAGTGATGTAATAAAGTGAAATTAATAGAGTAAAGTAGATGTGAAACTAAGTGTGTATACAGACTTTGTATTTTGATACAAATCTTAATTGTGTAATATGCATTAATGCAAAACCTACAACAATGCCATTAAAAGTAGTTACTGTTCATACTTGAAAATTGAAAATCTGAATTTTGAAATTTGAAGTTTGAAAGGACAAAAAAGAAAGTATACCCTTGAAAGAGTATGAAATCTAATTACATAGTAAATTGTAAGTAGAGAAGTGCATGCACCCTTGTTAAGGCATTAGGAGAAATATTGAACTTGTGGTGAATTAAGAGTGATCAAGTCTCACTTTAGAAAGAATGAGAGCTCTTGAGTTGAAAATAATGCATGCTCCAAACTCATTTGATTTTTAGAGTACTCTATAAAATAATTGAAGGGATGGAACCACCAACTATGGATCACTACATTATAAAAAGTGCAACCATAGATGTTGAGTGTCACTAGACTCTAATATGGCCCACTTTCAACATGAAGATGAATCACGTCACTATAGATGGATCTAGATTCTATTTAAAATTTTATAATGTTGAAACTCTAAAACCTTTAAACTTGAGAAATTTTGAAAATTTGTGATGCAAATATATGGGGTGAATCCTTCAAAACATCATCTGGTGTCCAATCCAACTAGTATCCACAAATGATCTCATTCTTTGGTTGTGCTTGATCTTGACTATCTTTGTCTCAACCTAGTTCTACTAACTCAATGGAGGTGCTCGGTGATTTTAGTGATTGATTCCTGGTTCATTGACATTCATCAACATTCCTTTGACAACTTTAAGTCTCTTTGTTTCACTTACAATCATTCCCCTTGCATACAATTCATTAGCTCACATAAAGACTTTTAGTCTCTTCCTTGTTTCTTTTTACGGAACCTGTTAGGTCTTTAGTGTCACATCCTCATTTATGTAGTTATATTTATTTACACTCACATGAATGGTATTTAATGATATTGTCTCACTTTATTTATTCCTTTGAAAGGGCTCAATCACATTGTTCTACTTCCTATTGCATCTCAAGGTCACAAGGCTAATATAAGGCTTGTAGCCCTTTTTGAAACAATTTACCTTTGGTTTAAATAAACAAGGTACTTTACCCAAAGATTAAACCCATTTATGAGACTCTTATATCCTATTTGAGATGTTTGTTAAATTTCTTGTCTTGATTCATCGTCTAACTATCACCTTCTTTGCAAAATCAGTCTCTTTTAGGCCTAATTAGGTCTAAGCCAATACCCCTGATGTCAAATCCATACTTGTACATTTGGTACAATCTTGAAAATTATTTAATATGTTAGATCACATTTAATTTAGAAATATTACAAATTTTTGTGAGTTTTAACAGTGTGAACTCTTTATAATGGCCAAACACTAAGCTTAGGGTTTACTAGGCCAGCATAGGGCTGAAGACCTTCAAAAATATATATCTTGAGTTTTAAGAGGAACCAAAGGCTCAAATAAACTTCAAAAGTTCTATTTTGGTCTTATATAACTCTTCCAACTATTTTCAATCCTTTCGCAAGTCTCTGTACACGTTTTCTAGTCCAATTTGCATTTGACTGAGCAGGGGAAATGGTGATACTTAGGCCTGTTAGATATCCCCAGACATTCTACCATGTTATAATGCAAGGAATAGAGTTCTGAGATTTATTAAAACCCTTCAAAATGTATCAACATCCAAAAGACTAAGGAATAATTATATTTATATAGCTTTCTCTCAAGTATAACATACATAGTCATGAAGTAATAAAGACTACACAGGCAACATGGTTTTAGATGGTGTCTACCTTCAAGTCAGGTGTCTCTTGATTGGTTCCATGATAAGTTATTAATCTCTCCTTTATTCATAACAATAAGACACTATCCTCAAGTCCATTCCTTAAGCAAATTTGTAAACCTTCTTTGCTATCCTCTAAAACATGGGTTTCATTATATATATGCAGGGTTACCTTACTTAACATGACTTTGTTCTTGCAGACCTTACTTGATAGGACTTTGTTCTTGAAAATCGATCTTTATATGTTTGTAATCCATCCACCTATTTAACAATCAATGAAACATTGTTATCATTCATATCACAAGAAACTTATGTTGGAGTGAGCGTTAAAACTCACTTAGGAGTTAAACTTGAATTAGGAGTTTATTTTATTTGTTGGATTGTTCTGTGCACGTACAATATTTGGTGTGCACAAAATTATGTAATCCACACTATTTTGAGTGGATATATTGTGAAACCAACTTATTATGCCTATTTAATAGGCACTCCTATTACTTCTCCTACCCTGGTGGAAGATAAAGCCTATGGTTTGTGTATTATTCTTTAGAGGAAATAATGGAGACTAACATGTGCATAATTTATTCTTTGTGTGCATAATGTCTAAGATGTTTTTATGTGGTAATGGTTATGCATGAGAGATTCAAGATGAATGAGAAGCTTTCTAATGTTCTACATGGTATCATAGTCATACCTTGTAACTATTGCTCAATGATTCATCTTCAGTGCATCAACCATTATTCAAAGGGCCTTTGCATTGGATGATGAGCTCTCCAGATATTTCAATCCCTACTATTTTCTTAGCTATTCCTTGTCTGAGTTTTCACCTTTTATTTGGGCTCTATTGTTTTTTGCCTCCTCTCCATCTATTGATAACTCAGGGCCTATTTATATCTCTCTCTCTCTCTCTCTCCAATATGTAACTCACCAGTTATCTTATGACTTACCGTTCTACCTCGGCACTATGGTGACGTTATTTTCTCAGCTGAGTTCGACATAAGGGTTTCAACCCTAACTGCTCTACGAACTCGTAGCAATAGATCATTTGTTGAAATATTGAATATTATTTTACTCCAACTGCTATTAGGATATTTATAGCTCAACGCAGGTTTGCTGTTCAATCTACAGGCCTTCAATTAATTTGTTACCAGTCTACTACAAAGATTGATAAAATTTTTAACCTTTTGGATTTGTGAATTGTATTTTTTTGACTCAGACTTGGTCTCCTCTCAATCAAAGGTCACACCATCCAACCCACCTACAACATGGATATTATCTCAACCGTTATTCACCCTAAGTGTTGGCCATTGAGGGGTTCAATGTTGGCAACGAGAGCCTCGGCACTATGGTGACGTTATTTTCTCAGCTGAGTTTGACATAAGGGTTTCAACCCTAACCGCTCTACGAACTCGTAGCAATAGATCATTTGTTGAAATATTGAATATTATTTTGCTCCACCTGCTATCAGGATATTTATAGCTTAATGCAGGTTTGCTGTTCAATCTACAGGCCTTTAGTTACTTTGTTACCAGTCTGCTACAAAGATTGATAAATTTTTTAACCTTTTGGATTTGTGGATTGTATTTTTTTGACTCAGACTCAATCTCCTCTCAATCGAAGGTCACACCATCCAACCCACCTACAACATGGATATTATCTCAACCGTTATTCACCCTAAGTGTTGGCCATTGAGGGGTTCAATGTTGGCAACGAGAGTTACATTGTGGTTGTGGCTAGGTAATGTGGTATTAATGTCGTGCTGAATGATGAATTCAAGTGGGAGACACCTGATATCATTTATTTCAACAAGAAATATAACATCAAAATCTATCATTGACATCTCTTAGAATTTCACTTGATCGATTGACATCACCATGCTAGAACCACACCATCCAACTAGCATGTAAACCTCACTGCTTGGCCAAGAATAATCAACTAATGGTAATAAACTCTTGCTATTTTACCTAAATGCTCTTCCACAAGCAAATACATGATCAAACTGTATATCAATCTCATCATTGATATCTCGAGCCACTCACCATCTTTGGTGAGTTATTTTCTTATTATTTTCAATACTTATTTTAATATATATGTATTTGAAATATCGACATAGCCGATTCAGTTAAAGCTATTTTGATAAAGCTTTATCATTCTATTAAGCACTTTAAAATACATCATAGCTAGATAACATTTTTCTAGAATGATGTTTCAAAAGGAGTTTGTGAAAATAATATTTTAAATAGAGACATTTATTATTGGGTGACTTCTTTTTAGGGAAGCTTATTTTGTAAAGTGGTCCTTTTTTGGTGTGGGTTCCAATTTTTTTAAAAGGGCTATCAATTTTTGTATTGAAAGCATGGTGGGGCAAACATTTTTTTTGGGTGGATAATAAAAAGTGGGGGTCCTTTTATAAAAGAGATGAATTATTTGTAAAAGGGCTCCTAAATTTTGTCTTGGGAGGGAATTTGTTATAAAGGACCTATTTTTCAGGGTGTATTTTTGGAGTGTTTTTTGGTACATACATTCTATCATTCTTGTGTTGTTAAAAATGAAGGGTTGTTCTCACCTTCTTTGGAGGTTGTCTTTATTGTACTTGTCACATTGTACTCCTTTCACTCATGGATGCATTTTTGACAGAGACCGATGTCTTTTTTAGTGTGCATTATACATCTTTGAGCCACATGTTGTACTTGCAGATTCATTTTTAGTAGTGATCAATGCCCATTTTGAGAGTTTCATTTTGTTTAAATTTGGTTATTTTTTGCCATTTCATGTCGTTGAGTATGGATTCTCATATGATTGAACCCCTTATATCCTCAAACTACACCACATGGAAAATAAAATGCGGATGCACTTATAGATGAAGAGATTGTGGAGAGATGTTGTTGGTGATTTTCCCATTTTTACAAATGAGGACGATATTGTATGGCATGCATCCTTGCAAAAGGAGGCACTTTTGTTTATTCTCCATATTTTTGAGAGCTTGCAGTTTCACATTGTACATG
The DNA here is from genome assembly GCA_037957365.1 of Torreya grandis. Taxonomy (NCBI): domain Eukaryota; kingdom Viridiplantae; phylum Streptophyta; class Pinopsida; order Cupressales; family Taxaceae; genus Torreya; species Torreya grandis. Next base: position 2,806,730 of record JARHVA010001134.1, read on the forward strand.
CCATGTCACCCAAGGAAGCATGGGACATTATTTCTATATTTTTGATGAGGTCACTTCACCTCCACATGTCCCTCTTTCTTCTCCTCCCTCTCACAGCGAGGATTCTTTTGTTGTGACATAGTTTCTCCACCATCTTCTCCAATTTGTGCGAGTGTGATTCTTGATGGTGATTTGAATGTTGACTCTTTTGCATCTTCATCTTCTTCGATTAGTTCTTATCCCCTTTCCATTGTTAGTGAGGACATATTTTTTGAGGATGAAACACTTATTACTGGTGGTCATTTAGATGAGGTACCTTCACCTCCTCCACCTACTGATGCATACTCTGATATAGTGGTTTTTACTTCTATTTTTGACTTTGGTATGACTCTTGATAGTACCCTACCAAGACCTATGCAACCTATTGATCTTATGGTCTCTTTCCTAACACTTCAGAAAGCAATTAGGAAACTTTTGATGCAAAATTCTCTTATATGCTCCCTGATTCATGGAAAAGATGCCCTTATATGTTCTCAACAAAAGAAACTAGTTGGTATGCCATCATGTTGTGTTACTAAATCTGGTACACATCCACTTGATGCACTTTTATAATGTAATTTACCAGATTCTAAGTAGCCCATTGTTCCTAATGCTTCTCTTATTGCAGATGATACTTATGTGCCTAATGTGGTTCTACACTCTGCATATCCCACTCCAGTTCTACTTGCATATATTCCTACTTCTTTTGAGAAACATGCCACTGGCTTTCGCTCCCACACGCTTCATTCCATGGTTCACACTACTAGAGTTATAGACATTGAAAAATGTTTATAGGGCATTATTCGCCCTATTCAACCTATTATGTGAATTGCTCAGCATGGCCTTCTTTATGATGTAGGTGCTTTATCTTCATTGAGATCTGTTGATAACGATCCATATTTTTTTTTGTCCACTCTTCGTGAGGATTATGAGCTACATATGGGCTCTTTTACACCTTCACTCAGACATGAGAAACCTGATACTACATTGGTCAGACATGATCTACCTGACATTTTTTTGGATGTTACCTCACATTATTATATCATGCTATTTGCACCCACACCTATGTAGGCATCCTCATCCACCATTCGTGTTCATTTGGAGTGGATTTTTGATTATTCTTGGTGGCGTAAGAAGCATTCTTGGTGAGGACACTACATACATCATTCCTCCACTATTCAACTTATTTGACCACACATTGCTCGTCCTACCTATTGATGCTCCTAGTTGTTTGAGCTCCTTGATTAGGCCAATTTATTCTTTTTGAGCATACATATCTCATTGCATAGATGATGTATTCTATAGATTGATTGCATTATGGAGTTTTTTGCATCACTTGGTGATATTGTTGTAGGATGAGACTTTTTTGTTTGTAATCGCATTGAGATTTATGGAGTTTTTTTCTTTATGTGTGTGCTCCATGATTGAGTACCTTCTCCAGTTGCATGACTATCCCATCATCATTAAGGACATCATTCTTGAGATATTTTATATCTATATTTGATTGTTGACAGTCTTCTTCAGATGTTTTAGTGGATCTTGTTCTCCTTTTCGAGCATAGCTAGTCTGGTGTAGCCCAGTGTCAACATTTCAATGTTTACATAGTGGGATTGACCCACTCATTCAGATGCTTTTTTGAGTCACTACACCCATTTTATCATTATGGGGGGGGGGTGTGTGCACATACGACTTTAGGTGTTGTATTCATTATTAGTACACCACATTTTCTTTTGAAGGTAGTTGATTAAGTGCATTTGTATTTGATGTCCTTCATTCCATCCAGTGCACCTCTTCAACTTTATGTTTGAGTATTGAGTCATTTGCTTTCTTGGGGCACCTTGTAGCATAAGTTTTTTGCTCTCTTGATTTTAATTATTATTACTAGTTTTTGGGCACCTTGCAGTGATACATTTCATCCTTGGTGACTCTTTTTCCTAATGTTTTGAGATTAGTGTTTTTTACAGAGTTAGCCTCATATAGAGTACCAGTTCCTATTTGAATTGGTAGTTACAATGATTCATCATCCATGTAGTCTGGTAAGATGGATTGGTTACCATAAGGACACTTTGTATTTCACTATGATTTGTACATTGGTACCTGATTAGGTGTTGTTACCAACACCCATTCAATCTCTTTGCTTTATCTATTCTTACTCCCTATTTTACATTTAAGGAAGGGTGTTAGAGTGAGCGTTAAAACTCACTTAGGAGTTAATCTTGACTTAGGAGTTTTATTTATTTATTGGATTGTTATGCACACATATAATATTTGGTGTGCACCAAATTATGAAATCCACACTTTTTTGAGTGGATCACAAAAATTAAGTGGTTGTTGTGAAACTAAATTATTATGCCTATTTAATAGGCACTCCTATTACTTCTCCTACCTTGGTGAAAGAGAAATCCTATGGGTTGTGTATTATTCTTTCGAGGAAATAATAAAGACTGACATGTGCATAATTTATTTTCTATGTGCATAATGCCTAAGATATTTTTCTGTGGTAATGGTCATGCAGGAGAGATCCGAGATGAATGAGAAGCTTTCTCATGTTTGAAAACTTATACCTTTTTTGCATGTTTTAATTCCTTATAACTCACCTTGGACTGTATATGCACAGAATCCTCCTTCAGAGAGATTATGTGTTGGAATTCTCTAATCTCTATCTAGTGTTCCTTTGCATAAATACTTTACCACCATAGATATCATTTACTAACCTTTATCGCACATGCTAATGGTCTGGAACTAAGGAAACAAACACATGCTCTCACTCTTGACTGAGACAAAATAGGGTACATGGAAAATTACCTTTTTTTATTTTTCTTGAATGACCTTTACTTTTCAATGTTTGTATAACAATTAAGGGTCTGTAAAGGGAGCTAATCACATTCAATGGCTTTTCAAAATGAGTAATCTTGTTCATACACTTTAGAACAATGGTTCAAACCTTCTCCCTTGATTGTAATTGATTATCTTTCCAAATCTGCTGACACACACACACATAATCTTATGCATATATACCTATATATATTTAAGACTCACCTAAGATAAATGCGCAAATACAATGAGTAAACCATAAACTTGAATGAGAAGGAATCACAACAATCATTTTCTTATTCATTAAATCAATCCTTCATACAAAATAGTCCATATAGGACTTGATCATCTTGTTTATGAGGGTTTACTATTTTGTCTCATTATTTAACCCTCCTCATCCCCTTTGGAGATCTCTTCCTCTCTTACCACACCAAAAACTCACATACAATCTCCTCTTTTGCTAACTTCAATGTTGGTTCCTAGTTAGTTACCAAAATATAACTAACACATGTCAGCCCAACATATGATTAGTGGGTGCCCTACGAAACAAAGACATGATTTTCAACTTGTATCATGACACATATATATTTAGACACTTATTACAACACAAATTGGTCCTATTAAACATTTATTCACTCATCTAACCTCCTTAGACCATGTTTAAGCCCTCCTAGGATCTTACAAACATTTGAATTTTCAAATTCTTGAATTTAGAGGGAAAAATCCTAGAAGTCTTATGACATAAATATATGACTCCAAATGAACACTTAGGGCTCAGACCTAAGAAGGTCCCATACACACATTGACTCTCAATTTTGACCACCTTTGACTTCTTGGAGACAAAACACTAAAATGACAGTTTCTAGGTTGTTCCTCTTGCATCATACTCCCCAAGAGGGAGAAAATTTGAGCCTCTAGATTTATTTCTCACTTTCCAATTATTTATTTGAGGGTCGTTCATCCTCAACATATTGCTGTTCCTTTATTCTAGTTTTTTTTTCTTTGCTAAACTCTTGCTTTTCTTTCTCTTGGTTTTGTCTAGCCTTCTTAGCCATGCATCTTCTTCCTCCATAAAGTGTTCCAAATGTTGTAACTCTTTGTTTCCTACATGTTATATCTTTTCCAAGTCATTTTTCTCTCCATCATACTCAGTTGCACTCAAATAGGTCTATTCCTCTTGTTTATGCTTGCTTGATAGCTTGTTTTCTCATTGTTTCCACTTGATTCTTGCTTGTCTAGTGGTTCTTGATTATTAAACTTGATATCATCCTCTTCCTTTGGCTATAATAGCTTCTCATACATCTCAACCTCTATCATTTACTTCATCATATTCTCTTTTTCTATCTCTACTTCACATTCTTTCACTTTTTGATGCTTTTGCCTATCATCTTTCTTACTATGTAAGAGCAACTTCCCATTCCTTTCTTCCTCATCATAGTACATTGTTATGTGAACAATATTTGGCCTTCCATATAATTTTCATCCAATGTAAACTCAACTGTATCTTTCCCAAATGAATATCTCACTTTATTGGCTTATTTATGCTCTATTTGCTTGCTGGTTTGCACAACTTCTTGTGCTCCTCTTTGCTGTTCCTCTTTTGAGTTTTCTTGGAGTTATCTCTTGCTCTTTACCTATTTTACCTCATATATTTGTAGCCTCTTGAATGGAATGAACATGTCCTCTATCATCCTCAATTCCTCTTGCAACTTTTGTGCATTCTCTTCTTCCAAATCTTCATCAAACTTTGGTTCACTATGTTCATCATTGTCTTGGATAGGTTGTCCTTTATCTTCTCTTTGGATTCCATCATTTTTGAGAGTCATATCAGCATCCTCATGCTGAATACCATTCATCTCAAGCATTCTTTGAGGTGCTTCTTCCTCACCTTGCTTTGCTACACATCCGTTTGTCAATGCCATGGTTTTTATCTACAAGAAATCTTCATTATTGAAGTCAAATTCAAACATATCATCATATATCACATTTGAAAACATATCTTTTAAACACTTATCTTCACTTATGCATTATTTTTCTTGTATGCATGGTTGTACCTTCACTTCATTGGCTTGGTTTGCTTCCACTGTCTCTTTTTCTCACTTTGTATGCTTATCATCTTCTTCCATCTCCATGCTTGCTTGATGTACACTTTCATCATGATCTTCTTATGCTCTTTGCCACCCATTTACTGATTTGTGTCTTCTTGGGCTGCCACTTGTTCCTCTTTTCATCTCTTGCATGCTTCTTTCTTTGGTCATCTACTGTGCCATCTTGATGTACTTTGTTATTTTTACTTTGTTTCCACATTTGTGCTTGTCTTCTATTCATGATTTTGCCTTGCTTGACCTCTTGTTTGAGGTTCCTCTCTTCGTTCTCTATACCTATTTGTTTCAACCACTTAGGCCATACATATCCATGCCCTTGTTCTCTTTTTGAGGGCTGAAACTTGTCATTCTTTTGCTCACCCTGCATCTCATCCTTTTCCTTTTTATTTATGCCATCAAAATCAATATCCAAACATTCATCTGCCTCTATAGGCAATTACTGCAAGCTTGTCTCTTTCTTTATGTATTCATGGGTGACCTCCATGTCTTCTTTGCATGCTTCTTCTCTTGTTTCATATGCTAGGCTTGACAATGCTTCATAGTATTCCTCTTTTTTATCATATTATACATGTGGAATGCTCTTAATATTAATCATCTTATCTTCTTCAAGATATTTTTTGTCTTTGTCATCTTCTTGCCACTTGATGGGTGACATTCTTGGCCTATCCTTCATCAATTTTGAGACCTCATGCTTGGCCTTCACCATTTTTTTCTTCATACCTATAAACAAAAACTCAAAATCAATTTTCTAATATGAAATGAGAGACCACATAGTCTCTTTGAATGTCTTTAGCATAGACATCCTCCATCTTCTCTTATCTTCACCTTCATGTGCTCTTTTTGGCACTTCTATTTATTTCTTATTCTCTTTAATGAGAACCGTCTTCTCAACCTCTATTTATTTTTGCTAAATTGGAAACTTCTCTATTATCATGCCTCTTTGGGTTTCCCTCTCTCTCTTCTTCTTCTCATTCTTCATGACACCTTTCTTGTTCCTTCTTCTTCTCACAAGTGACTCTAATGGCCACTTCACCTTTTTTCTCATATGCCAACCTGTCCATTGGCTCTCTTGTTATTTTATGAGCTTCATCATGAGCTCAATCGTCTCTATTCCTTTCCCCAATTCTCTTCTTATGTCCTCTATTTCTTTTTCTAGATCCATCTCTTTCATTCTTCTTTCTTTTCTTGACCTATTTATACCTCCTCTTAGTAAGTCTATCCAGCTTGTCTCTTAAACCTCTTTTGGGCCTTTCCTCTTCCTTGAGTCCTCACTTGGGATATATTATTAACCTTATTGACTCTCTTTTAGAGTCTTCCTTCTTCTCTCTTCTTTCTTAGAGCTTCAATGCTCTATTTTCCTCTCTATTCTAGTCTTCTCTCGACTAGCTTCTTGTCCTTCTCAAAGGAATTTGGGGCTATATCTCTCTTCTTTCTATAAATCATATTCTCCTCTATGCTAATCTCAATGGATCATACCTGAAACCTTCTTCTCCTAATACCCTAAAAGGTTACCTCTTATGCATATCTCATGACATTATGCATTCAACTCAAATCAACAAATTGTAAAGAATCAAAACACAATTTTTACTAGGCATACCTTGCCTTGATCTGATACCGAATGATGCAGAGATATGGGGAGAAGCCTTCAAAACATCACCATCTGGTGTCCAATCCAACTGGTATCCATAAATGATCTCATTTTTAGGTTGTGCTTGATCTTGATTGTCCTTGTCTCAACCTAGTTCCACTAACTCAATGGAGGTGCTCAATGATTTACTTGATTGATTCCTGGTTCCTTGACATTCATCAACATTCCTTTGATAACTTTAAGTCTCTTTGTTTCAATTAAAATAATCCCCCTTGCATACAATTCATTAGCTCACATAAAGTTTCTTAGTCTCTTCCTTGTTTCTTTTTAAGGAACCTCTTAGGTCTTTAGTGTCACATCCTCACTTAGGTATTTGGAGTTATTTATACTCATATGAATTGCCTTTAATGATCTTGTATCACTTTATTTATTCCTTTAAAAGGGACCAATAACATTGTTTTACTCCCTATTGCATCTCAAGGTCACAAGGCTAATATAAGGCTTGTAGCCCTTTTTAAAACAATCTCCCTTTGGTTTAAACAAACAAGGTACTTTCCCCAAGGATTAATCCCATTTCTAAGCCTCTTATATCTTATTTTATATGTTTTTAAAATTTGTCTTGATTCATCCTCTAACTATCACCTTCTTTGCAAAATCACACTTTTTTAGGCCTAATTAGGTCTAGGCCAATACCCCTGATGTCAAATCCATACTTGTATGTTTGGTAAAATCTTGAAAAATATTTAATATGTTAGATCACATTTAATTTATAAATGTTACAAATTTTTGTGTGTTTTTAATAGTGGGAACTCTTTATAATGGCCAAACCCTAATCCTGGGTTTATTAAGCCTGCACAGGGTCGATGGCCTTCAAAAATCTATATGTTGAGTTGTAAGAGGAACCAAAGGATCAAATAAACTTAAAAAGTTCTATTTTGGTATTATATAACTCTTCCAACCATTTTAAAGCCTTTCTCAATTCTCTTTACATGTTTTCTAGTCCAATTTACATTTGATTGAATAGGGGAAATGGTGATACTCAGTCATGTTAGATAGCCCCACACATTCTGCCATGTTACAATGCAAGGAATAGAGTTCTGATATTTATTAAAACCCTTCAACATGTATTGGCATCCATAAATACTAAGGAATCATTATATTTATATAGCTTTTTGTCAAGTATAACATACACAGTCATGAAGTAATAAAGACTACAAAGGCAATAGGGTTTTAAATGGTGTCTACCTTGAAGCCAGTTGTCTCTTGATTGGTTCCATGATAATTTATTGATCTCTCATTTATTAATAAAAATAAGACACTATCCTCAATTCCATTCCTTAAGAAAATTTGTAAACCTTCTATGTTATCCTCTAAAACATGGGTTTCATTATATATATGCAATGTTACCTTACTTAATAGGACTTTGTTCTTGTAGACCTTACTTGATAGGACTTTGTTATTGTAAAATGACATTTATATGTTTTTAATCCATCCACATATTTAAAAATAACTCCAACATTGTTATCATTCATATCACAAGAAGCTTATACCCTGTTTGCATGTCTTAATTCCTTATAACTCACCTTGGACTGTATATGCACATAATCCTCCTTCAAAGAGACTGTGTGCTGGAATCATCTAATATATGTCTAGTTTTCCTTTGAATAAATAATTTGCCACCATATATCTCATTTACCAACCTTCCTCTCACATGCTAATGGTCTGTAACTAAGGAAACAAACACATGCTCTCACTCTTGACTGAGACAAAATAGGGTACATGGAAAATTACCCTTTTTTTTTCTTGAATGACCTTTAATTTGAAACATTTATATAACCATTAAAGGTATTTAAAGAGAGATAATAACATTCAATGGATTTAAAAAATGAGTAATCTTGTTCATACACTTTAGAACAATGGTTCAAACCTTCTCCCTTGATTGCAATTTACTATCCTTCCAAATCTGCTGACACACACACACAATCTTATGCATATATACCTATATATCTTTAGGATTCACCTAAGACAAATGTGTAAATATAAATATTAAACCATAAAATTGATTGAGAAGGAATGACAATAGTCATTTTCTTATTCATTGAATCAATCCTTCATACAAAATAGTCCATATGGGACTTGATTAGCTTGTTTATGAGGGTTTACTATTCTGTCTCATTATTTAACCCTCCTCATCCCATCTGGAGATCTGTTTCTCTCTTACCACACCAAAAACTCACGTAAAATCTCCTCTTTTTCCAACTTCAACTTTGGTTCCTAGTTAGTTACCAAAATATAACTAACACATGTCAATCCAACATAGGATTAGTGGGTGTCCTACAAAACAAACACATGATTTTTAACTTGTAACATGAAACATATGTCTTTAGACACTTATTAAAACACAAATTAGTCATATTAAACATTTATTCACTCATCTAACCTCCTTAGACCATGTTTAAGCCCTCCAAGGCTCTTACAAACATTTGAATTTTTAAATTCTTGAATTTGGAGGGAAAACTCCTAGAAGTCTTATGACACAACTCTATGATTACAAATGAACACTCAAGGCACAAATGGACTCAAGAAGGTCCCATACACACATTGACTCTCAAATTTTACCACCTTTGACTTCCTAGAGACAAAACACTAAAATGACAACTTCTAGCTTGATGCTCCTGCATCACTTTGCAACTTTTGAATTTTTTTTAATCTTTTGAACTTTAAAATTTCCTTATAATAGCTTTAACATGAATGAATATGATTCATCATGTACTATAGTAAATTGATATTCAATACCATTTAAACTTTTAACTATTTTTAAACTTATTAGTGTAGGAATGAGTGTACATACATGTCACATACCCCCATAATCTAAAAAGTCTAAATCATGTTGTAATTCTAAGAACTGTATGATGCTGTAAATTCAAAATTTTCTCATGGGGATTTTAACTTCTCGAGACAAGCTCATTGTGATGCCCACATTTTGAGATGAAAAATGCAGCCTACATGTCACTTATCTAAAAAAAATCATTTATGAAATATAGAATCATGTAGTACCATTTGAATCGTTTGCATTGCATTGAATCATAGGATTGAATATAACATTAAATTTAAATGTTTTAGATAGATATATCATTAAATCACATAAGCATCATGTGAATGATATGTATCATGACACTAAATTAAGCAAATAGATTATGAGTAATGCAAGATATTAATCATGTCACCATAATATCAAGCAATGAACATACAAGAAATGCCATATAATGTCATGAAATTTACATATAATGTCACACATAAGGCCTAAAGGCCACACACAAGGGACATGTCAATGTCACATAAACACACAAGGCCAAAGGCCATACAAAAATGGTATGAGAATACCATAATAGTAAGAACATGTAAATATTCTACACATACCAGGCTAATGGTCACACACAATAAGCAAACAAGTCCTAAATTATCATGTAGGAAGGTAATAAAGAAACATAGAGCAAATGGAACTAGTCTACATCCACCATTTGGATCTATGTCATTGTTAGCAAATAATATTTTCATGTAACACAATGTATAGTATGAGTGAATAACAAAATACTTATATGATATGTAGCTTAACATGGTATAAAAGTTGAAAATAGATACAAAATGTTGAAATTTTCATGGAGAACAAATAAATACCTTGAACTAGGGAAGGCTATTGGGCAAAAAGGAAATCCTGATATCTAAAAAACCATGTAACAGTATGTCTTGTATAACACTTACATACCTTGTGAAAAAAAATGTGTTTTGAAAACTGAATTATGCTATCTACCTACATGAAATGAATATCATATGTAAATAAAAAAGCTAAGCAACATTTGAAAAAGCTCGTAGGCCTTGATTTTAATTTTTTTGAATTTTTTTTGGTATTTTTAAAATATTTACATGTTTTTGATTTTTTTTGAAATATTGAAACTTAAAATATTTTAAAAGGAGTGATAAGGTTTAGTGATTTTCAAATAAAGGAAAAGTGAAGGATTCGAACAATCCAAAACAAGGTGTTAAAGCATAGTATGATAAGAACAAAGGCAAATTATGTGCCCCCAATGTATGTGTAAATGAGTCATAGCAATGTAGATGCTACTCAAAAGGTAAAATAATATATGTGATCATTTAAGTGAAAAAAAAGATACAACATGATAATTATGTAATAGTGAGCAATATTGAACATTGAAATCATTTGTATGATAGTTTCTTTGGATTGTTCAAATTGGTTTGAGAATCAAGAGATTAAGTGCTTAAATTAAAAAATAAAGCCAACGACTAGAAGAATGTTTAAAATGGGAATAGATGAATTGAAAATGAAATGAAAGTAAAGAAACTATGTACAAATAGAAAATGCAAGTAGCTAATCAAGAGACAACCTAATTAGTGGATTAGGAGGAAGTAGGAAATTCTATCCAACTAAGGATCTTATCAAGTAGATGCACATGTGTATAGCCAATTGCATTATATGAAGGTGTAACTTCCTATGAAGAAGAGGTGCCAACTACATATGCCTCTAAATTTGAATAAGTGTTATATGTTATAATATAACCCTATAAATCATTATTCATGTTTCCATGCAAATTATATCTACATGTGTAGTAGGAGAAAATGTAACAACCTGTATATATGGTGAAGTTTTCTGAATAACCTGTGATGCCTTAAAAAATGAAAAACTTATTTCATGTGCCACATTATGCTTATGATAATGTTCCATGCTTTTTAAAACTATTTGAATATGATCATTTTTAATTATATCATGCTCATAAGTAGATGGATAAATTGATTCTGTAATATACTTGTGCTTATAAATAGATGGAGACACTGATTCTATAATATGTATATCATGCTCTTGAATAGTTATGTAGAGTATTTCATTACCGTGTTGCTCAATGATTGTTCCAAGAAATTGTTCTATAAGAGAATCAAACATCATTGGTTCCAAAAGATATTTATATTGGATTCCTAGAATTTTGACCACTTGATTATCATGAAAATATTTGAGATATTTATGCATTATAGAAGGTACTACTCTAATATTTTATATCCAAGGGAATCCTAATAGCATTTCAAATACCCATGTGCTTGTTATAACTAAGAATAGGGTGGGCACTATGAGAGACCCCATTTGTAAAGGTAGAACCATATGCCTAAAAGTATCTTGTGTATGACTATTGAATGATTTGACTAATAGAGTAGGGTTTTTTTCTCCATATTTATTTATTATGAGTTTTTTTACATCATTTATAGTCTTCTTACTTGCATGGATAAGCTTGTTTAGGTGTATTTGGAATTACATTTTCATCGGATGAATAGGAAATAACTCATTTGATCGGATATTTCAGGTATGAGAGTTACTCTTCTATTATTGGCTCTTTGACTACCTTTTTTTGAGGAATTATTCATGCACTCCTATTTGTACATCTTTCTTGGTGAGCTATTGTTCAATGAAAGATTAGTTTTGGATCTTATCTTATTTATGAAATATTATCATGTATGTGATTTCATTTACTTGTAGCTATTATGTTGTGTACTTTTTTGAATCATACCTATCACAAACCTATGCATTTGCTTGATCTGAAGATCTTAATATCCACTTTGATATGATATCAGAACCACTTTGGTATTCAATTATTTAGTTTTTTTATTGTTATTAGTTTCATTTGAAATCATTATATTTATTATTTGTAAATAAAAGCTAGTTTTCATAATCCATTGCTAGTTTATTACTCGTCCTTGGTAGAGGCATTTTTTTTGTAGACTTGGTGCATTGACAACTACTACCATGATTTTTGTGATTTTTTTGTGACTATATTTATATGTACCTTAGTGAATTTTATTAAAAAAGATGTGTGCCTCCATACAAATTTAGGTATTATGTGTTTTTTTGTGGTTAAGATCTACACCATTGGTATTGCTCAACTTGATACTGTTAGCTCCTGTGTGCCATCTACTATTGCATTTAGACATTAGGTCTGGTCTCCTATGTTTGGTATTAACCTATGTATTTCACCTCACCTTGGTCTCAATTGATTTTACATGTTTTAAATACTCATTGATTGGTTCTGCATGGTCATCCCTCATTTTAAATACCTTATAGGCGGACCTTGACTATGGTATTTTCACTTACTAAGTCTACTTTTGTTATTATCTAGTCAAAACTATCATTCCAAGATGCCTCTTCACCAAAATTAGTTGGCGAGACTATTAGGTCAATTTAGAAACAACCTTTGGTTGTAGTAGAGGGGCTAAAACCCACCCCCATACAACCCCCTGGATATGCCTTCATCCACACCTGACGCATGTGAGTTATTCAATCAATATCACAAAAGAATCCTAATGTTTCAAAAGGCTTGAAATTTTATTCCAAAACAAGCGAAGTCTATATAAAGTTTGCCCTAATTTTTTTATATTAAATATAAAATATTAAATCACTTTTTTTTAAAATCTTGATTTAAAATAAGAAGAAATAGGCTACTTTTCTTTGAATGCACATGTAATGCATAAGAGGATCGGTCAAGTTTAACATTGTTAGTGGAGATTTTTTGATTATTATTTTTATAATAACAATATATTTTAGGTAATATTTAAAGAAATTATTATTATTTAAAACCTCTTCATATTTTACTAGAAGAAGACCAGAGGGCGAGGTTTAGTTTGGTAGGTGGCCAAACCCCCTCGTATTTAAAACAATATTTATCTGTATCTCATGTTCACTTTGTATACTTTTTCTAGACTCATTTTTGGCTGAGCCTGACATCCTTGTCTTATCTTGTAAATCACATCTATCATTTACACTAGTTTGTCTAAACACATTATCAACCGTGCTTGACATATTTTGAGCATGAATTATTTAGAAAATTTAGAGGGGTTCATCATTTCATAGTTAAGTGATTGACCAAGATAATGGATTAGGGTAGGGGTAGAGTTTAGGGGGTGTACTATATTTTTGAACCACTTTTTATTTTGCTTGCATTTTCATTTCTATAATAACTACAATCACTACATTTAATTTATGCACAAAATGGATACAATTTTAATTGACCCTATAATACCTTTTAATTATCATAAATGAAAAATTAAAATGTAAATTATTCTTAGGTACAAAGGTTTGCATTGCATAACAATAGGATTATAAATTCAACCAACTGCAGATACATAAAAAGTTAAGTGATATCATTGTAGTGATGAAGCATATGGGTTGTGTTTTTCTATATCTACTGATCTCCTATTTTATATAGAACCTACCAAATCACTCAATAACATATGGATCATTTTTAAACAGATCTTTGAAAATCAAGATGTGAAGAGAGATCACAAACTAGAAAATAAACTATCAACCTAAGTCCTAGCGACTTAGACACCCTTCAAGATTTCTTCACCGAGTTCAAGTCTTTGAGAATGTAGTTAAAAGAATGTGGAATAGAGAAGAAATGTGACCAACTTATTTTTTTATACTCTCTAAAATAAGTTTTGATTACTCAGTCTTCGTCTCTACTTTCTATGCCACTAAAAGTGCTTTAGACATTTCATAAAAAATGCCCTCTCTAGATGCTTTCATTACCAACTTGATTAGCGAGTAAGGTAAGATAATATAGATGGACACATTGAAGTACTCAAAACTTCAAGCCCTAATTAATGGGAATATAAAACAAAAGACTTCAAACAAAGAGAAAAAAAAATCAAGAGAAGAAAAAAGAATCGACCTCTACCAAAACAACCACCAAAACCTCTTCTTCCAATGATAAACCTAAGAAAGAGAGGGTTAAGTGTGTCTATTTCAAGAAAAATGGGCATGATGAACAGAAGTGCATAAAAAAATAAATTGATCACCTAACTCATCTTTTAGATAAAAACAACATAGGTGTTCTTGAAAGTATCAAGAATAATTCATTAACTCAAAATTATTCTAAGGTAAAAAGTAAAAGTAAAGAGAAAGAAAAAGACAAGACTCTTTATCAGTTGCAACTCCAACATATTAATGACTCATGTGCTTTCCACTACATGGGATCTTCACAAATTGAGTTTGCTTTTTTAGAGCTTTGTAGCATGTCTTCTATCACTTTGGATGATGACATTTCAATTGAAGTTGTAGGAAGAGGGTATGTTGAAATAGATGGAAGAACATTCAATAATGTTGTAAGTGTTTCATCACATTTAACTAATCTATTATCAGTGTATCAAATCAATCACATCAATAAGGGTATGAGGGTAGAGTTTTCACTAGATTCAGTCACAATTAGAGAGTTACATAATGATTCTATAGTTGTAGTTGGTCGAGTTGATCACCAAGCTAGGTTATATACCTTCTCATATTTTTCATGTGATTCTTCTCTGACTACATTGCTGACTCATTTAGATAGAGTTATAAAACTTTGGCATAAGTGGTTTGGCCATCTCAACTAATGTTACCTAGAACAACTTAGTAAAGATGATATGGTCATAGGATTACCTCAAATCCATATTTATAAAGATCTTTATGAGGGTTACATTCTTGAGAAGCATCTCAAAGAGAATTTTGACAATGGAGAAGCTTGGAGGGCCTCATAGGGATTGGATTTAGTACACAATGATGTATTTACACATTTTCATAGTCTATCTTTCATAAGGGATAAGTATGTCCTTACTTTTAGTGATGATTTATCAAGATACAGATGGGTTTACTTTCTTAAACATAAATCTAAAGTTTTCAACAAGTTTTGAGACTTCAAGGTTCTCACAGAGAAATAATATGAGAAATGCATCGAGGTTCTTTGAATTGATAATGGGGGTGAGTATGCCAATAATATGTTTGATTAGTTTTGTATAACAAAAGGGATTGACTTGTAGCGAATAGTTCCATATAATCCTCAATAGAACAAAGTTACAGAATATAAAAATAGATCCTTGAAAGGGATGGCTAACTACATAATTCACTCTAAGTCATTTGTACCACATTATTGGGCTAAAGCAGTCATTTATGCTTGCTACATTTATAATAGGGTTCCTCACAAAGCTTTGAAAGGTATATCTCCATTTGAAGTTTGGCATAATAAGAAACTTGCAGTTGAGCACTTTAAGTTTTTTTAGATTTCTAGTTATGACACATATATAACAAAAGAAATGTAAGGCTATGGAACCTCAGAGTAAGCCTTGCATCTTTGTAGGTTATCTAGATGGTGTCAATGGGTATCACATTCTTCATCTAACCACACATGGGCCATTCATTGAGATAAGTGTTTAATTTAATGAGAGTCCCATAGACTCAACACTTGACACTTTTTTCACTTCATTGGAATCACTTGGATTTGATTCAAATGATTCAAATTAGTTTGAGCACATTTCATAGGTAGAATATATTTCTTCCAGTTTTGATAGTGAGAGTACTGATGGAGACTCATCTTCATCCACATCTATGCACACTTTGGAGGATGATGTTTCTTTACATAACTCATCCACTTTTGGTACTCTTTAAGCTAGACATATATTGTAGAGTACCAGTGCATGGGTTGAAAATATTTTAGATGACATGCATACATGTTCAAAGTTTTAGAGTGGTCCACATGATTTTTATACCTTTATCTCAAATCCATAGGCTTTTTGGGAGGTATCATGTATTCCTGGGTGGGATTATGTCATGTGTGAGGAGTATAACTCCTTAATTAGGAATCACACTTTGGATTTGACACTTCTTCTTAAGGTAAGACATATAGTTCAATACAGATGTATATATTAAACTAAGTATGTAGCAAATGGATTTGTCAGCAAGTTTAAAACATGGTTAGTCGTCAAGGGTTTCTCATAGGTGTCTAGCATCGACTACATAAAGACCTTTGCACCAATCATCAAAATGAACTCTATCAGACTCATACTTGATATTGCCATATCCAATCATTGAGATGTTTATCAAATATACATAAAGATTTCCTTTCTTCTTGATGATATTGAGGAGGATATTTACATGGAAAAACCTTTGAGATTTATTGATAATTATTACTTTGTATGTAGACTCTAGAAATCCATCTATGTCCTCAAATAGGCCTCTCAGGCTTGGTACACAAAGATGGATCCCTAAAAAGGTAAGAAAATAAAAATAAGTAAATATTATGAAACAATAACCCATATTGATTCATATTGAATGATTCAAATAATTACAAACCATGCATAAATAAGCTTCAACTCAGAATTGGAGTTGACATGAAAAATTTAAAACTCTAAAAAATAATAAAACTCAACCTGCTATTTTTAGTAAGTTTCACATGCAAGTACATGCATATATAAATTTTTTCAAAAATAAATTAAACACTAAAATTAACCTATCAAACAAATATCAACTGAAGTTCAAGTCTAGTTACAAAAGTATATAATTTCTAAAAATATAAAAATACCAAAAAATAATATTAAACTATAATTTTGGACCCATAGATGGTTATGTATTGCCTCTAAAAGATATAAAAAATATCCATAAATGGATAGGCTGAGTTATAGATGCAATTTTTTTTTTGAGATGATCATTTTGGCATGAAGATGAACTCTAATGGAGCTATGGATCAAAAGTTATGATCTCTAGAAGTTTGGTTACTTTTTCTGCATCATTCTCCTCTAGTTATGGCCTCAAATGAACCATCTTCGAAAATGTGTCTACAACAAAAAAAATTGAATCATTACCTCTTTCTGTGTTTGGTAATCCAACACAATCCATACCCAAATCTATCTATGGTCCTCTTGAAACTGGTAATGACATGTAAAACCTTGTATTTTGTGTATGTCCTTTTTTCACCTAACATATCCTATATCTTAAAACATATATTATCACGTCTCCCTTCATATTTGGCCAAAAATACTTCTCCACCAAAGCTATTATCTTTGTCTTACCAAAATATCTAGCCAAACAATCACTGTGTAATTCTCTTATGCCAAAATATCTAGTCAAACCATCACTATGTAATTCTCTTATAACATTATCTCTTAAAGACTTAATTGAAATATATAATTATTTTCATTTGAAGAGATAACCATCCTACATAAGATACTCATCATAAACATTACTTGTATCACCTGTCAACGGATTCCCACATTGCTCAACTATCTTTCCAAAATTTGGATCAGTATCATATACGTCCCTAATAAATTCAAATCCAACTATTTCACTTATCATAGTAGTTATCAACCCTACTTGCCTGTTCAAAGTATACTACCTGAGTCTATTTTCTTGATTTGTGTTTCAACTCAAAAGTATAGAAGAAAGACATCCACTTTGCATGCCTACTATTTAACTTTTTTGGAGTGTTCACATACTTTAAATTTTTATGATCAATAAATATGATAAACTCATTAGGCACCAGATAATGCCTTTAATGTGTTAATGTTTGTACAATGACATAAAATTCAACATCATATGTATAATACTTTGTTCTTACCTCATTCAATTTATCACTACAATATGTTATAGGCTTCCCTTCTTGATTCAACACAACACCAATTCCCACAAACGAAACATCATAGTCAACCTTAAACACTTTGTTAAAATATGGTAATGATAAAATGTGATTTTATGTAATTTTTTTCTTCAACAACTTAAATCTTTCTGTTATTGCCCTTGTCCATACAAATTCTTTTCCTCTTATACAATTTGTCATTGGTGTAACAAGACTAAAAAAAATCTTAATAAACTTTCTATAAAAATTTGCTAAACCATAAATTTTTTTTACCTCTATGATGCTTTTTGGGATAGGCCTCTCAACAATTACATTTAATTTTTATTCATATATTCTTACACTATCTACTGAAACTACAAATCCTAAAAATACTAAACTATTCTACATAAACTTACACTTCTTCAAATTCATATAAAGCTTATCTTTACAAATTTATAATACCATTCTCAAATGTTGTAAGTGATCTTGTTTAGTCTTATTGAATATTAAAATATCATCAAAATATAACACCATAAACTTATCACTGTATTGTCTAAGCACTATGTTCATCACCCTAATAAATGTGTTGGGTGTACTAGATAATCTAAATAACATTTTAGACATCTAATTCCTCACACCATTTGTGTTGAAATTATCAATTTTAGATCAAAATCCATAAAACGCCCTAAATAGTTTAAAATTGTCACTTACAAGTGCCAATTTTGGTCAAAGTATCCATAAATAGGGTAATGCATTTTATGGGCTAGCTAACTTTGAACATATCATTTTGAGTCAAAATAATAGTTTTGCCATTTAGTGCTCTAGATCACTCTTTTCTTCTAATTCATTGGTACGTATTACGTACCCTTGTTATTTGATGTTGGCAACATATTAAATGAGAATACATCTCCAACACATCTAACATCACCTTCCAATTCTTCTCTAATCAAATTATGATCCAGTAATATAACTTTCTAACTATTTTGATTAACTGTGCACTACTTTCTAAAGAATTACACTAAACTTGATTAAACTTAAGCTAATTAATCTAATTTAGTAGATTAAGAATTGTATATATCTTTTTGAATATCTCATTATTGAAAATTGATTTTGAATAGCTATATCACCTAATGACATCATCTATGGAATGGCATCTGTCAAGCCATAAGTGCATAAAATATCAATATTATGGGTCACCCATGCCTAGTTAATGTCTCCCATGTCTCTTTAATGCTTATTTATCTTGAGAATATTTATGAGTTTACTTCCAAATATTAAGTTTATCCATGGTCACACATTTCAATTTTAAAATGTACAGTCATGGTTGATCCTAACCAATCTAAAAAATATATAAATAGAGAGGCCATGGACATAGATGTTAAGCTTGAATATTATAAAGTTATAATGTTAAATTGTTTTCATAATTATTTGTATTTGATCATTGATTTTATTTTCAAAATTCATTGATAGGCTAGTTTAGTGATTTGGAATCATGACCCTAGGTTTTATGGAGTGTTCTTGAGAGATATTGGAGGAGTTTGCCACCTTTGTTGACAAAGACAATGATGCTTGATCAAGGGAGAATATGCTTTTGAGCTACATGGGTATGGTGAATCCATTTGGAAAGGTAATATGATGTTGCTTTCTTTCATTTTGTTTCTTGCTATCTTTTGTAATTCATATAAGAATAAATAAGTTTAGTTAGTTTTTTATGCATTTTTTATTATTTATGGACTAATGTTTGACTAACTTGCTTTGTAATCCTCTCTGCAAATATCACCATTCACTCATATAAACCATCTCTAATTTTGAATGTTATTTTTCATTCATCTCTTTCACGAATCCAAATCTGATAGTATCCAATCCCTAGATCAATCTTGATAAAATATTTTGCTGTTACAAGAACATCCATTATATCATCTAAATAAAGTATAGAAAAAATGTACTTGATTATAATTTTATTGATTTATATACTATCCACACACATCATCCACTCTCTATATTTATTTAGATTTAGTAATGTTGGTGTTACACATGGACTCATGTTCTCCCTTATTACACCTTTTCTCACCAATTCAGTAACCTATTTATTTAATTCTACATGTTCTGTTGGACTCATCTTATAAGCTGTTTGATTAGGTAGAGTTGATCTTAAAATCAAATAAATATGATGTTGAATATCTATTTGGTGGTAAACCATTTAGTAACTCATCAGGTATAATATCTACATATTCTTTCAACACTACTATTATTTCTGCTAGTACTTGCACCACTTTTGTGTCTTCTTTTTTTGCTATTAATGCATAACAATAACCCATAATTTTCATGTCTTTGATAAATTATTTTACAATCAACATGTTTTTAGCCTGCCCTTTTTCTTTAAGAGGTAACAATTTTTTTATTCATATCACCTTTCTAGAAATTATATGTATTCTTTGCTCCATCATGAATTGCTATTCTATCAAACTGCAATGGACTTTCTAATAACACATAACATGCATCCATTGGTATAAAATCATACTTTATTTCATCTTTGTAAGTTTTACCTATAAAATTTTTGATTAAGTACCTTTTATGTACTGCAACTTCATTCCCTTTCTTATACCTTGGAATTTAATAAGGATTATAATGCTTTTCACACTGCAAACCTAGTTTCTCAATTATGTTCTTTGAAACTATATTTTCAAAACTACCACCATCTATAATTACTTGCATATCTTACCTCCTAAAGTAGACCTTGTTCGAAAGATATTTATTCGTAACCATGCATCATTACCTTTTTTTATTCTGCACATGTTCTTTCCTTAGAGAATCATTGTTTTTCTCATCATGAGATTTTATTTAATATTTACTGATGCAACTTCGATATTTGATCTTTTATTTTAGCTTCAATGAAATTCACTCTCGGGCAATCCTCTTACCTTCTTTTTTAATCTTTGTAGTGTGGAAATTCAAACACTTTATAGCCTTCTTCTCCACATCTGTAACAAACATAAGATCTACATTGATTTGTAACCATCCTCTACCACAACCATAGCTTTGTCCTCTCTGAAATCCTCTTTCTCTTTGCTAGTATTGAAACCCTTATCTATTTTTTTCATGTCTTTCTACACCACGTGATGATTATCCTCTAGTGGTATTAAATCCACCTCTATTTGTATTAAATCCATCTCATCTTCTTATTGGAGGGGATTGCCATCTTTTTAGCCCAATAGATGTTCTTCTAAAATTTTATCTATTTTATTTTTCTTTTTTCCATCAAAGCTAATTGATAAGTTTTTTCCATGCAAGGTATTCTATGCATGCTTAATTCAAATTGAAAAAAAAAATTCACACTATTTATACACCTTGAGGCCATAGTTTTTCTGTTTCATCATGATCCAATCATATGGAAAGATTTTAAAACTCATCTATATACTATTGTATACTGTGATCCTTCTTCCTCAAATTTTATAATCTTCTGTATAGGGTTTATGCATAATCCACAAGAATATATTTCTCCCTTAGCTTCTTCTCCATTATTTTCCATGGGTTGATCTTATCTTTATCTTTTCTCTATCTTTATTTCTGCTAGTGATTTCACCAAATCATTTCATGACCCTTCAATTTCATGCATGTAAATTTTACGTTCTTATCTTCTTTCATAGTTCTCCATTCAATTTTTTTTCATGTTGTTCATGCAATCTATCAACTCCTCTAGTTTAAAACTTCCTCCATAATCTATAACATCAACCTTGATTCCTTCATTCTTTTTTTTATAAATCTCTAACCATCCCCTCTTCCATTGATGATGGTTTTTCTTGTTTCTCCTCCTCTTGCGAAATTTCTTCATCATTATCTATGTCATCATCTACATCATTTTCTACTCTATTTGTCTTTGATTCACAAAAATCTCAGTTACATTTTCTACTTATCTTTGTAGCTCTTACATATTATAGTTCATATAAGTGATTCTTCCTCTTCCTCTCACCATCTCTTACACTTTCAAGATTTAAACTTGCTTTGATACTAAATAATAAGCTCGAATATTATCAAGACAAGAAAATATCAATAGACAAAGCTTCTAAAATAATAACTTATATTTATTCATATTGAATGATTAAAATAATTACAAACCATGCATAAATAAGTCTCAAATTAGAATTAGAGTTGACATGTAAAATTTGGAACTCAAAAAAATAATAAAACTCAACGTACTATTTTTAGTAGCTATTATTTGTAGTAACTTTCACATGCAAGTGTGAGTAACTCTGTAAATCTAAAAAAAAAAACACTAAATTAGTCTATTAGATAAATATTGATTGAATTTCAAGTCCAATTAGAAAAATCTAAATTTTTTAAAAATAAAAAATACCAAAAATAATATTAAATTATAATTTTAGACTCTCAGATGGTCATATATGGCCTTCGAATAATATTGAAAACATTCATGACCGGATAGGTCTAGTTATGGATGCACTGAAATTTTTTGAGATGGTAATTTTGGAGTGAAGATGGGCTCAAATGGAACTATAGAACAAAATTTATGGCCTCCAAAAGTTTGGCTTTTTTTTGCAACAAATCTTTTCTTCTTTCAACATGATTCACTAGATGCCATTCAGATATGAATGCATATCTTTTATTATAGGATAATTCGATATTGATTCTTGTTCTTTATGTTGATGATATTTTGATCACTTGTAGGTCTTCATTTATTAAAATAATAAAATAAACTCTATAAAATAGGTTTTCTATGACAGACTTGGGCTTGCTACATTAATTCTTTGGGATTTAGATTTATTAGTCAGACTCAGGGATCACTCTTGCACAATCTAAGTGTGCTCTCAATCAATTTTCTCAGTTTCACATGACTAATTTTAGGCCAACTTTGAATCTATTTCTATTTTAAGTCAAGATTGAAGCAAATAGTACTTCACCTTTGGTCGATACTACCTTGTATCAAAAACTTGTTGGCAACCTTATCTACTTGACACATACCAGACTTGACATATCATATGTAGTGGGCCTAGTCTTCATATTCATATATGAACCCTATGAGATACATTGAAAAGTAGCTAAGAGGATATTGCACTACATTTACGGAACATATAGATTTGAGATTAATTATAGAACTAGAACTGACATCAACTTAATTAGATATACTAACTCAGAGTGAGCTGGTGATATTTAAAATCACAAATCCACTTTTGGTTATAGTTTTTCCATTGGTTTAGGTCTGATTAGTTGGTCAAACAAGAAGCATCATGCTATTAATTTCTCATCTTCTAAGATAGAGTATAGGGAGGATGATAATACTTCCACTGAGGCCATCTAGTTTTAGAGGATTATCACAGAGTTTGTTATCTATTTTAGATGACCTATTATCATATATTGTGATAACTAGATTACTATTCAAATTTATAAGAATTTGGTTCAACATTAATGGACCAAACAATAGTTATTCACATGCACTTCATTAGAGAGATCATTCATAAGGACATCATTGATCTGAGATATTTCTAAATGACAGAGCAGAAAATAGACATCTTCACCAAACCTTTTATGAAGAGTAAATATATTCCCTTGTAGACTCTTCTTAAGGTTTGAGATACCGCAACATCATCTTTAAGGGGGATTCTAACCTCTTCTCTTGATGTCTCTCTTTTTGGAGGGATTTTTTACTACATGTTTTCTTCTTCTGTCTACTTTATAAGAGATTTCTTTGTACATGGGTAACTCATTATGCTTAGTTGCTGGGATTTATTTTTTACACAAGCCATCTAAGTTGTGATTATGTGACATGTTAGAGTATAGATTTTATTTTTTTCCATATTTATTTATTATGAAATTTTTTTCTTCACTTAGAGTTTTTGTACTTTCATGGATAAGCATACTTAGGTGTACTTGGAGTTATATTTTGAGTGGATGAATATGAAGTAACTTTATTGACCACTTATTCTGGGTATGAGAGTTACTCTTCTATTATTGTCTCTTTGACCACCTTTCTTGGAAGAGTTACTCATGCACTCTTATTTATACATTTCTCTCAGTGAGCTATTGTTTAATGGAAAATTGGTTTTGGATATTATCTTATTTATGCAATATTATTATGTATGTGGTTTCATTTAATTGAAACTATTGTGTTGTGTACTTACTTGACTCATGCCTATCAAAAGCTTGTGCATTCATTTGATCGAAAGATCCTGGCATCCACTTTGATATTAACAACTCTAACATTAGCCTATAAATCTTGTTCTATATAACCAAGTTAGTAGATGAGTGTTATGGTGCACACATTTTTACTCTATCCATTGTTTATCATGACAATATGTATGGATTTATTATCAGTACAATTTTGAATAAATAGTGTATGACCATTTAAATTATCATCAACAACTTCACTATCATCAATTATAATCATAAGATGTGATGCTTATCTTATTGTAACTATACCATGATGCTATCAAGTGGATGTCCATATGTGTAATGAGGATGGACATTATATGCACAATTTACTTTAGTATTATCCTTGTTATTTGCTTCTTGATTTGGAGAATGATCTTTATACATTTTGAGTTTTGAATTTGCATTTGTTTCTAGCTCAACATCTTCAATATGTGGGCCAATGTAAATGATATTATCATCAATAATATCTTGAATCTTATGCTTAAGCTTGAAACATCTATTTGTAGAATGTCCAATACATCTATGGTAGTCACAATATGCATTGACAACAATTTTTTTAGATTGTGGTCTACACATGTCTACTTACATTGATGGATAAAGGGTGATTAGATTGCATTCAAGTAGATTTTTTAATAATACATGAAGAGGTGATGGTAAACTTAAAAATTATGTTTTTAGTGGAGCTTGTAATTAAAGCTTTTGTGTTGGTTGTGAAATAGTATTAATTGTAGTCTTAGCTTTATTTTTGCTTTCATTTGGTTTGCTCTTATAATTTAGATTACTTTTAAATTTGATAATTTAAGTAGGAGTATTTAAAGTATACTTAAGCTTGTTTAAAGTAAGCAACTTGACATCACATTCTTTGAATGTATAGCATAGTTCATAGGAAGATTTTAAATTATCAAATATAATTGACTCTTGAAGTGGAGATAAAAAAAAATTGAGTGAAAATATCTTGAATCTCATTATCAACCATTTAATTTTTTATTTTGATAGCATAGTCTTGTATCTTAGCACATATTCAAAGATTATTTCATTAGAACCTTGTTTAAGCTTTTCAATTTGAGCATATGGAATATTTTCATCAATGTTTATAGAAAAGTTTATCAAGAACTGAGTTATCAAATGATTAAAAGCTTTTACTGATTGAAGAGGAAGATCATAGAACCATCTAAGAGCATATTATTTGAAATTTATTGAAAATAGTTTTGTCAATAATTTATCATTATTTGTATAGTCTAGATAAGGTACATGGAATACACGTAAATGTTGTTTAGAATCACCTTTGACTTCATATAAAAGAATATTAGGAGCCACAAAGCCAAGTGGTAATAGATAAGATGTAATTTTTAGATCCAAAAGATTATGCAATAAAGAACATGAGTTCATAAGGGGGCTATCATGAGAGATAATTTTCTCAATGTTATATATCTTAGCTTGTAATGTAAGGAGTGCATGCTCAAGAGTAACATTTGTAGAGATAATTTGAGGAGTATAAGTAGTATGAGTAGGCGCAAGCATAGATACATTTTATAAACCAAGTGATGTTCCCAAACCAATAGATGGTGCTATAAAAGTAGCTAAAGGTGTAGAAATAAGAATGAATGAAATCTAGTAGAAGTGAAAACATTTTAAGCAGGAGATTTGACAACCCAAAAAGAGAACTCTTGTAGTACGATTGTGGATAATTTAGCTTGATTCTTATATTTTGATTCTAAAATTAGACTAATACTATTATTCATATCATGGGGGTTCTCTTGAAGACCTTGATTAAATATAGATAATTCTTATACTTGATTTTTATGTAATCCATTAAGCTCATGTGGATGAATATGAGTTTCATGTTCATCATGTACATCATAGTCATCTTCATTACTTTCATTATCATTTTCAATGTGAACTTCATTTGCAGGAGACCAAGTAATTTTAATGGTATCATTATTAGTTTGAGAAAAAATATCATGATTTTTCATTGCAAAAAAGACCAAAGGAAGTAACATATGTAAAATAGAAATACTAGTTAATCTTGAATTAAGAATTAAAGACATATAATTCAATATGAATTAAATAATGCTAATGACTGAATATAGTAAAAATAAAAATCAAGGTATAAGGTTGATATAAGAAAGGGTTTGAATGATTGTGTGGGCTCTCAAATATACTTGATTGTTCATTGAGTAGTGTTGGCCTAATGTTTCAAAACACTAACTCCATAGGCAAAACCATTCATACAGTATACTAACCCTATTTTTGAGGGTAAGGTGGGATTTATTTCTTTAAGAGATACACTCATCTTAGGAGCACCATAAATCGAATGTCTTAAATAGGTTTTCTATGATATAAACAAAGGATCTTAGGCATTTATAATCTATCACAAGGTTCGTGGACATTAAAGCTTATGTCTAGTGCTATAAAATGGCTATGAGTATTGTGGTAAACGATTCATGCCATGATGTCTATAAAAAGATCACCTCATAACCCTTAAAGATAATTACTAAGTAGTTTTAAAATCACAAGCAAATAGATAATATAAAGAAAATAAAAGTAAGATTTTTTTGTATTGAAAGAAAGAGTTTCAATCCCAGATTTATCTAAGGTGACAAGAAAATTTATTCAGTGTCATATTAAATACAAGTTTGAATAAAATTGAATTGTTATGTGTTGGAGTTATCTAAGGTTAAAGGTAGTTTTATTTCAATATCAAGAATATATAGAGTTTTGAATGAAATCATAAGACAAAAATCAAACAAATAACAATCAATGTTCTAAAAGTAACGGGGTCACCACAATGTTTAATGTATTTTCAATTGAATGAATCAAACTAATAGATCCAAACTATTGAAATTGATATACATGAAATAAATAGATTTGAAAGTGAAATACATAATTTGAGAAATTAAGAATTAGCTAAAAATAGTAAATAAGGATATAAATATACAAACCTTTCTAAAATAAATATTATGCTAACTATGCAAGATGACTATGACTACAAACTACTTGAAAATATATATGTATTCTGTCATATTTGGAATCAAGAATTAAAATTATGCTAGAAAAAGTCTAAGGTAAGAAGATAGGGTCATACTACAACCTTGTTTGATGATTTCAGCCACGTCTATGTAGATTGTATACCTGATTTTTGAATCTGGGTCTGTACGACTACCTATGAGGGTTTACTGATTAATCTTGTATCTTGATTTACCATGCAAAATAATTAAAAAACATAAAACTTAGCTCTTGCATAATAAACACAATAGAGATCAAATACTAAAATTGATAAATTGGTTTATGAGAATGTCCAAGCTACCCTAATAAAATCTTTTGTAGTCTGAGTGCTACCTACATAACCAAAATGGGCCTTAAGCTGATGTAGTTCTCCCTCCTAGAGTGAGCATGTGATTTATGATTGTTAAATTATATAAATATAGTTAAGAGATTAAATTAATTTTTTTGACAATAGATACCCTTGATTTACAATAAAATATACTTAGACTTGGCCTATGATTGTTGGAATGCAACATAATTAAAATTGGAAGAAATAGTGATCTTTTGCCTTTGTGTGTAATAAATTTTTTAAGTGATTGCTAGATGTATTTTGATAAGCTTTGATGTGTTTATTTAAAATAATATTTTAAATATTTCCACTAGTCAGAATTGGTAGAAGCATAAGAGGTTATAACATCTCAAATTTAAAATGTTACTGTTGACCAATTTTGACTTTTAGGTCAAAATAAGGCACCCCTAATTAAAAAATTAATTTTTAGGTATATGAAGAGGTATAATATATTTTCATAAGATGTTTTATAGGTCACTTCATGTCTTTCAATGTTATATTAACTTTGGTCACTCATTTCATTAGCATATCATGTCATTTGGGGTCATTTCAAGGGTCTAAATGATGTATTTAATGCTTTGTAAAAGTTTTTTGAGATTTATACAAGTTACAAAAGCTCATTTTAGGCCCCATGTGGCCTTAAAAGTCTTAAAAAGCTGACATAATTGAATAAAAGATAGGTTGTTCAGATAAAAAATAGTTTTATTGGCTAAAAAGAGAGGAATGGGCACTTGTATGACTACCTTGGGAAGTGTGCCACTTAAAAAATATGGTGGTGTGACTCTTTACCTCCACATAGGTCATATCCATGTTTTGTTTTTATTTTTTGCGCAAAAAATTGCATGTACAACTTGTTGTCCCCAAAAAAATGTCAAGTCATTTTTGAGACAACATATGAACTATTCTAGTTCAACAGACCAAAATTCTCTTTTCCCTTTTCAAAAATTGCTTTGAGCATTCAAGATCTTTTTTTTTCAAGCTTTTTTAGATTTCTAGAGACTCTATAGGCTTGAATTTATAGACTCATTTGTACGGACTCTGCAGGCTTGAATTTACAGACTCTGCAGGTTCATTTCTACGGACTCTGCAGGAAAGAATCTACGAACTCATTTCTACGGACTCTGCAGGTTCATTTCTACGAACTCTACAGGAAAGAAAAAAGCTCTGACACTTAGGCATTTTCAAGGTGGGTTCAACGCCAAGGTTCAACCAAAAGGTTCATCGGTAAGCTTCAAAGGAAGGATTGAACATTGAACCATTGAACCTTGAACCAAATCGGTTCAATGGGTTCAACAGGTTCAATAGGTTCAAAGGTTCAATGACATCGGCAAACTTAAAGAGTTAAGCACTTTAGCAAAAGTTCAAAGTTCAACCACTTCAGCAAGTTCAACAGCTTCAAAAGACTTAGCGAAAAGAAGAAGGCTTGAACCGTTGAACCTTGAACCAAAATAGGTTCAAAGGTTCAACAGGTTCAAAGGTTCAATGCAGTTTGGTTCAAAGCATTTGGTTCAACATGTTTGGTTCAAGCGGTCAAGTGAATGAGCATAACACAAGAAAATGATTGAACCATTGAACCTTGAACCAAAAAGGTTCAACAGTTCAAAGGTTTAAAGGTTTAACATAGACGGTTCAAAGGAGTAACCCAAAGCTGAAAGAACAAGTGCCCTTACTAAGAGAATTGAACTAAGGGAAGGTACCCTTACAGAGGGCAGAGAACATTGGTTCAATCAAAGATCAGGAACCGTTTGAACCAAATAAAGCGATTGAACTGGGAAAGTGATTGAACTAGGAAAGCGATTGAACCAAACAATCAACAGCCATTGACGTCCCCACAGACGTCAAATTTAAGATAATGAAATATCTGTCAATTTTCAAACATGGCGTAGACCCTATGAACAAATTCAACAATGAGCAAAAATGGTGGAATGTGCCACATGTCCCGTTATAACTCAGCGGAGCATGACAAGTGTCTGCATCTGTGTTTCAAGTTTCTAATAAAGTTTCAAAGCTTCTTTTGATAAGTTTCTCTCAGAGTCCCGTGGAGGGTGCCAAGTGGTGACAATGAAAGGTTGTAATATATTTTTATAAAAGCAACAAAAGATGCCATGTGTCCCTTAAAAAGCTTGACAAAATCCACCAAGTGTCAACATCCACAATTTCTTCCTTTTTGTTTTGTAAGGATTATGGTGGGCCTCGGGTGAGGTGCTAAGGTCAAGTGGAGCACGACAAGTGTCTATGTCTGCGGTGATCTAAAAAAGTTCTAAATGTTTCTACAGTGTTTCTAAAGCATGGTGAAAGCTGCCATGTGTCATCTTCTATGGGACTCTCAAAAGACATCTAAAGCCTCTATAAGTTAAACAAATGCTACCCATATCCTTGCTTGTTTCACAGTGGAACACGCCACATGTCACTTGTTGAGATCAGCGAAAAGTGGCTAGAGCAAGTAGGAAAGACACGAAGGAATTGCTAAGGAGGATGATGGCCCCGCAATTGTCAAATTTAGGGCAACCAATTAGCCATTGGATTTCAAACGATGACAGACCTAAAGATGTCAAAATTATGGCATTGAAATAACTGTTGATCCTTACAGACTTAAGCATAGACCTGAACAAATTTAGCGACCGACCAAAGAGATAGCTCGAGGGCTTAGATCACACAGATAAAGATGAGATACAACAAGGAAAGGGGGAACAATGGAGAAAGATAAAAAATATCCATGCATGGGATATGTTTCTAGAAGGTGAAGCAGTCCATCAGGTGGACATTGAAGAGCATAAACATTCAATGGCATGGCCTATTTTTCTTCATTGAATAGAGCGAAAAAGTGTACACACATAAAGAAACACATCAAGTAGCCCATATTTAAGACCGACACTCAATTTCAGCATAGCCCATGGATAGAATTTAAAATGCATTAAAAACATTGAATGCATCATAAGCCATTTTTGTGAAACAAAGTGCCCAAGTCTTTCTTGGAGCACTATATATTGGACTCTCTTATTATTTTAGAGATCTCTATCTGTTTTCAAAAACAAAACTTTGTCCAAATTGAAAGGCATTACTGAAACTTTGAGCTCAGATTATTGATCATATTTCATTATTTGAATAAGAAAATGAGTGACTTTTCAGACTTTATGCTAGAATAGCTTGGTTGTTGGAAAAATTATTCTTATGTCTATTTCTTTAATACATTTTTTGTTCATTTAATGAAATAAGTAGAATTAGTGAAAGTAATCAGGAAGGTGTCCTGAAGCCAAGTGTGGAGAGACTTTGTGCCCCCACAATTGCCTTTAGTGTGTTTTCTTTATATTCCTATGTAAAGGATCTTAGGACGACTTTGTGCCCTCATTATCTTTCATATTTTGTTTCTATGTAAAGGACTTTGGAATGAATTTTTGCCCTCATTGTCCTTCATATCTCACTCTTAGGTAGTCAAGGTGGAGACTTTGTGCTACATCTCAGTCTACTGGTTACTACACCTTTGGTTATCAGTTACTTATCACTACCTGAAAGAATTTTTGTTGTTTCTAGTAAGATCACTTTTGAAAGAAGAGAAGTGCCTTCAGCATTTTCACCAAAATTTTCTCCTCTATTTGTTAACATCATCTCTAAAAAAAGAGAGATGAATGGTTTATCCTACCCCTGAGTATTATTTTCTACTTATATATATAGTATATAGCTCCTGCATATTTACAGGGAACCTCCCCTTGATGAGAGGAGAGATTTGTCCTTTTTTGATGTAGTAAACCTGCACATCTGATCGACCAATCTTTCTATGCTGTGGTTGAAGAGACCTATTTTGCTCATCAGTTAGCTAGTGACAAAATATTCACCCAACGATTTTTGGTGATTCTGCTGGGGAATTACGTGCAATCTAAAGCCTCAAGTTTTAGATTGAAGTAGTCCCTACCCTTATCCATTATAGACTCTGGTGACTCCATTCTATGTCTTAGCAATTATCATTATAACCTTACCATCTCCCTTCATCTTCATGCCAACTGGGGAAGAATGAGCAGTTTGAAGCCTCAAGCTTCATGCTGAACAAGTGCCAGTTCTTTTCTATTTTTATTTTTACACTCTAGCAAATCCATGATATACGTGAAGCCAAAGGGCTAAAGGTATTGTTGACCCTATATTTGAGTTGGTACAACAAAATAATTTTGATCTATTTTCTTCACCATCTCACCTCTAATGAACCAAGATATTTCTTCTTACTAAAGTCGAGTCTCTATTACCGAGCAAAGCATCCATTTCCGCTATTAATAAAGCTTTGTCAATACGTACCCTCTGAGATTTGTTATTCCACCTTTCCATAGTCATACAATGACAGTTCAAGGCCCTTGGGGTAACTCTTTTGGCCCACTCAATTTGACTCCACCCCTACATGAACTTCCACGTAGTTCAAAGAAAAATTTCTCTAAGTTCTATGGTGATGGGAAGGTTCATTCTGATGAACCTATTCCAGCCTTCAACATAGCCTGTGGCATAATAGAAGTAGAATTTGAAGACGTGGCAGTCAAGTTTTTTTAAAAAACACTACAAGGTGCTAATATAGACTGGTTTTACCATCTGTAGGCTAGGTTAGTGACTAATTGGGATACTCTTAAAGCTAAATTTGAAGCTAGATTCAAGCCTGCAAAGATGCACATGCTTTGCTGGCCCAACTCACACAGATGAAGAAGGAACCTCATGAACCTATGATGGATTTTATTGCAAAGTTTGACAAGCTGAAGAATATGATTCCTATTATTGCTCAACCAACACTTGAGAACCTTAAGTGCTTCTTCATCAACTCACAACTGCCTGAAGTGAGTTTTCTACTGAGACATGCTGGCCACATAGACCTTAAGGCTACTCAAGACTTGGCTACTGAAGTGGAAGATGACCTTATTTTGGTAGGAAAGATAATGATAGATCCTAATAGAGGTAAATCTTCTTCATCTTCTGAATACCCATCTACAGGGACCACTAATCTAATGGTGCAGAAGCTGGTAAATGAGTTGATAGCTCTCTGGAAGCAAATGACTCAAGGGATATCTTTAGTTCTTTCATATAGAGATATTTTAAAAAAGACATTCCCCAATTATTCATACCAAGAAAATGCTGCCAAAAATCAAGGGCAGCCAAATCGTCTTCCTCCCCCATAGGAAAAACTTGCCATTGAAGCACCCCTAACCAATTCAGTAGTTGGATATCTCCAAACAGAATCTGATTCCTCTTTCCAACCTGAATTAAACTAAAAAAATGACGCTAATCTCTTCAATGAGAAAGAAGAAGAATTAGCTGGTGACTCCAACATTAGTTTCCTAAATTATCAGGATGAACCCAGAAGTGAAGGGAAAATAGATGAGAGATCATATGCTGTGTTCACCCAGTCCAAAAATTAGTTAGCCCAACAAGCTGATAAAGAGAAGACATAGGAGTGACCTCAACCAATAATTTTAATTGCTAAGCATGGAACCACTCTGCGTTTCCAGCCAAAGGACCCGGTGATTACAAGAAAAGTAAGTACCCCAAACATTTTTACACCTTCAACTTCAAACTCGCAGGCCAGTCATCCCCCTCCCAAAAACCAAAAAAATGAACTCCCATCCTCTGTTCCTAGTCCATTTCAGTCATTTGACATAATCGACTATGTCAAGAAGAACAAAATTCAAATGTCTAAATTTGAATTCTTGCAATCCAATCCTGCACAGTTGGACAGGTTGGTGGAGTGTGTGAAAAATAAAGCCATCCCTGTAGGACAAGAGATTAGAAAGGTAACTCATGATCCTCCAAAGAATATGTCCATCTCAAACAATCTTCTCATTACTCCTCTAGCTGGCCCTAAAAAAATAGAGCCTTTTTATGTTTTTTTGTTGATAAATGGTCACAAATTAAGCAATTGCATCATTGATTCCAGTGCTTCAAACAATGTCATGCCTGCCAAAGTGGCAAAATCTCTTAGTCTCACACTGACAAAAACCTTTGAAAGATATTTCTCCATGGAGAACAAACAAGTACCTCTGCTTGGACAAATAAAGGACACCCAATTTGCATTTGTAGCATTCTCAGACAAAAGAATCAAGATGACTGTCTTGATGGCCGACGTCCTAGCATCATATGACATCCTTCTTGGACAAAATTTCTGCAAGGATGTTAGTGAAGAATTGAGCATGGACTTGTCTGAAGCGAGGATTCCTGTCAAAGGCATCATGCAGAGGCTACTTCCTAAAAATGAATCAAAATATGTTGTCACTCAGACATCAGCCCCTGAAGCTCAAATTTGTTTGAATCTTCAGGCATGGGTAACTACTTTCTATCCATAGAGAAAGTTCATGAGGTGCTTAATGAAGCTTCTGAAGGTGACAACCTGATAATTATTTTAGAAAGAATAGTAGAAAAATTAATGGAGTGCAAGGTAAGTATAAAAGAATCCCCCTCTCCAAACAAAGAAGAATTTAAAGAAAAATTAGTGTTTGATGAGGTATATATTCTAGAATTTGATGGTAACAATTCTTCTACCAGCTCAAGAGCTGGAATTGTGTTGATATCTCCTTAAAGAGATATTTTTTCTTCTTTATACGAGTTGTAGTTCAGCAATACCAACAACATAGCTGAATATGAATCTCTATTTCTTGGATTGAAGACTACTCAAGATAAAGGTATCAAACTCCTTCATGCCAAAAGAGATGTTGAACTGGGGGTTTGTCAGGTAAAGAACCTGTATCAAATCAAAATTGAGAGATTACGCCACTACCACAATTTAGTCTAAGACCAACTTGAAAGCTTTGATGCTTTCAACATCTCTGCTATTCCTAGAGAATTCAATGACCGAGCTGATGCACTGATTGTTTCAGCAACTCTCTTAGTTCTTTACCTAGACTTTAAAAGAAATAAGTACACTATTGAATTGATTTTTAGACCAAGTGTGCCCAATAATGCCAATCATTGGTAAGTGTTCAATAGTGACAACCAAATCATCACCTTTTTGGAACAAAAAGATAGCTTCGAACAGCTTCACTTCGAAGGCTATAAGCTCCAAAAACTCGAATAAGCTCTTGAAATGAATTCAGACGCAGGTGAAAAATTCTTGTAGCTAAAAGAGAATAAAATTCTTAAAGGACTAGTTTCTCTTGAGAAATTGTTTGACAAGCACGACAGGTTCATCAAACAACAATAAATGGATTCAATCTCTCTCTAGGGGTTTGATCAGATAAATTTGGGTACCAAAGAAAATCCCAAGATGGTGAACATTGAGAAGTGCTATACTCTAGAGGAGAAACTCAAATTTACTGACTTGCTTCACCATTACATGGATGTTTTGGCATACTCTTATGATAATCTGAAGTCACTCAGGCTTGAGAAAATTCATCATAAAATTCTTCTCAAGGATGATTCGATGCCTTACAAGTAGAAATATCGACAGTATAATCCAAAGATATCAAGTACTATTCTATCTGAGATACATAAAATACTGAATGCTAGGATAAATTTCTCAATCTATCATTCCACATGGATTGCCAACATAGTCCTTGTGAAGAAGAAGAATGGTGAAATTCACATTTGTGTGGATTTTAAGAATTTGAATAAGTCATATTTAAATGATAACTATCCTTTGCCCATCATGGATCAAGTACTTCAGACAGTGACCAACTCAAAGATGTTATCAATGCTAGATGACTTCTTAGAATATAATCAAGTTGAAGTTGGTGAAGCAGACCAACACAAGATGGCCTTCACCACACCTTGGGGCACCTTTGCGTATCAAAAAATGCCATTTGGCTTGATAAATGTTGGTGCCACCTTTTAGAGAGTAATGGACCTTGCTTTCAAGGATGAGATAGGTAAGTTAATTGTAGTTTATCTTGATGAATTGACCATCTTTTCTAAACATCACCCTGATCATATATGCCACTTGCAATAAGTGCCAGAGCGCTGCCGCCAAAATGGTATTTCCTTGAACCCAAGAAGTCAATTTTTAAAGTAATAGAGGGAAAACTTCTCAGACACATTGTGTCCAAAGGAGGCATAAAGATTGACTCAGACAGATTCAAGTCTATCTAAGAGTTTACCTTGCCTACAAGTAAGACTGCTATTCACTTTTTCTTCAAAAAGGTAAATTTCTTACAAAAGTTCATCCCCAAGTTTGCTGAGAAGACTTGACACATTGTGAACATGATGAAGGGAAATGCCACCTTTAGCTGGACTGAAGAAGGCAAGTCAGCATTTGAGGATATCAAGACTGCCATTGCCCACACCCCAATTCTAGTTTGTCTAGACTACAACAAAGAGTTCACCATATACAGTTATGCTTCTGAACACACACTTTTAGAAATTTTGGTTCAATAGAATAAAAAAGGTATGGAATCTCCTATTTTTTTCATGAGCTGCCCTCTTAAAGCTCATGAGTTGAAGTACTCGAACATGGAGAAACATGCTTATGCAGTGGTGAAGGCAGTCAAGCATTTCTGCTTCTACATCTTTAATTCTCACACTACTGCCTTGGTTCTTGATACCATAATCAAATCCATACTAACTCAACAGGAGTTTAGGATGAAAAAAGATAATTGGATTGCAGAGATTCAGGAGTTTGATCTAGTCATCAAGCCAACAAAGCTGGTATGAAGAAAAGGCCCATGCCAATTAATTGCTAATAAAAAACCATGAGAAACAGAGCATGAAGAATCAGAAGAAGACACGCCAATAGTCCTCTTTGTCTCTACTACGAATGAGTGGTATTTAGGTATTGCTCATTTTCTTACTTATGGTGAGTGTCTTGCTCACCTATCTTACAAAAAAAGGAGTACTTTCAAGTTGAAAGCTGTCAATTTTGTTCTCTGAGACAACGGCCTGTACAAGAGGAGGCTTGATGGAGTGTTCTTTTGCTGTGTGGACAAGGAACAACAGAACCAAATTTTAAAGTTTTTTTATAATTTGGCCTATAGAGGATATTTTTCTGCTCCTATAACTGCTCACAAGATTTTGCGAACTAGATATTATTGGCTTACTCTTTTTCAAGATGCATACAAGTGGGTAAAGAAATGTGAACTATGTCAATAGTTTGTTAGAAGACCCATGTTGGCTGCCTTGCCTCTCAAGCCAATGGTGATAGAAGAGCCATTTCAACAATGGGGAATTGATTTCATTGGTGATGTAAACCCGTCTTTAAGTGCTGAACATGATTATGTCCTCACAGCCACAGACTACTTCACCAAGTGGGTGGATGCTATCTCAACCAAGCATGTTACTTCAGAAGTAGTGTGCAATTTCCTCAAGAAGAATATCATTTTTAGGTTTGAGATCCCAACCAAGATTGTCACAGACAATGCAACCTATTTCACTTTCTAGGAGATTAATCAGTTCTATTTTTACTATGGGATCACTCTCTCTCACTCTTCTAATTACTTTCCATAAGGGAATGGAGAAGCTGAATCAAGTAACAATAATTTGATGACTATCATCAAGAAGCTGGTGGATGACAACCAAAGGACATGGCATAAAGCATTGGTTGATGCTTTGTGAGTAGATATAATTACACCAAAAAGGGCAATTGGTATGTCTCCTTTTTAACTTCTTTATGGGCTCAATGCTGAGATACCAATCACTTGGGAATTGCCAGCATTAAAATTGGCTAAGGCAGTTAAAGATCAAATATATGAAAGATCCATTGATAAGAAGATCATGTATCTAATTGAGCTGGATGAATAGAGAACTATGGTGGTGGACCGAATTGCTGCCCATCAAACTCTGGTGAAGAAGCTCTTTGACCAAAAGGCAAAAAATTATGATTTTCAGGTTAGAGATCAAGTCCTTTTGTGAAACAAAAGGAAAGAACCAAAGGGGATGCATGGGAAGTTTGACTCCCTTTGGAGGGGCTTGTTTATTATCCATTAGCTCAATGGTGAAAACAACTTCCTATTGAAGTATCAAGATGACACGCTCTTTTCTCTGCCTCATAATGGGCAACATCTGAAGCACTTTAATTCTTGAAGTATCAAATAAAGTTCACCTGTACATATGTATATTTGTCTAGTCTTTATTTTTGCTTTGTGTTGTTTGTTTTCATTTTTTTGGAGCCTTTCTTTTTGGATAGCATGAATTCATAGCCCAATGACATACTTCAAGGCACTGGAGATTCTGGCTTCTACTCCCATCAATTGTTCTAAGTTTTCAACTGAAAGAAGTTCCCTAATTGGAGCCAGCTGTTGTCCCTAAAAAAATGTCAGCTCATTTTTGAGACAACATATGAACTATTCTGGTTCAACAGACCAAAATTCTCTCTTCCCTTTTGAAAAATTGTTTTAAGCATTCAAACTCTTCCTTTTTTAAGCTTTTTCAGATTTCTACAGACTCTGCAGGCTTGAATCTACAGACTCATTTCTATAGACTCTGCAGGTTCATTTCTACAAACTCTATAAGAAATAATCTATGAACTCATTTCTACAGATTCTACAGGTTCATTTTTACAGACTCTGTAGGAAAAGAACAAGCTCTCACACTTAGTCATTTTCAAGGTGGGTTCAAAACCAAGATTCAACCAAAAGGTTCATGGCAAGCTTCAAAGGAAGGATTGAACATTGAACCATTGAACCTTGAACCAAATCGGTTCAACAGGTTCAACAAGTTCAATAGGTTTAAAGGTTCAATGACGTTGGCAAACTTAAAGAGTTAAGTGCTTCAACAAAAGTTCAAAGTTCAACTGCTTCATCAAGTTCAACGGCTTCAAAAGACTTAGTGAAAAGAAGAAGGCTTGAACCGTTGAACCTTGAACCAGAACAGGTTCAAAGGTTCAAAGGTTCAACAGGTTCATAGGTTCAATAGGTTCAAAGGTTCAATAGGTTCAAAGGTTCAACGCGGTTTGGTTCAAAGTATTTGGTTTAACGCATTTGGTTCAAGTGGTCAAGTGAATGAGAAGAACACAAGAAAGTGATTGAACCGTTGAACCTTGAACTAAAAGGTTCAACAGTTCAAAGGTTTAAAGGTTCAACATGGACAGTTCAAAGGAGTGCCCCAAAGCTGAAAGAACAAGTGCCCTTACGAAGGGCAGTGAACTAAGGGTAGGTACCCTTACGGAGGGCAGAGAACATTGGTTCAATCAAAGATCAAGAACCATTTGAACCAAAAAAAGTGATTGAACTAGGAAAGCGATTGAACTAGGAAAGTGATTAAACCAAGGAACCAATTGAACCAAACAATCAGCAGCCATTGACGTCCCCACAGATGTCAAATTTAAGATAATAAAATATTCGTTGATTTTCAAAAATGGCGCAGACCCTATGAACAAATTCAGCAGTGAGCAAAAATGGAAAAATGTGCCACGTGTCCCATTATAACTCAGTGGAGCATGACAAGTGTCTGCATTTCAAGTTTCTAATAAAGTTTCAAAGCTTCTTTCGATAAGCTTCTCTCAGAGTCCCTTGGAGGATGCCAAGTGGTGACAACAAAAGGTTGTAATATGTTTTTCTAAAAGTAGTGGAAGATGCCACGTGTCCCTTAAAAATCTCAATAGAAACTACCAAGTGTCAACATCTGTAGTTTCTTCTTTTTTGTTTCGTAAGGATTGTGGTGGGCCCTAGGTGAGATGCTAAGGTCAAACAGAGTGCGACAAGTGTCTGCATCTACGGTGATCCAAAAGAGTCTTGAATGTTTCTACAGTGTTTCTAAAGCACGACAAAATTTGCCATGTGTTATCATCCACAAGACTCTCAAAAGATATCTAAAGCCTCTATAAGTTAAGCGGATGCTGCCACGTATCCTTGCCATTCCACAGTGGAACACACCATGTGTCACTTGTTGAGATCAACAGAAAGTAGCCAAAGCAAGCGGGAAAGACATGAAAGAATTTCTAAGGAGGATGATGGCCCCACAGTCATCAAATTCAGGGCAACCAATTAGCCATTGGCTTTCAAATGATGATGGACCCAAAGACATCAAAATTGCGGCAATGAAATAACTATTGATCCTTACAGACTTAAACACAGATCTAAACAAATTCAGTGACTGGCCAAAGAGATAGCCCGAGGGCTTAGATCACATAGATAAGGACGAGATACAACAAGGAAAAGAGGAATCATGGAGAAAGATAAAAACTATCTGTGTATGGGATATGTTCCTAAAAGGTGAAGCAGTCCACCAGGTGGACACCAAAGAGCGCAAACATTCAATGGTGCGGCCTATTTTTTTGCATTGAATAGAGCGAACAACTATGCACACATAAGAAAATACATCAAGCGGCCCATATTTAAGACTGACGCTCAATTCCAGCATAGCCCATGGACAGAATTTAAAATGCATTAAAGGCATTGAATGCATTGTAAGCCATTTTTGTGAAACAAAGCACCCAAGTTTTTCTTGGAGCACTATATATTGGAATCTCTCTTATTATTTTAGAGATCTCTCTCTATTATCAAAAACAAAACTTTGTCTAAATTGAAAGGCATTATTGAGACTTTGAGCTCAAATTATTGATCATATTTCGTTATTTGAATAAGAAAACAAGTGACTTTTTAGACTTTGTGTTGGAATAGCTTGGTTGTTGGATAAATTATTCTTATGTCTGTTTCTTTAATATTTTTTTTGTCCATTTAATTAAATAAGAAGAATTAGTGAAAGAATCAGGAAGGTGTCATGAAGCCAAGCATGGAGAGACTTTGTGCCCCCATAATTGCCTTTAGTGTGTTTTCTTTCTATTCCTGTGTAAAGGATCTTGGGATGACTTTGTGCCCTTATTATCTTTCATATTTTGTTCTATGTAAAGGACCTTGGGACGACTTTGTGCCCTCATTGTCCTTTGTATCTCACTCTTGGGTAGTCGAGGTGAAGACTTTGTGCTACATCTCAGTCTGTTGGTTACTACGTCTTTGGTTACCAATTACTTGTCACTACCTGAAAGAATTATTATTGTTTCTTGCAAGATCACTTTTGAAAGAAGAGAAGTGCCTTCAACATTTTCACCAAGATTTTCTCTTCTATTTTTTAACATCATCTCTAAAAAAAGAGAGATGGATGGTTTATCCTACCCCTGAGTATTATTTTTTGCTTATATATATAGTATATAGCTCCTGCATATTTACAGGGAACCTCCCCTTGATGAGAGGAGAGATTTGTCCCCTTTTGATGTAGTAAACCTGCACATCTGGCTGACCAATATTCCTATGCTATGGTTGAAGAGACCTATTTTTCTCATCAGTTAGCTGGTGACAAAATATTCACCCAACACAACTCACTTTTATTCCTTTTCCTCTTGGCATGCAATGAAAGGTTAACTTCAAGTGCTCATTATGGGTTGTACAATTTGAGTTGGAGGAAATACTCTAGGATGTGGATATTAATCTGAGTCTAATTCACATCTATAAAAATAAGTTGTAGTTTGGTTCCTCCTCCATTATGAACAATCGTTAAAAATTTAGCCAGCCTATTATATAATTGCATCCAAGAGGAGTAGAATCATGCATCTGTTTCTAATTTTTAGAGATCTTTGGAGTTGAGTGATATTGATGAGGTGTTTTTAGACTATAATAAGGATATCTTGATGATGTTTGAAATATCTAGAACTTCACCTCTCATTGTCTTTGAAGGAGTTTTCAAAGGGTGCTAGTTTCATGAAGTTTACAAAGTTGAGTGCAGGTCCTAAGTTTTTCCAGCATCCAGGGAGCTTCATGGTGGTGATAATGTGCTTGAGGTTCATTAATGAATATATTTTTCATGTTTTCATCTTGTGGGAAGTCCAACTAACACCTTTACAAAGCCAAATTGCCCATCTTTACCTTGTCTACTACCTTATCATTTTCAGTCAAGTTGTGCTTGTTTCATGGAATTTGTATAGATGTGAGAAAGTTGGGAGAACATGGTGGTATAAATTTTGAGTTATAACATCCCCAAGAGTCATTGTTTTCATGTCATGAAGACACAAATGTCAATATAAGCATGTTTTCACGTCAGGAAAGTTATCTCCATTTTGGGCTCTCAGTCCCTAAATGTAGAAAATAGAGATCTTGTAGATTTTGTGGATTAATTTATGACATGGTGTAAGAATATTTAATCACTCTTCTTTCTTTGAATTTGTATCCCTGTACACATAGTGAAACTATGCCAAATTTGGGAGCTAAATTCTAAGTGGAAGGTCGATTCTGATCCCCTCCAAGTTGCCAAGAAATCACTGAAAGTTAACAGTGATATCTATAGGATTCGTAATAAGTACTTTCCCTAAAAGACACTTGAATATTCCTAGACCTATCTTTAAAGAGGGAACAATTACAAACAACTCAACAACCAGCCCTGAGCACTTAAGCCATGAATAAGAGTTATGTTGCATGGAAAGACCTTTTGGGTGTATCCCTTGTCCATATGCAGGGCATATCATGCGTTGGAAGCAGTGTTTGATGATTGGCATAAGGAGATGGTGTTGAGGGTTCCTTGGAAGGAACTAGGTCCTAGTATGAATGACACAAAGCTGAATTCAATCTTAACAAGCCTTGTACACACCTAACTTACTCCAAATGACTCTTACATAACCTACAAGCTTGTATTATCCACCTACAACTAGGGGTATTGAAAGTTGGTCTCAATCAGGGGTAAGGGAGGTTTTTGAAGCTTAAATAAGGTATATAAGAAGATTAAATGATGATAATGGAATTCTAGGAAGAAAACAAAAGGTATTACATAAATTTTTAGGCTAGATATCTACCTCCACTGACCTATAGGCTTGTGAGCATGCACATACAATCAAAGATATTGAAGGTTGAACTCAATTTGGAGTAGGATGGTTTTTGAGCTCAAGTGGAGCATGTAATGAGGTAAAATGATGTGAATTGATGCTATCGAGGAAAAAAAGGTTTGTTTGTATATTTTAAGGTAAAAAACATACCTTAACAACCTACAGACATGTAGGTGTGTGTCTCAGTCTTGCATGGAATGTAACCACAGTCATGTCATGAGAGTATGCTTGAAGTCCTATGACAAGATAGGAGAAATAGGTGATATTAATGACTCAAGGTAACTTGAAAAAAAAATGGAAAAATCCTAAACCCTTTCCAAGAGTGCACCTACAATAGGTTGAAATGGAAACACAATCAAGATAGGGTAGATTAGCAATAAAAGAGAGATTTTGAAGTTTAGACCTCGTTTAAAGTCTTTAAAAGTGATATAAGTGCTAGGAAAAATAGGTGGTATTAAATGAACTCAAGGTAACATAAAAAAAACTTTAAATATCCATAAATCCTTATCAAATGCACCAAACATGCGTGATGACTGTGACTAGTCCAAGTAGACAGGGTATGCTAGTCAATGGACCAAAGCATGGAGTTGAGCTAGTTGGAGGGATTTTATGTGAAGAAAAGGTATGAAGATGGTAGTGTGACATAATAAACATGGAATTTAGGATCTAAAAACCATAAAACCATGTTTAAAAGATGCAAAATAGGGGGTTGTCTCAGTCGTTAAGGGGTAGAGGCCTAGTCTTGAGTTTGGGGGTGAGCTTGGTGCAAAAGGAGTGAGATTAACCTGAAAAATGGTAAGAACAACCTATATTAGATTTTTATAATTAAAAATAGGGTTTTTTTTTTATGTATTTAAATCCAAAAAAATCTAATGATAACCTACATCCAAGTTAAAACAAGATTTCTCCTTATGGGTAGTCAAGACCTAATTCTAGGTTCCTAAGAAATAGAATGTGTTTGAGAGGAAAATAGGACATAAAAGTGGTTGAAATGAGTTATGATAATCATATATAATACATTAATGCCATGAAAAATATAAATTAAAAACCTAATACCTTCAAACACAATCTTATACCATGCCTACCCTCAAACCCTACCTAGTCAAAAGACTGCCTTAGAAAAATGGAGAGTTGGAGGACCAAATGGAGGAGTTGAGAGCTAAATTTTGGTAAAAAATACCATTATGACCTATATGACACTATAAAATAATAAAATTTTCAATTTAAATATTTTAAAAACCCTCTATTTTGTTCTCAGACCAGGGTCACTTTTAGTGTGCATGAAGGTGCTAATTTTGAGAAAAGTGACGAAATATTGAACTAGAAGGCTAGCAAGGGAAAATTTATGATTATATCAGTTCAAGGGGACATAAATAAATCTATAAAACCTTAATTTAATGTTTTTAAGTATAGATGTTATTCCAACCTAGGAGGTTTGCATGCATACCTAGTGGGAATCCTTAGGCCTAAAAGCCCAACTAAGGGTAATTTGCATTTTTGGATTTTTACATGCCTCCAAATTGGTTGGAACATGTTTATAGAGGTATAAAAGATGTTTTGGAATCATAAAAAGTTGAATAAATCCATTGAAGTGTCAGGCTGGGTCTCAAATGGCAAGCATGCCTATTGGCAAGGTCTAGGCCTAGTGCCAAACAAGGGTAAGTTTTCATTTTTGGATTTTGAAGAGATAATATAATGATGGGAACATATTTTTGGGGTTCATA
This sequence comes from Torreya grandis, assembly GCA_037957365.1. Lineage (NCBI taxonomy): Eukaryota > Viridiplantae > Streptophyta > Pinopsida > Cupressales > Taxaceae > Torreya > Torreya grandis. The sequence goes on from JARHVA010001134.1 coordinate 2,850,596, forward strand.
TATATGTGTTTGATCTATTTTTTTTCAAATAAATTCATCAAAATATTAACTCTTGGCTTTGAGGCTCTAAAAACCTCACAAAAAGCCCAAAATGGCATAAAAGGTCAAATTCAACTACTTAGAACTTCCACCAAGATTTGCATGGGACCTGGATCTGATTGGGGTTGATGGAGAGGGTAATTAATAAGCCACAAGTGGCATTTTGAAGGGATTAAAATGTGCCATATTTATGAACAAACACTAAGAAGGCTTGTCACTCTAAAACCCTCCAAAACCTTGTTTGGGACCTAGTTGTGAAAATCAAGTTAGAAGTGCCACCAGATGGAGGAATTTTAACCTAAGTGATGAAGAAAATTTGTTTCCAACTCCAATAGGATCACATCCATGGCCTTGGTTTGGATATATAGAGGCAAAAAGAATATTTTTCTCATGTTTTTGTGTGTTGTGAAGGCTACAAGATGAATTAAGAGATTAAACAAAATTGAGGTGGAATATTTACACTTAATATAACTTTAAATATTAATTTTATTTCATTAATAAACCTATAATTAATTCAAATAATTCCTTAATTTTAGTCAGTCAAAAATGGCTTAATGCATAAGTTAGAGAAAGGGGAGAAAATTTTCAAGTGAAGTGATTTTAAGGTAACCCTGATGATTTCAAGGACATGGAGGGACTTGAAACTTTTCATTAACTCTCTCTCATAGATTTTAAAGGATAAATGTGTTGGGGGATCAAACCAACAATAGATTACAATTGTGACAACAATAAATGCAGAATTAAATCAGATTGACAAGTAATTAGAATGATAATAGCAAGAACAAGAGATACAAGAAAACACCCTAAAAACTTGTATTAACAAACTCTTTACAAAAGGAATACAATTGAAGAAAGCTTCTTTCTTCCACACCTCTCCTAGATGTATAGATCTCTCAATAGATCTCTATTCCTCAAGAGCTATCTCTCTCAAGAACAATCAACTCCAACAAGCTTGGATTGATTCAATTCTGTACTGTTCTTCTACAATTACTTAATAAGCTAGGAAGATCTAATTCTTCATATAGAATTAGGAGACTTGAGCACGTACTTCCAACAAATAGTTAAACCACTTAAATAAGGGCTCTAAAAATAGTAATGCCAATAATAGAGACGCGAGCTTGAGTCTCCAACTCAAACTTATCATGCAAACACTCGCTTCTGTCCACGGAAATAGCTTTCTGGACACGCAGGTAACCGACGTCGGTTCTTGCTGCTTGTCTATGACCGCCATTGGCCGATTCTCTACCGACGTCAGTGTCTCTGCAACTGCCTGTGACCTACGTCGGTCGCTCTTGATCGACGCCGGTGTCTGTGTAGACTCGAACCTGATAATGAATGCTCTTTGGTGAAGTTTTTAGCTCTACACCCTAACAATCTCCCACTTGGAGATAAACAGCTGCACCAGTACCTGTACAACAACATCTTCTAGCTCCACCATCTTCAACTCAATCATGAAGACCAATAGAAGTTGAATGAAAATTCAACTTCTCCTTTGTAACCGGCTTTATTAGCATATCAGCAAGATTCCTATTTGTATGGATCTTCTCCAGCTTCAACTCACCATCTTCCAATACCTGTCGTATGAAGTGATACCTTAGCTGTATGTGCTTTGTTCTTGAATGAAAGGCTGAATTCTTAGCCAAATGGATTGCACTCTGACTGTCACTATACAATCTGCAACTCTCATGCTCCCTACCAAGCTCATCCATGAACTGTGTCATCCATATCATCTCCTTGCTAGCTTCTGTGGCTGCAATATACTCTACTTCTGTAGTTGACAAGGCAACAACCTTCTGCAACTTAGATATCCAGCTAACCACCGTTCCACCTACGGTAAATACATAACCTGTAGTGCTCCTCCTGTCATCCAAATCACCTGCCATATCTGAATCTACATAGCCATGTAGAGAAGCATCTGAACCGCCATAGCATAAGTGCCTACTGCTGGTTCCTCTCAGATATCTAAGGATCCACTGAACTGCTTTCCAATGTTCCTTACCTGGATTGGACATATACTTACAACTCCCACTGCTTGGGCAATATCTGGTCTAGTACACACCATTGCATACATCAAACTCCCTACTGCAGAAGAATATGGAACCTTACTCATGTACTCTACCTCATCATATGAATTAGGACATTGTTCTTTACTCAACTTAAAATGTCTAGCCAAAGGTGTGCTTACCGTTTTAGCATCCTGCATATTGAACCGTTTTAACACCTTGTCCACATAATCTTCTTGAGACAATATCAACCTGTGATTTTTCCTGTCTCTCTTAATGCTCATGCCAAGGATTTTCTTTGCTGCTCCCAAATCCTTCATAGCAAACGTTTGAGCTAATTTTACCTTAAGCTCTAAGATATCCTGCATATGTGATCCTGCAACTAGCATGTCATCTACATACAACAATAGAATAATATATCTACCATTATCAAATCTCTTGAAGTACACACAATGGTCTGATTGACACATACTGTAGTCGTGCTCAGTCATAAACCTGTCAAATTTTAAGTACCATTGCCTAAGAGCTTGCTTGAGGCCATACAAGCTTTTCTTCAACCTGCACACAAACTTCTCCTTACCCTTGACCTCGAATCCTTCTGGCTGTTTCATATAGATTTCCTCATCCAACTCTCCATGAAGAAACGCTGTCTTAACATCTAGCTGCTCAAGATGCAAATCCTCAAAAGCAACCAAAGACAAAACAACCCTTATTGAAGTCATTTTAACAACAGGAGAAAAAATCTCACCAAAGTCAATACCTGGCTTTTGTGCAAATCCTTTTACCACTAATCTGGCCTTGTATTTCATCTGTCCATTCTCACCTTCCTTCAACCTATAGGTCCATCTGTTCTTAAGTGTTCTCTTATCAGCTGGCAATTCAACCAAATCCCATGTTTGGTTCTCTCTTAAGGACTCCAACTCCTCAACCATGCCATGCTCCCACTCACTCTTGGACTCCACCTGTATTGCTTTTTCAAAACTCTCTGGTTCTCCACCATCGGTTAACAATAAATAAAATAAAGAAGGAGAATATCTAATTGGAGGCTTACTCACCCTTTCTGACCTCCTGATGGGTGTCTGAGACTTGTCCACAACACGCTGTCCACCCAAATTCTCTGACAGTGACCGACCTCGATCACCTGAAGACCTGTTACTGGTCGACGTCGGCTCTGTCTGACCGACCTCGGTACCTGTACGGTCGACGTCGGTCTCTGTATGGCCGACACCAATTTCTGTCCTGTCGACGCCGGTTCCTAACCTGTCGACGTCGGTCTCTATGTTTTCCTGTAAGTGATTATTTTTTTCCCCGCAAGCTCATCTTGGACTTTCACCTCATCCAATTCACCATTGCTCTGCTCAGATTGATTCAACTTCCTTAGCTGATCACAATACATCACTCTTTCATTGAAAACAACATCACGGCTCCTGATTACCTTGTTAGTTTCTAGATTCTACAATCTGTAACCAAAATCATCTGAGCCATAGCCAATAAACGTGCATCTCATAGACTTAGCATCAAGCTTCTTTCTATTTTCCTTATCTATATGCACAAAGGCTTCACAACCAAAAACTTTGAGATATGAGAGATCAACCTTTTTACCTGTCCATGCCTCTTCTGGAATACCACCATACAGAGCTGTAGAGGGTCCTCTGTTAATTAGGTACACTACAGTGTCAATAGCTTGTGCCCAAAACTGTAAGGGAAAATTGGCATGTAATCTCATACATCTTGCACGCTCCATTATTGTCTTGTTCATCATTTCAGTAATACCATTCTGCTGAGGTGTCCTTGGAACCATCCTTTGCCTACGGATTCCATGCATGTAACAATAATCTCTGAACTTATGACTGCAGAACTCACTGCCATTATTTGATCTCAGGCACTTTAATCTTTTACCTGTTTCATTCTCAACCATAGCTTTCCAAACTTTAAAAGTATCAAATACATCAGATTTCTTTCTAATACAATAGATCCATACCTTCCTTGTGGCATCATCTATGAAAGATATATAGTATTGTGATCCTCCAATGGAAGCAACCTGAGTCAGTCCCCACACGTCTGTGTGAACAAGCTCCAACTTGTGCCTCTTCTTAGTAGACCCAGTTTTGAAAAAACTAACCCTTTTCTGTTTTCCAAATACACAGTGCTCACAAAACTCTAGATCTATGCCTTTTAAATCTGAAAGCATACCTTTAGACTTAAGAATTGACATCCCCTTCTCACTCATGTGGCCAAGCCTTGAGTGCCACAATTTAGCATCCACATCTGAAGTAGATAATACAGAAGGAGATTTTTTAGTAACACAATTACACAAATAGAGAGTACCTTCTCTCTTACCTCTAGCTATAACAAGTGCACCCTTGGTCACCTTCCAAGATTCTGCTGTGAGAGTTACTGTACAACCCTCATCCCCTAACTTTCCTGCAAAGATCAAATTTCTCTTCAAGCTAGGAACATGCATCACATCTCTCAACACCCATGTGTTGCTATTCTACATCTTCAGCTGCACTTTACCTTTGCCAATTATTTTACAGGGCTCATCATCCCCTAGATACACTATTCCAAAATCTCCATGGATATAGTCACTAAAATATTCCCTGTTAGGAGTAGCATGAAAAGATGCACCAGAATCTAATACCCAAGATTTTATATTATTATGCAGAGAGAAAATTAAAGCATCCTGTGCAATACCTGCAATTTTGGCTTCTTCCTTTCCTTCGTGCTGGTTGTCCTCCTTGGGCTTTGACCAACAATCTCTGCTTATGTGCCCCATCTTTCCACAATTCCAACATTGTGGCTTCCTGCCATTTCTGGATTTAGATATGCCTTTCCCCTTTGATTTGGATCTTGCTCTGCCTTTCTTGCTCTTCTCTTTCTGCCTTCCCCTGCTCTCAAAACTTAAAGCATTCCTGGATGCCTCTTCTATGCTTTTCCTGCGTATTTCCTCATTCAAGATAACACTAACAACATCCTCTACTTTCAAAATATTTGATGCAGATGCAGTATTACTTACTGCCATTACTAAGCCATGCCAGCTTTCAGGCAAAGAACATAATATCAAAAGAGCTTTTATCTCATCATCAAACACTATATTCACTGAACTTAATTGATTCACAATACCATTGAAATCATTCAGATGAGTAGAAATAGATCCACCTTCATTCATATGCAAATTAAATAACTGCTTCATAAGATATACCTTATTGGAAGCTGAGGGTTTTTCATACAAATTTGCTAACGTAGTCATCAACTCTATCGCAGACTTTGCCTGTGATAGATTGGATATCACAGTGGATGCTAGACTCAGTCTTATAGAACCCAGAGCCTTTCTGTCAAGAACTTCCCATTCTTCATCCTCCATGTCTTTGGGCTTCTTTGCAATACCTCCTAATGGTAAGTAGAGATCTTTTTGATACAGATAGTCCTCTATCTGCATTCTCCAGTGTTGGTAATTTTTGCCATTTAACTTTTCCATTCTCAATTTACTTTCATCTGCCATTGATTCTCCCACTCAAACAAAAATCCCTGCAGAAACTCCTGTGAGAACCTGTAATTAATACACACTACACAGATTTGAACTACCTGTTAGTGAACCTGAACTTTGATACCGATTATCAAGCTCTGAACCTGTAACCAAGGCTCTGATACCACTTGTTGGGGGATCAAACCAACAATAGATTACAATTGTGACAGCAATAAACGTGGAATTAAATCAGATTGACAAGTAATTAGAATGATAATAGCAAGAACAAGAGATACAAGAAAACACCCTGAAAATTTGTATTAACAAATTCTTTACAAAAGGAATACAATTGAAGAAAGCTTATTTCTTCCACACCTCTCTTAGATGTATAGATCTCTCGATAGATCTCTATTCCTCAAGAGCTATCTCTCTCAAGAATAATCAACTCCAACAAGCCTGGATTGATTCAATTCTGTACTATTCTTCTACAATTACTAAATAAGCTAGGAAGATCTAATTCTTCATATAGAATTAAGAGACTTGAGCATGTACTTCCAAAAAACAGTTAAACCACTTAAACAAGGGCTCTAAAAATAGTAATGCCAATAATAGAGACGTGAGCTTGAGTCTCCAACTCAAACTTATCATGCAAACACTTGCTTCTATCCACGGAAATAGTTTTCTGGACACGCAGGTAATCGACGTCGGTTCCTGCTGCTTGTCTGTGACCGCCGTCGGCCGATTCTCTACCGACGTCAGCGTCTCTGCAACTGTCTGTGACCGACATCAGTCACTCCTGACCGACGCCGGTGTCTGTGTAGACTCGAACCTGATAATGAATGCTCTTTGGTGAAGTTTTTAGCTCCACACCCTAACAAAATGATGCCAATTTGGTGCCAAGTGTGAGAGGTGAAGGGAAAAGAGCTATTTTGAGACTTCCAAGTGTGAGCATGCATGGCCAAGATGATAAGAAGGGTCAAGAGCCTAAAAAATGCATGTGAGGGATTATTATTAACCCCTCCTACTTTGATTGATTATCAAATTTGATCAGGTGCAGATTTTGGATAGTTTTAGAAGCCCAATTATGAAGGATAATTTTCTATGCATAGAAAAGGAGTTTTCTGACCATTCACCGGTCTTGGATGATTGAAGATGACATTTGGATCTCTTGATATGATATAGCTCACCCCATAATTCTCTCTCATGCATGTGTAACTTATATTCACTTGGTGACACATGTCCTTGTGCCTCTTCAACTTCTCTCTCTCTCCTTCCAAGTTCTATAAATTGAGCCTTCTTGGCCATTGTTTATATCTCTTTGTTGGGTATGGTGAAGCCCTAAAAAAATTGTGCTATGAATCAAAAAAGACCATTACTTTACCTGATTATAAGAATTCACTAAGTGTAAATGATAGTGTTTAGTCTTGTGCAAGCATGATTTCTATTTGCCTTCACATACTATTCCCACTAGTACCTAGTGTGTTGTCTTCTCTTTCTTGCAGGTCATCAAGAAGTGTCAAGTGAGGTTGCTGGTTTTTTTAATAAATTATTAAATATATTATCGTAACATGCCTATTGCCTAATTCTTCCTTAACCTATGGTATCTCTAAGACACCATGTTGAAACATTGATGAGAGAGAGAGAGAGTTGATTGAGTGAAGTGTGTATGTAACTTGTTCTTGGTTCCAAGTGCATATAGAAGGTATGATTAGATTAAAATATTTGGTTTATCACCCCCATAAGAGTATGTTTACTTTCAATCATCCTTTATACCTTTTCATCCCCAAGTTTAGTAGTAAGATTTGAGTCTTATTGATACATCAAGGGGAGCTAGCCCCTAATTTAGAGATCCACCTCCTAATAGGGATACCCACAACTCTGAGGTGGTTCCATTGTTTCACTTGAATGAGGAGAAGATTGTCCCATCTCCTTATTAGGTGCAAGTTCAAGTGACAAAAATTAACATTAGAGCATGGGGACAAGGTTGCATTAGTGGTATCAAACCTAGCACATTCATATCCAAAAAGACAAAGACTATTATAAAATGCCTAAAAAGTGCCTATAAGCATATTAAGATGTATAAATGATGTTCTAATTATTTTTAGGACATATTTTAGAGTAGTGTATGTCCACATATTGATTAAAAGTTAATAAAATGATGAGTAGGCCAACAAAGGAAAGGATGTCAAGATTAAACATCATACAAAAAATAATGTTTAATTTTATTTGTCTCAACATGGATACATCGATCAATTCAAGATTATCTACAGTTATAAAGATATAATCTAAACTTGTTAGTAATGAGGGAAGGAAATGATGTTCTTCTCGATGATCCCTATCAGTAAGGTCACCTCTGAACCACATTTATCTCAACACAGGGATATTATATATACAAATACTCCAAGAAAGGGGCTCATAACCTTAAAGGGGTTGTTAACCACATCACTCAGATATCAACATCCAAAATTGATTCATATGCCTTGGGTATCGATCCAACTTGCAACAAGAGGAAATACCACTCTAACATAATCATCATGTTATTAAGTCAATGATCAAACTATTTTGGTGCCAATATGCCACATAAGGTCCACATGTTACTCTCCAACCATCACTGACATCCAAATCTAATGGAAAGTCACTTCACCATGTGGCTATTAAAAAAACATATCTCACTACCAAAAAGAGACAAGGGTTATTTCCCATAAGAATAGGTGAAAACAATGTGACCCACATGCGGCTTATTAACAAGGCCATCCACTTGGTATCACTCGTCTATCACACAAGGTGAAAACAATATCTAAAAATACTCATACATACATGCATAGGTTTCAAGTAGAAACCCATGTGAAAACCACGAGGCTCTTGGTCCCTCACATGAAATAAACATGACCCTGAGGTCTTAGTAATCCTCAATGGTCAAACTATGGCAAGCCTTTCAGTCTAAGGAGGGACCATGCCCAAATCTTCTTGTAACTACTTGCAAGGCGAGTTAAAAAATAAGGATAATGGGATGGGATCACTAAATGAATCTTGGTTCATTCCCAAGTTCATCACTTGCAGTGATAGAACATAAATAAACCCTTAAGCACACTTCACTTGAGGGAGATTTGATTTTTGATTGAAAGGGGTTGTCGCTGAACCTATAAAGCTCCATCTTGACCATAGGTCCATATGATAATTTACAACCTAGCTATGATAAAAAATCATGGTATTACAAACCAAGATCAATCTATCCCAAGAAATTATTTATGCAGTCCTCTAAGGTAATATGAGTATGTCTATGGTGATGAGAAAGTCCCATCAACTTAACTTACAATAGTTTTCTTGTGAGTTAATAGTTACTTGGACCTCATAGACATTTGAATTCCTAACACCTAATATCTATTTGATTTCCTAACACCTGATTGGAACCTTGCTCTAAGTTTTCACCCAAACTCATTCAATCTACCATATGGGTGGATGTCCAATTTTTTTTCTATGTCTTGGTGAATCGACAATCAATGTAAATGAAATAACTGAATTGCAAATAAGTAGAGGAAAGAATACACCTAGTGGTGTGAAAACCATGTCATCAATATTTGTAAATTAAGTACTAGAACTTAAAATTGACAAGTTTTAAAGAGAAATATAGTATTTTAAAGGTTTTATAGTGAACCTTGGAAACTAAATTCTACTTCTTGATCCAAAAAGTAGACATTTGGTGCTTCTTGGTAAATCTTTGTAGGACTTGGTAAATCATAGTTTGAAAATTTAAATCTGGTAGTAGAATATCTAGATATATGTCCCACATTGAGGCAAGGAATTGGTACCTATTATTACATATCACTCATATCAAAAGAAAGAGTCATGCACATCATGTGTTATCATATAAAAATAGTTGAAGTCATTAAAATATTTAAAAGCACATTGTAATTACATGAATGTATCTATAGAAATATATCTCTATGTAAATATCAATATTAGTTTATGATCCATGTGAGATGAGGATGTAATCCATATGAGGGTGAAAATATTATGCATGATGGAAAGTGGCATGACATAATCGTACCTAGTGATGAGAGATAAAAATATACCTTGATATGGTAAGATATGGAAACAAATGTACCTCATGTTTGTGTGTCTATATATATATATATTATGCCATGTATGTATGTATTAGTCCTAATGTGGCCAAGTTTAAGGAAGAAAATATGATGTTGTGATATAAAAAATGTGAAATTAATGGACACATGGGTGTATCATGCCCCAAATGGAAATATTAAGTGGTTAAGTCTAGTAATGTGTGGGTATGGTGCTCCCAATGGAAATGTATATATATAATCAACGAAGGAAGATAAGTGTGGGTAAAATTTATCTAATGGTGGTGTATAGGTCATAATATCAATAATGATAAGGACAAAGGATATGCCATAATATGGACAATAGGTAAGACATGCATCATGCATGTGAACCCATCTTGATATAATCAATGTGGGATCAATCGATAAATGATAAAAGGAAGCTTCATATAAGTAAAATAAATCGATGAAACTCATGGAGAATATGTGGGTATAATGCCTCTAATGGAAACATATATAGATCAAATTATTGTAATGATAAGTATATAGCAGCTGGTGGTGTAGTACGACTAATGTGTTTCCAAAAATGTAAATATAAAGGTGATAATCTCAATAAGGAAAGGGGAAAATGATATGCCCCAATGTAATAATATTACCCAAGAATGGTGAGATATAGAGATGAAGGACGCACAATAGTATTATGCTCTATTAGATGCATGCTAGATACCATGGAAACATAAAAAACACATGTAACATATTGTAATCATTAATGTGCATGATATATATCATGGAACCAAGCATAAGATATTACATAGTATAGGCAAGACAATCACACTCAATCTTTAATCACACAATATATGTAACCATCAAATAAACAATGACATTGACACAACATGACACGATGAATAGAGGATCTTCTTGCAAAACTATGGAAAAGACATTGAAAATAAACATAAACAAACACACACAAGTATAAACATGCACATATAATAAATTGATTAATCACAAGGTACACAAAGGAACACAAGAAATTGAGCAATCCATAAGCATATATGTTTCAACCTAGTTCTTTTTGAACTTGCCAAATCTTAGTTTCATTATATAAAACTCCATCCTTTGGCATATCCTCCATGCAAAGCACAAGAAAAAATTCTCCCACTCTCCTTTCTTGGTGCATTATCCACATTGCACATAAGAAAACTTTTGCTTCTCTCATGATTTTCCTCCTTGCATCATTATCTCCTATGTAGGTAGCTCTTACATCTCACATTTTCTCCTAAATTTTTTCTATATCCACAAAATTATATCCAACATAAATTTATGGGGTTCTTCCATCATCTCATGGGGATGATACTAACCTCTATTCTACTTCCATATTGGATCCTAACACATGTCACCTTCTACTGTGACCACATTTTCCTTGCCCTGCTGGCTATGTTTTATAGGTCCCCTCCTGTAAGCATTCATAATTTCCTTATATTTGGGGTGGCCTTATTAATTCACTACTTGGTACACTAGTGTGGAAACCAATTATTTATACTTGTGCATCCTTTCATTCCGCCCCCCCACCCCAACCTAAGCCCCTTGTTGTGTTACCACACAACCCTCTCCATGCACACTCCACTCCCACAGAGTCCCCTAGATTACTCGACAATTTTTTTAGCTTAACATACATGACCCATTCCAACCCTTATTTTAGGCCTTCTCCTACTAATAAAATCCATGCATAAGCTCCTAGATGATTCTCCACATGCCTCCAAACCTTTGAGGGTTCCCTCTCACAAGTATCTCCATGATTTTATATGGAACCTCTCATTTTAGTAGATATTATTACTCCTTATGATGTTTCACTCTATAGTTCCCACATCCTAAAGGGTATCTATCTCCTTCATCTCCTTTGAGATTAATAACTTCAAGTCATGTCTCATCTTGACTCCTTGAAAAGTCATCCCTTGTGATCCTTATTATCTTCCCATCCATGCTTGATGGGGAAAAAATATTTTCCTCACACCTTATACTTAATACTTTGATTGTAAGCTGATCTTTCACCTTGAAGGCCTTTTGGTTAGTGAACTATTAGCATTCCTCATCAAACCACTTTCACACTTTTAGTTGCCTTAGTGATTTTTCTCACACTCTAACGCTATTTTTTCTCTTTTACTCAACTACCTCATTTTAGTGATTATGTTAGCCTTTCTCACTAATTTACTCTCCACACACTGTCTGAATCTGATTGGCAATTCTATCGAAGCTTCCACTCCCCTTTTCTTTCTACATTTGGTTGCCTCTCTTTAGTGATTTTTATAGCATTTCACCTTTCTAACTTGATTGCCCCACTTTCAACAATTGATTTGTGATATTAATTCCCCATCCATGCCTGGACTTCCTCCTACCAACATTTATATACATTCTTGCACTCTCAACACATCCAATTCCTCTTGTTTAGTGATTGGTCAATGCTATACAAACTTACAATGTAATGACTTCCTCAAAGTCAATGTTATATTGGTACAACTACCACAATTAGCTTGTAATTCAAGTTTAAAACCTCACTTTATTTTCTCCTCCTTTCCACTCATTCAATATTTACTCACATTCATATGATGATAAATGATATTCTCCATTAGTTCCCTCACATTCAATTATCTACTAGCTCTCATATCACTGCTCTACTCGTTTCCTTACAAACAATAGTCTACTAGTTATTTAAAAAATTATGTCAGTTACCTCTCATTTGGTCGTCTAATAGATTATCTCTACACTCCATTAGATACCTCATGATTATTGGTTTTATAATTCCACACAACACTTTTACACACTCTGTTAGTTACCTTTCATTTAGTGGTCTGCTAGCTTCTCACCACACTCCACTAGTTGCTTCTCAATTGGTGTTCTAATAGTTCCACACAACACTCTACCAAAATTTTCTATATGCATCCCATTATTTAGTTTTCCAACTTCCCACAACACCTCATTATTTACCTCATGATTGGAGATCTGCTAGCCTTATACATCACTCCACTTGTAGACTCTTATCCTCTAACATCCTCTTAAGGTTCACAACCTTGTTCTGATACCAACTGATGTAGTTGAGGTTAACATTCCCTATGAAGGGATACATTTGACCTTATAGCCATCATAACCACACAACAAATATAAATAAAATAGATAGTTTCATTAATAACTTATAATTTACAAGATATTCTTAGCTTCCCAATTCATACAATGGGGTATACAACCCTTTTAAAACAATGGACTCATCCTATCCATCTATCCAATCAAGGCATAGACCCTAAATCCTTAGATTTACTCTCTCTAACTCTGTAATGTGATAGAGTCTTCACCTCAAGACTTAAACTTTTTATCCCTTTTATTCAGTGTTTCATCCCCTTCTTTAATAAACATTTACTGCTTAGAATATCATACCTGATTTTGTTTTGATTGAAAGCTATAATTAGTGGGGCTCAATGTGAACCTATAGGCCTAACCTAGGGGTATCCTTAGCCTTTAAAGATATTGATCCATGCATATTTTATAGTCATTAGGTGACATATGGGTTGGTATATCTCATTATCCTTTATCATCATGTGAGCTATAATATTGTCCTATCCTTTAAAAGGACCAACTATTTGTCCTTGTGGCCAACTGATCATCTAGTTGACTCCTTAGTTATTATGATTTGCATAAATATTTTATGCTTCCATAACTTAGAAACTCTATGCTATCCAATTATTCATGCTATTATGTGCTCATTGACTCCTCCACTCATCTATTATCTTGTACTTCATGTCTTATTATACAAGTCCTATGCATTGCTTCCCAATTTTCTATTTTTCTATTGCATGCATGTATGTTGCCTTGGTGTCCCAAGAACTATAGAATTCCACTCCCAAATCTTCTTATGAAATTTGAACATCCTTATACACAAGTGGAATTTTGCTTCAGACATTCTTGCATCATAAATATTGAGGTTGATACTCTTGTGTCTATAGGAAAACCAAGATCATGCATGCACAAACAAATTAAAAAGTATGAAAATAAAATGTTAAAAAATTAAACTCTTGAGAATAATAATTAAAATGAAACAACCAAAGCTAAGTGGAAAGAAAACAATAAAAAATGACCAGCTAATAAAAAATAAGTAAAATAAATGTAATATGGAAAACAAAATACCACCACATTGTTCTCGGAGCCAAGTATGAATTCACAATGACAAGGATATATTGTAAGTCCAATATCGATGTTATGAATAAAGGTTGAAATGTTGAAGCAAAAGGTATGTTACAAAAATATAACCAATGATATAATAAAGTCTTGATTGTCAAAATGAGCCACATGTTGACACACACTTGACACATTTTAAAAAAAAATTAGAAGATGTCACTAAATCATTATATTTTTAACTGACGTCTCTAATGCATATATATGTATAATTAAATTAATATTGCCTTGAAGATATACTAGTAGATGATTGCTCATTATTTTTTTCAATTTGATCTTGATGATTTTCTTAGGTACCCACTAAAGTTGTCATTTAGATCTAATGGGATCCACTTTGGGCTGTTTCAAATCATTATTTTCATAGGTTATATCTCTTTTGATTATAACTATATTTCCTTGATATTTGGATGTAATATGATCATGTGTAGCACGAAGTGTCACATTCATATATTGTAACTAGTGTCACAAGGTTTGACAAATTTTTTGGATAAAATTTGAATTTCACCAATTTTTATTCAAGCATAAAAAATTGCCAAAGTTATTTTTTTTTAAAGTCTAATTTTTTGTGTTTGTAACGGTAGTGGATCTTGAATTCTGAAAACACCTTATTGATTTCCTTCTTTTTTGTTCTATTATTGCTAGTGTGTGGCAGTTTATATGATGTTTAAACAATGAATATGAATGGGGGTTAAATGATATCATGTGGGGATGTGATTAATTACCTGTTAAAGGCATCCACACCATTTTATTTATACCCAAATCCTTAATTTGGAGGGGTCACAAGTTTATGCAACCTCTTTATGAGTGTCACATGAATTTCAAAGCATATTATTGTCTTTGTATTTATCTGTGTCTCCCTTTAAATGGGAGTCTTAGTATGTTAGCACCCATTTTTGGTAAAATTAAACATAGATATAGGATACATGGAATGCACATGCTAGTTACTTGTCTATGTGGTGGATGGCTTACAATTATGAAAAAAGCTTTTGAATATCTTAATCCATAAATTAGACTTTACATATTTTAATTATGTTTTTAATTTTAATTTTAATTAATAATTTTAAATTTATTAATATTTTATATTTATTATTATTTTATTTATTAGTTGAATTTAATGACCATTTTTTTTCAAACTTTACCCATTGGCAAACTTGAACCAATTTTTATCCTTATCAAATTCAAACTCAAACTTGAACCTTTTGACTTCATTTGTAACCAGGGATTTCATAGTATAACATTGCATGACCTCATAGTTGACATCACAAGAAATAATGTAGGAAATGAGCATGGGCCAATAATAATAGGCAATGTAATATGACTCAATAGTGTAAACATATTATTAAATTAAGATATCAATACTCAAACTAATCAACTGAATCATATCCAAGTGTTTTAAGGAAATTGATAATGAAAATATAAATGTCATCTTGATCATTCATCATGAATCCATGGATTTTTTCATCGATAAAAACACTAATGTCCAAAGGTTCCTCATGCAAAATATGAATCTCTATAGGATCATAGGGCATCATAATTGGAACACTGTCATGATTAGGTGATTCAAACTTATGAGTATTATTTTTAAATTTATAATATCCAACATAATTTTGTATTGATCATTCTAAATTGAAATATGTGTTTAAAACTTATGTTTTCATAGGTATGTTAATCTCAATGTGGCCACTAACAATAATATATTAGATTTTATGATCAATGCAAATCTCTCATCTCTTGTATGATGATTTATTCTATGAAAATCACAAAAGAACCTTGAATTATCTAATCATGAATCCTAATATAAGGTAAGACAATCATGTTATTATCAAGTAACTTTTTCAATATTACACTTTGACAATAATTAAGCTTAAAAAATTGTCATGATTTATGAAGGGAAGATACAAAAATTATTTTAGGCATCGTTCTATGATTATTTAATGATTTTTTATTTTTATGCACCTTTGTGCATGGATAATGTGGAGAATTTTAGCACGATGAATAGAAAAAAAACACGAAGCTTGAGTTTCATAGTCAAGTACATATGATTGCACGAGTTTATCCTTAATTACTATGACCTCATAATAAAGATGATTAAAATATTTGTAAGGATGATAAAACATTTCATCATTGAGATGAGGTAAAATAATTATACAATATATATATTTTTTTCTATATCCAGTGGTTGATATATCAAATAATGTATGTTACCCTTGAATCTAAGAATGTAATCACAAATAGGATAAAACTAAACTTGACAAAGGAGTGGAATATGATAAAATGTAGCATGTGGTCCATTATTATTGATAAATCATGATAGAAAAAATATTAAAAAATAAGGAAGGTATGTAAGGAAGCATAAGGTAGAGTTTGAAAAAAATATAAAGAATGAACCATTAAGCTTCTAGGAAATGTCTTAAACAATATCCTATCATTAACACTATATTTATTGAGAGAAGCACAAAATTAATTAATAAGTAAATATATCCATACCCATCAAATAATAAAAGTTTTGTAAATGTGAAACCACGTGGGAGAGGAGTATAAATAATATTACACACTATAGGTTGGGTATATACAACATTAGAATCAACCTAAGAATTTATTGTAATAGACTCTAGAGATAATGATTGTACTTGTCTTTGTAACTTGTGTATTGCATGCATCATAGAAAAAATCACATGGGTTGGGGAAAAAAATATATAAATGGGCTCATTAAAGGGTCTATTTTTTTGCATAGGTAGGAAAATGGGGGAAGGGAGTGCGGTTGCGGATGTGGATACGGCCTTGTTGTATCCCTTTCCTCTGAGGCTGTTTCCTAGATCGATGGAGACCTGTTCTAGGTCCGAGGACGGTGGGTTCCATGGTGTTGGGGCGCGGTGCCAAAAGATCTTTTTATTGCACCGATCTATTTTCTTGCCTCAAATTTTCATTTTGCGGCTACTGTGCTGACCATTACCCTATTCTGAGCGGATCGATGTTTGTTTATTGGAGATATTTGGTATGCCATGGCGGCGAGGAGGTGATCTTTGCAGACCGATGGGTGGATGGGTTGGGCGGTAGTGGCGACAGGTTTGGAGGTTGGTTTTGCAGGGGGAAACCCCTGTGGGAGAGCTGCATAGAGTGTCATTTTGCGGTTGGTCGCGTTTGGCCGTCACTATTGTAGGTTCTGACGGTGTTTTCTTTTTTCTTCGTGACTAAGAACTTAAGTTCTGGGGTTTTTTTGTCACGGTTAATGCTTGCTGATAATGTTATATTTTTTAGCATGGTTTTAGGTTGTTAAACCTGGTCTTGTTGAGGTTTCAGGTCCTTCTAAAACCTGGTCTTGTTACTATTTTTCAGTGGGTCTGCCATCCTTGGTGGTTTGTAATGTTTTATCTTTCTTGATCTATACAGGGTTTCGGGGCCCCTTCAAAACCTGTTTTTACCTTAATCTAAAATTATAAGAAAATAATCACTATCAAGCATAGTAGCATGACTGATTACACAAGAGGAATTGACTCAAGTTATTTCTTTTATTAATTTCATAAAATTATTAAAGGAATAAGGATTTTGAAAGACACATTTCTAAATATTTTTAATAACTTCATCATTATGAACACCCAAGGAATGATTATGAAGAAAATAATTTATGACATTTGAATTCAAAGAATTATTTTCAACAATTGTATTCAAGGGAGGAAGACAATCATTTTTGAAATTTGAATTTTTATAACGAGTAAGAACACAAGCCTTTTCCACATTTTAATTCAAATAATTATTTTCAATATTTGCATTCATGAGAGGAAGACAATCATTTTCAAAATTTGTATTTTGAGAAAGTGTAACAAGCCCATTGGGTTTTACCAAAATACAACAATTTTTTAGTAAAAAAAATAATTACACATATTCATCATATGGATTTTACCATGATAAATCTAACTAGTGATATTTAACTAACTATATTAATTTAATTAACCAAAAGGTTTATAGCTAATATACTTGGCTAAAGATCACCATGAGTAGATATAATAATCATGAATAATACTAAATAATCAATAAATACTACATCTAATCATAAATGATATAGTACAAATTCAGCCATGATTGATAAAACATTATAGCCACCACTGCAGAAGTATAATCCATAAATGTTATAGTTTTCAGTAATACATAATAATATCTTAAATGATAAAATATGATACAAAGCTTCACGAAGCAAAGTCTCCATGACTCATATATCAATCTATAATCTCAAATGTAGTCCCTAGTATATTACTCCAACTGAGAGGGAGAGCATCATTCAAGTGATTTTCTACACCAATCATAGACTATAGATCCCCCATACTATCTCCCAAATAAGGGGATGGTACTCCCTTCATAGATGTGTAGATAATGATAGTGCAAGAATCTAGAATAATAAACTACAACCCGTGTGTTGAAGATATCCAATACATAATGTGTACCATAAATAAATTCATTCTAATATGATATCACACAAATATGAAAACTATATCAACATATAAAATGACAATATTTATTCAAAACATTACTTTGACCAAGGTTTTTCAATAATAAATGATCTCTAGAATCAGTCAATTTCTTACACACCACTCAATCAGATTACACCTCATCTTGCATTGATTGCGATAATTAAGCTAGTAAAATCTGTCCACTACTTATTTAGGGTTATGAATGCGAGATTCGATAAAAATATATAATAATATAATAACCAATAGATTCATTCAAAACTATTTACCTTCAGCAAATCAAAATTATTCTAAGTACTGAAATATCACATACATTCATTTAGTCTGTTAAATAAAGTAAAATGAATCCATACATCTAGTTTATTATAAAATAATAAATAGAATTCAAGCAATCCTAAACATACCATCCATGTATGATCATATCAAAACTGTTAGTTACCCAAAATACTAACTTATAATGTTATTTCATGTCTAAAATAATCATTATATCATAAGCTCATTTATTTGTTTATATTCCACATATAAACAAAAGCCAATCCAAAACATCATCATAAATGCTTTATATTTAAACTCTTAAATAAATTATTTTAATGATTTATATATAACATTAAAATGTATAAAAAGCATTCATTTACACACCATATGGTTTTAATATTTTCAATCACATCACAACTAAGTATAAAGACACACACATGTATAAATGGTATAATCAAATCAAATGTATTACATAGTCCACAATCGTGTATTTATACCATATATATATATATTAAAAATATCCAATTCATTTTTAATGCAATACAAATACTTTATGATATATGGTATATTCTAAGTAGACATCCATTATTCATGACTTACAGTATTCCATATACGTAATGTATACATCCAATCAATAAAATAGCCCCATAGCCCTTTTTATAAACCATATGAGTCCTCATCTGTACTTGTTTAAATGAAACATACAAAATTTTATAAAATTCACATATTGCATACAACCAACCATGTATACCATTCATTTAATCAGATATCCTAGTTCAATCACTTTAATATTGACATTTAAATATAATGCATATGATCAAATCCAAACATACAACCGACTAGGCCCCATCTGGGTCTTCTAATATAAAAACATAGACTAGTCCATATAAATCAATGAAAATATACATTTAAACATATACATATAGTCCTATTGACTGTACTAAAACTCTTACATAGATCAAGATAAATCCAAATAAGCCACAACACTTACATCTAATATATATGCATAGTTCATATAAATAATGAACATAATTAAAAACTTAACTCTGCCATTCAAATTTTAATATGTTCGGGTATATTACTATGCATAAAACCATATGAAAAATATAAAATTTCTCAATTACCTACCCGTATCTAGTTGACATGATATTACTAAAATTGATTGTTCCCAAAACCATAAATGATCAAGTTGCATGATACAGGATTCATAACATAGTCAAAAGTATAAAACTAATGTTTTATCATATATGTATAAATTTGTTTGATATTAATTCAACATAAACCCAATCAAAACCAAAACTTTAAGTTCGTTTATGCAAGTATATTCAAAATATAATGTAACACATACAATTTCCCACTAAATCCCTACGATTCAAGAAATAAATATAAATATATAAATATATTTATATATATACAAATATATATAAGTATATGTATATTTATCATCAAATTAAATTGAGTATATACTTATATATATCTATGTATATATTCACCATCTATTTTTATATAAAGAACTTGTACTTCTATGTCCAAATCCAGTTAACTTTACACACAATCAAGATCTCATACTATCCAAACATTTAGTCTATAATGTCAAATACTTTAGTGAATATATAAGATAATTGGTTCAACAACATCTATTTCAAGTCAAATAATATATACCCACCAAGAATTATTCATTTCCATTATAAAATAGAGATTTTCAAATGGAAAAAGAGATTAATATAACTCTTGCTTAAAGCCAAATAACCACAACAAGTCTTACGACTTTACCCCAAATCCCTTAGGTCACCCTACGTTGGATGTAGGGTTCTATGGAGGTTGAGCCTTCCACAAGGCTATACATATAATTCTATTAAAAATGTCATAACGTTCCAAACAAAATCAAACTTAGTAACCATTTCCATTCAAAATCCCTACCACATTACATAGAAATTTTAAATATGAAACCAACCTGGTAATTATGCCAAGAAGCAGAAATTATTCTTTTTCTTTCACTCCAATTTTTCTTATCCTCTTCTGTATGTTCTCCACTATATGCCATGTGTCGTCTTCTTCACAACTCTCACTTTATTATTTTTATTCTTCTTCATTATCCTACTCACCATCTTCTTCTCCACCATTAATGACTGATAAAAATGATTGAACATAATGCATGACCAAATAGCTCAACAAAAATCTCTATATGCTATAGTTCACCATCATATATGCCATAACCAAACTTCATGATTTTTACAAAATGATGTTTATCTGAAGTCAATGAGTGGTTAGTAACCCTAATCATATCGAAACTTATTTTTAACTAATTAAAATCATCATTTTATAATTTCAATTATATTTTCATGCCATTGACTTACATAATTCCCTTATTGATTTTTCAAATCGAAAAAATAATCAAATAAGCCACAAGTTATAATCTTTATGCTATACCATGCAATGACTATCAACTTAGTCAATAATCATTGTATTTCCATGCAACGACTATCAACTAAAATATAATAATGAATATATAGTATGGCAATACAATTAGGTATTATAAGATTATTGTTTAATGTTACTATGCCATTCACAAACACACTTTTCAAACACAATGATTTACTTAATATAATTAATGTCTAGTGTATTATAGATATTAAGCCCTTGATTAATATTTAATCAAATACAATAACTTTTAAAATAATACTATTTATATCTTTTGACACACACACACACACACACACACACACACACACACACACACATTATTGCCTAAATCTTAAATATCATATAATAACTACGAAATCCTTCAAAACATCATATCATTATACTATACAACCATACCTAATAAAATAGTAAGGTAAGTATACATATATAAGATTCACTCATTTAGTCAAATAATTACATCATAAAAGATAAGCTATCTATGATCATAAAAATTAATGAAATCACTTCAAACATATCAATATGATCAATACAAATAACTAGATTAGAGAAAACATAAAAGATCACAGTAGTCATTTAAACATAAAACAAAGCATAATATAACTATCTATCAAAGAATTTAATCACACAATTATGAAATATACATGTGGTATGTGAAAGGGTTTCTAGATTCGTTCTCTATCATCCCCTAATGTATCCATCTAAACCACCTTCTTCGATGATGTTATCCCTCCATCACACTCTGAGGGAAGAATATGTCCTACATCCACCTCATGACAATGAATGTAGTTAATCTGAAACATCATTATATTCATAAAATAATGTAGTATAATTAACAAACATGATCATAATATATAGAATATAAAAGTACTTGCTAACTCATAACAAACTAATCATGTAAATTAAACAACACATAATTATCCCATAATCAACATATGTCATAAATCTTAATCAAATATTAGTTAATCAACTAATCAACCATAATAATTTATGGATAAAATAAGTTATTTAGCTTAGAGAGAAATCAAGATGTGACATCCTCTTAAAGCTAATCATTATCGTGATGACATTTATTCAAACACAAGTTATAAATTTAAAATATTATTCAACAAAAAGTAATATAATATGCAATAGAAAATCAAGTAAACAAATATGAAAACAACATGTAAAACTCATCATAGTCATTCCATGTGGCACTATCCTCAAAATATTGGTCCCATAGGACCTTGCACTATGACACTTATCTATTATGTAAATGAAGTTTGCAAGTGTTAATTACTCTGATTTATTCTATCATGACCACCTCGGGTCCAAAACCTATAAATTATTCTAATCCAACACATGTGAAGGATCAACAACATAATTTTTAAGATAAGACACATGGAAGATATTATATAAAATAGCTAGAATTGGTGGAAATGCAATCTTAAATGCTATAAGATTGACTACTTATAAAACCTCAAAAGGTGCCACATATTTTGATAATTTTTTTACTAAATTAATAAATTTAATCAAGTTTTTTTGTGTCTTAACCCATAGAAACACTTTATCACCTATAAAATATTACCTATTTATTATCTTTAGATTAGCATAACTTTTTTATTTATCATTGGCCTCAACCAACCTATGCCTAATTGTCCTAATTTGCTCTTCCATTTCTGACATCATCTTAGGTCTAAAGAATACCCTTTTTTAACTTGTTCCAACTGATTGGTGTTATACATGTCCTTCTATAAATGCCTCAAATAGAGCCATACTCAACATTGATTGGTATAATTTTTTGTAAGTAAACTCAACTAATATAAGGTACTCCTCTCAATTGTATTGCTAATCCATGCAATACATATGAAGGAGATCTTTTCAAACTTGTTTAACTCATTATGTTTATCCATTAGTTTGTTGGTGATAGGCAGTGATAAAATTCAACTACGTACCTATAGCTAAATTTAGAGTCAACTAAAACCTAGAAGTCATCCTCAGATCTCGATCTAAAATAATATTCTCTAAAAAACCATGCAGTCAATACACTTCTTTTAAAAATATCTTCATAAGTGTAGGTGTATCATTCTATGAAGTGGGATACCTTAGTTATTTTGTCAACTAAAACCAATATCATATCATGTCAGTTTCATGATAACAACAAACCTTAGACGAAGTCCATACTAATCACCTACCTCTTTGATTATGGTATGTCATATGGATATCAATCCATCTAGATAAATATGTTCAACTTTCATACATTGACATTCCAAACAATGAGATACAAAATTTGTTGTATTTCTCTTGATTTCTTTCCAAAAATAGAGTGGTCAAAGCTCATCCATGAGCTTGGTTACTCCTAAATGTCTTAAATATGGGGCATTGTGTAGTTATTTTAACAATGTACTTCTCAAATTATCTTTATCAAGCGCATACATCTTATTGTTGTATCATAAAATACCATCACTCTTTATTTTGAATATTTTATACTTAGGATTCTAAGCATTCTCAGACAATACTTTTTTACCTTCATAGTATAATCCATTTTATGATAAAAATTTGATTACTTAATCTCATAAAGTACTTCTAATAGTAGCCATGACTTCTATGTACCTCATATAAATTAAAACATCAACTAATCTATTTTCCCTACCTTTGATAGAGTTAATATCAAAATAATAATTAGATAAGAACTTTAACCATCATCTTTGATGAGCATTCAGGTTGTTGGGTGAAGATATACTTGAGTCTCAAGTTATTAGTATCGATCTCAAAAAGTTTTCTTACTAGATAATGCCTCTAAAATTACAAAACATGCATAATTGCCATAATTTATAGGTTAGAAGGGGCGTAATTCACCTCATATGGATTTAATTTCCTAAACTCATAGGCTACCACTAAGCCATCCTACATAAAAACTCCTTCAAATCCATATCTAGATGCATCGATGATCACTAAGAATTGACCTTTAGGATCGAGAAATCTTAGCACTAGTGCTAAAGGAAACCTCCTTTTAAGTTCTTAAAATACTACCTAACACTTATCTAACCAAATGAAACTCTAATTTTTCTATTGAAGAGAGGCAATTAGATTAGCTATCTTAAATAAATTTGAAATAACTTTCTTTTAATAGCCCGCTAATCCCATGAAACTTCTTACTTCATGCACATTATTTAGTGTCAACCACTCCATAATGACTCTTATCTTTGTTGGATCCACTGAAATATCATCCATCAAGATAATATGTCCTAAATACTACACTTTAAAAAAATGCATACTTAGATAACTTTCCATACAACCTGTGCTTCTGTAAATGCTATAAAACTAGTTCCAGATGCTGCAAGTGATCTTCCTAATCTTTGGAATATATGAGGATATTATATAGAAAGAATAAAACAAAATTATCTAGATAATATTTGAATATACTATTCATACGATTCATAAATATTGCTAGATCATTTGTCAATCCAAATGGTAACACTATGAACTCTTAGTGCCCATATCGAGTCCTAAACACTATTTTAAAAATATCCTCTTTATGAATACTCAACTAGTGATACCCTACTATAAGATAAATCTTAGAAAATATTATTGCCCCTTGCATTTTATCAAAAAGATCATCAATGCATGGTAATAGATATCTATTCTTGATCATTGACTTATTCAACATCCTGTAGTCTATAAACAGACATAGAGTGCCATCTTTCTTGACAAAGACAACTAATGTACCCCATAATGACATACTTGGTCAAATCAATCCTTTCAATAATAAATCTTTAAGTTTCACCTTTAACTTAATTAATTCAATGGTTTCCATTCTGTATGGTACCTTAGACTGTGGTTCCAATCTAGGTATGATATCAATCAAGATATCAAACTCATGCTTAGGTGGAAATCTTGGTAATTCTTATGGAAACATATCATAAAAGTTTCTTAGAAAAGAATAGTCTTCGATAGATGTTTTAATTTATTCTTTCATCTCATTTATTTTAATGATAAATGTCTGACATCTTTTCCTTTAAGCTTTCTTGAGTCGGATTGTAAAAATCTATCTTCGTTTCAATTCCCTTTTCTCACCATGAAGTTGTGTCTAATTTTCAAAATCATCTTGACACTCAACCTTTTTCAAAAAATAATCAAACTTGGATTTTTGATTCATAAATGAATTGAATCCTATGATCACATCATATGATCCCAATAATGTTGCATAAAGATGCATTACTATAGTGAACTTAGGGAACCTAACCACTATTTTGAATAAACACTTTTCAACTTTGAATTTTGACTCATTCCCATATTTTACCGATCATGCATTTTATATTAATCTAAATTTTATAAATAATTTACTAAGTATTCTAAGAGTAATGAAACATTCTGTAACTTCTATGTCAATCAAAATAGAAACTAGATGATCAAACAAAATACCTGACAATTTTATGGGCGAAACTTATACTCAACTTGTCAATTATCAATAGATATATGAATCCACTATTGGAATGTACCTTGTTGAGAAGTAGAACCCTTATTCTTTGATTTTTATTGAGGACATTCTGAAGCAAAATAGTGACCTCCACATTGAATCAACCTCCAACCGATCCTTTCTTATCAGACTGTTGGTTTTCCTTGAAACCATCGTTAAAACTATTACTAGGTTTTCTATTCTCTAAACCACTATTAAACTTGGCCTTTTGATTTTTGAACTGACCCTTAGAGTCTCCACTCCTCTGCTTCTAGTTCTTCTTGAAATTTGGTTTATAACTTTTAAATTTATTTTTGAATTTATCTCTAATTTGGACAAGAGATTTTAGTTTTTTTCCCTTCTTGATCAGCTTGTTAAACACCTGATATGTGGTAGATGAACCATGAACACATACTTCATAGTTAATTTGGAGTTTTAATCACATGATAAATTTATTGATTCTAAACCTCTCATCTACTTGATACTAAAGTACATACTTAAGAAGCTTGGTGAATTACTCTCAATATTCATTCATTGATAAATTCCCTTGATTCAAATTTTAAAAATCTATAAGTTTATGGTCAAAGTATGACCATGGAATCCATTGTGACCTAAACATTATCACAAACTATTTCTATGTAGTGGTGGTTGAGTTGAGGTTCATCTTAAACTTCTTGTTTTTTAATCAAGTTACTACTTCACTAGCAAGTTGATAATCTCCGCAAACTACTTTCATTACTTTAGAATAATTTCAAATCTCAAAATACTTCATTTTTATCAGCCATACTTCAGCTCCATCCATCAAAATAGTTCTATTGAACATGGGTGGATTTACTTTTTTCATATTGGATGCCAACTCTATAGCTACTCGAGTTTTCTCATCCTGTGACACGTCCTCATGCTTTTGCTCTTAAAGATGTTCCTGGTCATTAGGATGCTCTTTAGGTTCTTCTTAAGTATTCTCCTCTTCATAGACATGCACTTTATGTTTTAGGGCCACAATTCAGTCCTTAGTCTCTTGCATGGTTGCAAAGATTACGTCTAGCTTGGCAACTTACTTAGCGACGAACTAATTTGGATCAATAGGGGTTAGGTATTCATATTACCCTCACCACCTAGTCTAATATACACCAATTTCTTCTTACTTATTATGGGAATAAGTTTGAATTAGTAGACACATTAAGTCCTAAAATTTGAGCCTTAGTTCTGATACCATAATGTAATAACCCCATTGAATTTTACTAGAATATACTATTTTTAAAAAAATTATTACATAGATTTATCATATAGATTTTACCATGAGAAACATAACTAGTGATATTTAACTAACTGTATTAATTTAGTTAACAAAAAGATTTATATCTAATCCACTTAACTAAGAATCACCATGAACAAATATAAAAATTATGAATAATACTGAATAACTAATAAATACCGTATCTAATCGTAAATGATATAGTAAAAATTCAATGATGATTGATAAAACATTAAAATCATAGATATAGAAGTATAATGCATAAATGTTATAATTTTTAGCAATACATAATAATATCTCAAATGATAAAACATGATACAAAGCTCCACGGAGTAGAGTCTCCATGACATAAGATTCTCCACAACTCATGCATCAATCTGTAATCTCAAATGTAGTCTATAGTATAGTACTCCAACTAGGAGGGAGAACATCATTCGAGTGCTTTTTTATGCCAACTACAGACGTAAGATCCCCTGTACTATCTTACAAATAAGGGATGTCCCTTCTTTCATAGATGGGTAGATAATGATGGTACACAAATCTAGAGTAACAAATCAAAAATCATGTATTGAAGATATCTAATACATAATATGTCCATAAATAAATCCGTTCTAATATGACATCACACAAATATGAAAACTATATCAACATATGAAATGACAATGTTTAATCAAAACATTACTTTGGCCAAATTTTTTTAATAATAAATTATTTTTAAGATTAATCAATTTCATACACACCACTCAATCGGATTACACCTCATCTTGCATTGATGACACTAATTAAGCCAACAAAATCCATCCACTACTTATTTAGGATCATGAATACGAAATTAAGTAAAAATATATAATAATATAATAACCAATAGATTAATTCAAAGAATTTTTATTTTAACAAATCAAAATTATTCTAAGTACTAAAATATCACATACATTCATTTAGTCCATCAAATGAAATAAATGAATCTATATATCTAGTTTACTACAAAATAATATATATAATCCAAGCAGTCCTAAACATACCATCTGGATATGATCATATCAAAACTAAAAATTACCCAAAATACTAAGTAACTTATAATTTTATTTCATCCCCTAAATAATCATTATATCACAAACTCATTTATTTGTTTATATTCCACATATAAATAAAAGCCAGTCCAAAACATCATCATATATGATTTATTTTAAACTCTTAAATACATTATTTTAATGCTTTATATATAACATTAAAATGTATAACCATTTACACACCATATGGTAATAATGTTTTCAAGCACATCATAGTTGAGTATAAAGATACATATATGTAAATGGTATAACCAAATAAAATGTATTAGACAATCCAAAATCATATATATATATATATATATATATATATATATATATATATATATATATATATATATATATATATATATATTCATTCTCAAACTCATTTTTAATAAAATACAAATACTTTATGGTATATAGTATATTCTAAGTAGACATCCATTTTCCATGACTTAGAGTATTCCATATACATAATGTATACATCCAATCAATAAAATAGCCCCATATCCCCTTTTATAAACCAGATGAGTCCTCATATGTACTTGCTTAAATGAAACATACACAATTTTATAAAATTCACATATTTCATACAACTAACCATTCATACCATTAATTTAATCAGATATTCTAGTTCAATTGATTTAAAATTGACACTTAAATAAAATACATATGATCAAATCCAAACACATAGTCGACTAGGCCCCATCTGGGTCTTCTAATATAACAACATAGACCAGTTTGTATAAATCTATGCAAATATACATTTAAACCCATAAACCAAGTCTTTTTATTGACTATACTAAAACTCTTACATAAATCAAGACAAATCCAAATAAGCCACAACACTAAATCATATCTAATATATATGATTAGTTCATATAAATAATGAACACTATTAAAAGCTTAACTCTATCATTCAAATTTCAACATGTTTGATTATATTACTATACATAAAACTAAATTCAAAATCTACAGTCGCTCAATCACCTACCTGTATCTAGTTTATATGATATTACTAAAATTGACTGTCTTAAAACCATAAATGATCAAGTATGCATGGTATAGGATTCATAACATAGTCAAAAGTATAAAACTAAGGTTTTGACTTGTATGTATAAATGTATAAATTCATTTGATACTAATTCAACATAAACCTAATCAAAACCAAAAATTCAAGTTCGTGTATGCAAGTATCTTCAAATTTTAATGTAACACATATAGTTTCCCACTAAAACCCTATGATTCAAGAATATATATATATATATATATATATATATATCAATCGTAAGACTAAATTGAATATATACTTATAAATATCTATGTATATATTCACCATCCTTTTTTTGTATAAATAATCCATACATCTATGCCCAAATCTAGTTAGGTTTACACACAGATGAGCTATCATACTATCCAAAGATTTAGTCTAACAAAGTAAATTACTTTAGTGAATATATATCATAACTAGTTCGATAACATCTATTTGGAGCCAAATAATATATATCCACCAAGAATGATTCATTCCCAATCTAAAACAAAGATTTTTGAATAGAAAAGGTGTTTAAGATAAAACTTTTAAAAAGACAAATAACCATGGCAAATCCTACATCCCTACTCCAAATCACTCAAGTTACCTTGGGTTGGATGTATGGTTATGTGAAGGATGAGCCTTCCACAAGGCCCTACATACAACCCCTTTAAACATTCCATAAAATTCTAAACAAAAGCAAATCTAGTGACCATTTCCTTTCAAAATCTCTACCACATTACACACAAAAATTTTAAATATAAAATCAACTTGGGAATTATACCAATAAGTTGAATATTCTCCTTCTTCTTTCACTCCAAATTTTCTCCTCCTTTTCTTTTAAATGTTCTCCACTATATGCTATGTGCCATCCCCTTCCCAACCATCACTGTATTTTTCAATTCTTATTTATTATCCTAATAACCATCTTCTTCTCCAGCATTCATAGATGATAAAACTGACTAACATAATGCATGCCCAAATAGCTCAACAATACTATTTGTATGCTATAGTTCATCACTATGCAGGCCATAACCAAACTTCATGATTTTCACAAAATGATGTTTATCTAAAGTTAACGAGTGGTTTAATAACCCTAATCATCTCAAAATTTCTTTTTAACTGATTCAAATAATAATTTTATAATCTTAATTATATTTGTATGCCATTGACTTACATAATTCCCTCATTGACTTTGTAAATTGACAAAATAAGCAAATAAACTACAATTCATAATCTTCATGCTATACCATGCAACAACTATCAACTTAGTCGATAGCCATTGTATTTCCATGCGATGACTGTCAACTAAAAGAGAATAATGACTATATAGTATGGAAATACAATTAGGTATTACAAGATTATTATTTAATATTACAATGCCATTCACAAACACACTTGTCAAACATAATGATTTCCTTAATATAATCAATGCCTATTGTATTATGGATATTAATCCCTTGACCAACATTTAATAAAAAACAATAACTTTTAAAACAATACTATTTATATCTTTTAACATTTGGATAAACACACACACACACACATCATAATAATAATATTTAATTATTATTACCTAAATCTTAAAGATCAAATAAAAACTATGGAATCTATCATAACATCATATCGTAATACTATACAACCATACCTAATAATGCAATAAGGTAAGTATACACATATAAGATTCACTCATTTAGTCAAATAATTACGTCATAAAAGATATGCTACGTATGATCATAAAAATTAATGAAATCACTTCAAACATATCAACATGATCATTAACAACAACTAGACTAGAGACAACATAAAATATCATAACAATCATTCAAATGGAAAACTACGTATAATACAACTATCCATCAAATAATTTAATAACACAATCATGAAATATAAATGTGGTGTGTAAAATAGTTTCTGGATTCATTCTCTGTCATCCCTTAACATCTCCATTTAAACCACCCTCTCTGATGATGCTCTCCCTCCATCACACTCTGAAGGAAGAATTTGTCTTGTATCCACTTCAAAATAATGAAGGCAGTTAGCTTGAAACATCATTATATCCATAAAATAATGTGTTATAATTGACAAACATGATCATAACATACATAATGTAAAAGTATTGCTAACTCATAACAAACTAATCATTTAAATTAAGCAACACATAACTATTTTATGATCAACTTATGTTATAAAGCTTAATCAAATATTAGTTAATCAACTAATCAACTATAATAATCCATGGATCAAATAAGTTATTTAGCTTAGAGAGAAATCAAGATGTGACAGAAAGATTAGAAACATAAGCCTTTTGAATATTTTAATTCAAAGAAAGAATATTAATGTAACGATATTTATCATTATCATATTTTTTAACACTTGTATTCAAATAAATATTAGGAACACAAGTATGTTCAAGATTTTCAATCACATTAGGTTCTACACAAGATTTAAATTTGTATTTCATATATTTAGGTTTTAAATCAAATTGGCATAAGCTACTTTGATTAATATTAACACATATTTCCTTATCAATTTATTTTTATGTAAAATTTGGCATTCCATATTCACAAGGGATCATAAAAATACAATCAACACCCAATACATTCATATCATTTGTAATTTTACATGGTCTGATAGGATTGAAATTAAGTTGTACTAGTTTTTCATTCTCAGTATCATGATAATAATATTCATCATCATTACAATTATAAGTAATATCACTTACAAAATAAATAAGAGAATTATTTTCACCATCTTGAAACATTACATCAAAGGAATGAGACATTCATGCCATTTGTATTTTCATATGGTCTGATAGGATTGAAATTAATTTATCCTAGTTTTTCATTCTGAATATCATTATAATAAGATTCATCATCATTATAATTATAAGTACTATCACTTACAACATAAATAAGAGAATCAATTTCATTATATTGAAGCATTACATCAAAGGAGTGAGTGATCATATGTACATGATTATATGAAAGATACCCACAAAAGGTTAAAAATAAATATACTTCAATAATAAATCAAACCCATAGATAAATCAAATCTAAAACATCAAAAATATAAAAACATAAAGGGTAAGAGAACATGAAACCCTAAGGGTGATAGGTTAAAATATTATATAATTTCACTATTTTTAAAAATTATTCTATGCACAAGGGTAACTACACTGTGCACGATCAAGTAAAACTATTGTAAAATGAAAATCTATGTAAATATAGTAAATAAAACAAGTCATACAATATTAAATATGATAAAATAGGTATTTGAATAATCCAAACTTGAATAAAGAGGATGGTATATAAATTATCAACTTTTCCCTACTTGTGCACTATTGGAGGATAAAAATAGTGGAAAATAGGTCCAAATAGAAAGATAAACAAAACCCAAAAACCTATTTTGGAAACATAAAACTTTTAGAAAAGGGTTAGAATTAGCGGTTCTACAATTCTTACTATGTCATAATTGTAAAAGGTAAAAATCATAGCTATGATTATGATGCACTACTAAAAAAGTGACATGTTTATTTTTAGAATATGAATTTTCTAGGGTTTATCAATAGAAGCAAATGTCTGGGAATCCTAATTCAACTAATTTGGTGATATGTATATAAATATTTAATTCGGTTCTCCTTTTAATTTGACCTATTATCCATAATGTCACGAGACAAATATAAATTGCAAATTATGTCTCAAGAAACCTATTGAGGAGGCGTAGGTACATATTGTGTAAACATGAAATCAAGGATTAATGTAGTTATAAGGCTGATGAGCATTTCAAACTCAAAAATGATAGAATTGGTTTCATTTCCTATCCCTAGATAATAAAATGAAATAGTATGCTTTAATTTTAACTTATTCTCATATAAGATGTATGGGTACAAGGTAGATAAGGAAAAATTAAATCAATGTATATGTTCCTTGATAAAATGTGAATACCTCTTGATAAGAATTGATAAATGAGCATGAGAAACTTAACTTGTAAGTGATCTAGATGATATGAATTGATAATTAAATGGATATGGGTACCTTTGTATGTATAGTCTCCACAAGGAAATTTTTACACAGGTTAAACATAGAAGATAGTAAAAAGTGACAATAAAAGCACAAAGGGCCCACAAGTCAGGGGGAAACATCATGAGCCAACTATGACCTAGGCAAAGACCATAAAACTTTATTTTATACATTTTGGGAGCATCCAAGGTCATATAAAGGAAAATGAATAGTTAATCTATAGCTTTTCAAACATTATAGATTGAATAGAAATATTATAATTGACCAAAAGTGAATAAAATGTCAAGTGGTAAGGAAAAATAAAGTTAATGGATGGAAATATGGGATTGAGCTTAAGGGAAACTGTACTAAAAAGATCCAATTGTGTGCATAGACACACAAAAAATTAAAAACACATGAATGATCAGAGGCAATGCAAAGTTACAAAAGACACATTGTGCACTTGAGGGTAGTGAAAAATGAAAAATATAAGGTTCATGAAACATAAAGGACTTGATGAAAATAACAACAAATACATATACACAATATGAATATTTTAAACAATAACAGTTAGATAATTTTCCTAAACTCACATATCTTTTAATGATGTAATATTTCACGTGAACCCCAATGCTCCTACATCATACACCTAGTATACAAAATGCTTTGTACACCTAGGATACAAAATAAACATGGGATCTTGATCATGTTCCTTCTAAGAGCTTTGCTAATTTAATTCCTTTTTTTTTAAAGCTTTGAATGCTCTTATCAATATAACATCTTCTATTCTTTGGTCTTTCCATTTTAATATATTTTTTTATATTTTATTTTCACATGTAGTTTTTCCAACTCACATGCCAGTCACTTGTTCCACTATACTACTCTTTTTTAGAATAAAAAATATACAATCTATTTTTTAATAATTTTCATTTGCACTTTCATTACTCTATCCTTCATGATATGTATTCAAATCAACCACATTGAATATAGGTGATATATCAATCCCTTCAGGTAACTTTATTTCATATGAATTCTTTGAAATATTTTACAATATTTTTCACATCCAATATTTATCCATTTCAGCTTATTATAAGTGATTTTTGAAATTATCTCTTTCCTCAAGTTTTCTAATACTAAGTCTCCAACTTGGTATGATAATTATCTTATCTTAACATCTACACATTATTTATATTATGCATGACTTTTATCTAACTATTCATGCACTTATTTCACATGCTCTACAAAATCCTCTTCTTTATCACATTATATTTTCTCATTTTTCATGTTGTGTAACTTTCTATTGAGGTTCTCAACAACACTCTTTCTAAGTGTTGTTAAAGATTTTATCTTTCTTAGATTGAACCTTAGCCAGGGTTAGCCAATTAAATCTAGATTAGCTGAGCATAATCCATATTATAGATGGCTTGACATAACCATATTGATAAAAGTAAAACATCATATGTCTTAATCATCCAAAACATAGGTAGCCTAAATAACATGTCTTCATATATAATTGATTCTTTATATGCATATAGTTCATTTATAAGCAACTATAAACAAGCAATTCAAGGTATAATATTCAAGTGAACACAAGAATTTCTAATAAATAACTTAAATATGTTTATTTATTAAGGACATTTAATTGGCCAAGCCCAGTCATAAATACACAATCCTTCACAAGGATTCCATTTTAAACAAGGATCCATCACAAGGAGGTTTATTAATCCTACTTACTAAGCATACTATAAAATGGTTCTCTACAGTGATAACCAAAACTTTCAATTGATAAACTTCATAATAATAGTGGATAAAAACTCTACCCACAATCAGTTATTAACCTATATATATATAATAAGTTAAACTAAGAATAAGTAATGCTTGGATTATAACAAATTATAGAAAACAACAAAACATGAATAATCAATAGCTGAAGATGAGCTCCTCTTTTCTCCAGGTGTAACTTTAGCTAACAAAAGTTGGGTTCACCTTACAATCATTTTACATCATCGAGTAACTTCTATAGGCACACCGGAGTAGGACTCCAAACTCTAGGCATGTTCACATCATGGTGAAATTTCACTAAAAGAAAATGACAGTCAATATTTCTTTGGGTCAAGGAGATAGCTACTCACAAGGTGACAATCCAAACATCTATAAGTCAAGAGGTTACCAACCTCAAATTTATTTTCAACAAGTAAAATACATAAAAGATAAAATGCAAAGATCACAAGGATAGGACCCATCAAGCATATAACCACTAAGATATATTCTATAATTAGTCATGAGAGAACTTAGGCAACCCACCATCATGTCCAAAATGAGAGACCTACGCCTTCCTCCTTCATGAAGAATGTGATCTTTCAAAGAAACCATAATATTCAGGTAAGCATAGATACAATAGTTAGTACTATCATGAAAGAATATCTCAACTTTGAACTTATACACAAGGGGTGACCCAAGCACAACTATAGGAAAATAATGAAGAGAAGAAGTTGGCTAACTACCTTACTCTTTTCAAACACAATAACTCAATCAAAAATCACACAAACT
Organism: Torreya grandis; assembly: GCA_037957365.1. Taxonomy (NCBI): domain Eukaryota; kingdom Viridiplantae; phylum Streptophyta; class Pinopsida; order Cupressales; family Taxaceae; genus Torreya; species Torreya grandis. The sequence continues at coordinate 2,885,845 of JARHVA010001134.1, forward strand.
TCATTTAGTCAAACAAAAATATATTCAAGTCAACAGGATATTTACCAAATGATCTAAGCCCTTCCATGGATATTTTTTGAAGGTTTCTACCAGCTGAGGCTCTTCCTCTCTAGGATCTCTTATTTTTATACCTTCTTTTAGGTTGGCCCCCAAAATTCTTAAATTCAAAGTCCACAGAATAGAACCTTTTTCCAAGAGATACGCCTTCCTCAAATAGGCATTCTCTCCTTATTGTAACCCAATCAGAATATGACATGTATCTATTTTTCTTTGGTTTGACCAATCATTCTTCTCACCTACCCATGCCTTCATAAATGGACATTCTATTTTTTAGTATATAATGGTGTAAGGCAACTCATATAGAGTCCTATGGTTGATTCTAATATCAATCCAAAAATTCCCAATGGTTTAAATCAACAACCAATTAATGGATAGGCCTACAAAGTACCACTAGATAATATACATGCTGGTCTAATTCATCTCATGCATTAAAGATGACAAGCACAAAGGTGGTTCAACCATCCAACATAGATTAAAACCACTACGACATGACAAGTTTAAAAAGGAAAGGATGAATGGTATATATGGAATTTAACTTGGATCATTTAAGGTTTAAAAAATATATGGGTCAAATATAGAATCACATATGATGCAACTATGCTTGGTATAGTCCTTGTTCCTTCATTGGCAATGAACTATTCCTGCACACTTATTGCACCCATAAAATCTACTATCTTAATAGCTAAAGCTTAAAATTATAGCATGTTAGATCATTTACTTAAACCAACATCATTAACTTACCAATAAATTGACAAGGTCATGAAGTGACATTCTTATAGCACCTTAAAGCATATGCAATTTCAATTTCAGCCTATGGTAATACTTTAAGCATTACTACACCAACATTTACCATGTGCATAATCCTATTACCTTCATAATCAACACCACAAGGGAGTATAATCATTGGTTTAACATAGTCACATTGATTTATCATGAGGATCCCTACATTAAGTGACATTTTCAAAGCTACTAAACTATATAAAATGGTGGTTTCACCTGAGTGAATTATAAAAGTAAAGTAACAATCTAGAATGATGTATTGTTACTAGCTTGAACATTTACAATATGTGAATGAAGGTGAGAGGCAATCTAAGAGTGAGAGGTAGTCTAAGAAATATTTAAAATGAGCAGAGGATAAGTTTATAAGTAGAAGCATTTAGATAGGGTTATAGTAGAGGGAATAAAAGAGTTTAGGCACCAATTTGCAAAATGAATAGAATACAAAGTAGGGAAGGTAGAGCTTAGGACTTCAAGTGTGTTGAGAAAATTATGACCCCCACTACACTCCCCCTGACTTTTTTGTACTATGATTGTAATTTTTTATTCAATTCAATAGAGGAAGTAATTTTCCACATTTTATATCTTATATCTTGTATCTTTGAGAGTGATAAAAAGTTGTTCACATATGGGGAGTAAGGTTGCCATTAATTTCCCCCCAATTCCCACCTCCATCAATTGGTATTATAGTAAGGTTTTTCCTTGTTTGATTGTGTGTGTGAAGACTAAATTTGATTCAATTTTAAAGTCATGAAAGATAAACTTTCATTTGGGGAAATATGTGACACACATAAGTAATCCTACTAAAAGAGGATAAAGAGCAAGGGGATGTAGAGTTATAGACTTGGACTAATTGATAAGAGGAATCCATGAAATACTAGATGTAATGAATATAGATAGATAAGGTGAACTCAAGTTGAAGATGTGAGTGAGGATTAAGAATAAGGGGCTCAATAAATTGGAGTGGAATACATAGTGAGTGAATTTTAGAATAAATTTATTAGAGATTTGACAAGGATTAGTAGTAATCCAAGAATTGACACCCTTTGCTATAATAGAAGCCTAAATCTAGAGATGGAGAAATATGTTAATTATGAGTTAATGGAAGAACCCATGAAAGTGAATTTTCACTACACAAAATTGAAAGGCCACACATATTTATGGTGGGATCATGTGTATACTATGAGTTAGAGAAAGGGTAAGGAAAAATTAAAATATTATGATAGAATGGTGACATGATCGAAGGCTAAATTATTTCCTTTTTATTATTGCATGATTTGTTTAGCAAATTGTAGAAGCTAAGATAAAATGAGATGAGCATCAAGGACTATACCAAGGAGTTTTATAGGTTCACTATAGTTGGACATACAAAATGTGATCTATAGAAAGTGGTCAATGTTGGCACCTCAAAGGATCTATATGAAAAAGTTGTCCTATAAGTAGGTGACTGCTCATGGTCCCAACTCCTTGACTGTGAAGGCTTATTGTCTTACTACTATAACTGATTAAACATAGGTCATTTGAATAAAGACCACATAAACCTTAGAAAAAATTAAAAAACTTCCTGGTGGTCAAAATTTTGCCCTACCCACCTCACTCTAAATGGCCATGAATCTGAGAGTGATGATTTGGATTCATATTTAGATGATCCTAAATATCTTACTCTAAATGATGACCATGCTGACTTTATCAACACAAAGGAGGATTCCAAGGTAGACCCATTAAATCCAAACAAGAGGGGTTCAGACTTGGTATTGGAAACTCCTATGCCAACTATCACTAGGGGCATTAATCTATAGATTGAAACATCTCAAAGGGAATAACCAGTGGATGTGGCTTCAATAGAAGATAAATATTAGCCCTTTGAATATTTTGAAAATTTAATATCATTAGCCACATAATCTATGGAAGATAAGGAGAAGTGGAATAAAAACATCAAAAGACTTGAGTCCAACATGTCCCTCCATTTAGGGGACAGTGTAAAAGTTCTATGTCAAGTAAGATGTGATCTAGGTTTTACAGAGGTTTCACAAATGATGGTGGTAGGGCATGAATGACAATTTTATAGATATGTTGACCTATATGTACATTGTTTGGTCCCACACAACCCTCCCAGGAGGGATGTTGTCTTAATTTTGTTGTGTGAAGGTTTCACATAAATAAAAATTTGGTACAAGGCTCTCTGTTTCCTATTTGGTCTTCATCGGTGGCAAGGGTTTTCTGCCTATAGGCAATTTTATTTTTCAAGGACTACCTGCTGAAGCACCCATTTCAAAATGTATTATTATATATATTTGTCATGGTTTCAAAAAGATTCCCAAACCTATAATTTGCCTTATTAAATAAAATACACACACACACACACACACACGATGCTTTATTTATTTAAATGAATAAAGCACCATATGTATATATGTATGTATATGTATACATATACATACATACAGTGATTTATTTAAATAAATAAATAAATCATCATCATCATCATATATATATATATATATATATATGTATGGTGGTTTATTTATTTATATAAATAAAGTACTTATTTATTTATATAAATAAATAAACCACCATATATATATATATATATGATGATTTATTTATTTATTTATTTAAATAAATCACTGTATGTATGTATATGTATACATATACATCTTATTTATTTATATAAATAAAATGTGGTGTATATGTATGCGCACACACACACACACACACATATATATACACACACACACATGGTAGTTTATTTATTTTATATAAATAAAATACTTATATATTTACATAAATAAAATACTTATTTATTTATATAAATAAAATACCATGTATTTATACAATAATTTATTTATTTATATAAATAAATAATGTATATAATAAATAAACCATTGTATATACACATGGTGGCACTTATTTATTTATATAAATAAATCACCATGCATGCATGCATGCATGTGTGTGTGTGTGTGTGTGTGTGTGTGTGTGTGTGTGTGTGTGTGTGTGTGTGTGTGTGTGTGTATCTGTGTGGCACATAATTATTTGTACACACACACACAATGTTATATTTATATGTATAAATAAACCACCTTATATATACATGATTTTATTTATATAAATAAATAAACCACACACACACACACATCAATGGTTTATTGATTTATATAAATAAAACAAGCATATATATGGTACTTTATATATATATATATATATATATATATATATATATCTCGTGTGTGTGTGTGTATATATATATATATATATTTTCAAAAATAAAAGTGTTTGTATCCTTTATTCAATATAGATAAAAAGATACATCTAGTAAGAACCTTTCCGGTAGGGAAGGGAGCAATAAAATATTCTGTAGGAGGATATAGAAAGAAGGGTGCTAGAGAAAGGCATACCCACATAAAAAATATACCAATCAAATGGGGAAGTAGAAGCCTCAACCCAAACAAAGATATTAAATATTATAAAACCCAAATGGGAGTGATAAATAGATCAAACCCATGATGAGAGTTAGTATCCAGACCATTTATCTAAGGGATATCTCCCTCTCCATCAAGAAGCCATCATCACACTGAAAAGTGATGAGTACTTACCTTCTTCTATGTTGCAAGCCTCCTTTTCTAGATGATTTGACACAGAGTTGTGTTCCTAGAAGATGTGAAAGAAAGAGATGTGTATGAAGTTTGAAGCCAACTCAAGAGTGTGATCCAAGTGATAATGCAAATAGATATTAAGGCAAAATATTTTTCTCATGAGCTAGCTGCATACATTCTGAGAGTTTGATAAGACATCCAAATAAAAAATACCATATTCCAATGCTAAAATTAGCACCATGTGTATAGCCTACAACTCAACTGAATTATTAGTGTTCCATCCTGTCCCATGCTTGTAAGTGATCTTATTACCATGGAAGAGTAGTAATATGCCAGCTCCATTGTGACCTAGTTTACCCCTAAAGGCACCATCATAGAAGACATGTGGTGTTGTAATATCCACTTGAAGAGCTATAATGCACTATTGTGTCTTACGTATGTGTTATTTAGAGGACAATTTAGAGAGCTTGAATTTTTATAATGTGGACATAATAGAGGGGCTCTTATACTTGAAAATTTCTTCATTTCTAGTGATTCATATAGCCCACATGATCTGTAGAGGTATATGCAAAGATGTGGCTGAAGAGCCCTTACGTGCTGACCAAGTATCCCAAGCAATGTGAAGAGATTTACCTTCCCATGTGTGTTTGGGATGCTATGTGTCAATGGTATCCCAAAATACCATAGTGAATGGGTAATTTACAAATAGATGATTAATAGATTCAACACTATCTTGACAAAGGAAGAAAATGTCCGGTCCACTCCATCCACTGAGTTGAAGGTTATCCCAAGTAAGAATGTTGTTGTGAAGGGTGAGCCAAAAGTGTAGGATGGTATTTGGTGGATCTTTAATCTTCCACAACCCTTTCCACCACTATGGTGTGAGATCATCCACATACTAAAACCTCAATGCATTATATCCCTATTTGACATTATAATCCCTCCATCTCTATTGTAGGCCCAACATAACTCATCCTAATGTTGTGTGAGGTGAATGCCATAGTCAATGAGTTTATGCCTATAGGATACCCATTGGATATAAAGTTTTCCCATGAGATCCAACCTCTTAGCCTCAAGCCAACCTTAGTTCCATCTGTCCACCTGGACATGATCATATGCATCAACTAAAGAAAGGATATGTTGTTGTTGAAAATCATGCTGCAATTCCTCCATGAACCAAAAGTTTCTTGGGATACCAAAAATGGAATCCTTGTCAATATGAATCCAAGTTCCATCTCCTAGAATCCATGCCAAAAATTTGCCAATAGTCTCAAAGGTTTGTATAATAGCTTTCCAAAACATTAACCCTCCTATAGGTTTTTTTGTACTTAACTTGATCCAATCCATGATAGTGAGGGGATGTCTATATTTGTGGAGCATAATTTTTTCCATAGACCTTTAAATTTGATTAGCTTCCACACACCTTTAGCAGTTAAGGCTCTCGAGAATATGTTGAGATCTTTGATCCCCTAGCTCCCTATAGCCTTGGGCTGAGAGATAGTACTCCACTTAATGAGTGGTCTGCCATTATGATCTTTTTTCCCAATCTAGAGGAATTTTAAGTACAACTTCCTAATGCTATTCAAAATTTTTCTTGGGAGATAGGCTAAATAAATCCAATATATTAGGATAGATTTCAAGACATTTTTTATCAAAACCAATCTGCCTACCATAGAGATCCACCTATCACACCAAACTCTGATCCTCTGTTGGATTTTCTCTAGCAACCAAAGCCAATCTATAAATCTGTAGTCATTTACTTTCAAAAATAATCCCAAATATTTTATGCTGGTATTTGAGGGTGTTGTAGAGAAAGGTAACACTACCCAGAGGAGGTTTTATGTGGCATGGGGAAGATTGTAAAAATAAATGATAGATTTTTGTAAATTGATCACCATACCCATAACAGAGGTGAACAGATTTAAAATTTTATCAAATTCTTTTACTTCAGGTAGAGTACCATTTCAAAAAATAAGGATGACATCTACAAAGAGAATATGGGAAAAAAAGGTGTTGGAAGTTATTTTGATACCTAGAATATTACCCACATTACATTCATGGTGGATATGTCTATTGAGGACTTCAACAATGAGTAAAATGAGGAGAGGGGATAGTGGACAGCCCTAGCACATACCTCTTTTAGGGGTGAAAAAAGTGGAAGTGGACCCATTTACAAGAACTATATAGGGAATAGATTTGAAGCAATCCTTAGTCCAATTTATGAAAGATGGGGTAAATCCAACTTGGGTTAAAATGAGTTGGAGATCGAGCCATTTCACATGATCAAATGATTTTAATAGGTCAATTTGATAGTGTGTATGGTCTCTTGAGCCAATCCAATGGCATCATGGATATTTTGATTATCCAAGAAATCAAACTATTCTAGGGATATATGTGTTGAGAGGATGGGCTTAAGTTGAGCAACAATGATATTGGAAATAATTTTGTAGATGCAATTGCACAATGAGATAGGACAATAGTGTTCAAAAATAGAAAGGCCTTCATCCTTTGAAATGTTGGCTATGAAAGTGGTAGAGAAAGGGTTGTGGATTCTACCAGTGATCCTTGATTCCTCTATTGCCTATAGTAAGTCATCCATTAATAAATCCTAGAAACTGGTGAAAAATTCCACCATCCATCCATTCGGTCTAGGGGATTTCCTGAGATGAAAGGTGTGGAGAGTGTCCTAAAGTTCTTGCAAAGTGATCTACCTCATAAGCATATGATTATGATTTTCATCTACCCATCTATAAAAAAAGGTAGCTGTCACTAAAATATCTCTAATATTTTCCCTTGGTAGTTTTGAGTAAATTTACCAATAGTGATGAACAACTACCTTGGAGAAAGAGGGGTAATCATAACATTCCTATCCTTGATCATCACAAATTTTCTAGATAGTATTTTTACTCTCCTAGCCATGACACTCCAATGGAAAAATTTGGTATTGTTATCCCCTTCTGCCAACTACATATTTATGCTCTTCATTTTCCACTTTGCTTCCTACCAAGACAACAATCTATCTTTATCCCTCTCCAAATTTTCCAACTCCCTAAGGGCCTCGACATCATGATCAATCTGATGGTAAGAATACATAAATCTAAATTTTCCTTTCTAATTATTGTAGGGTAATTTTGTTATCTTAAAAATGCCAAATCCATGATTTTGTAGCTATCTTTGATCTAGTAAGATTCTGCTATAGCCAAACCATGGCATGTTCACCTTGGCCCTTATCATATTTTAACCACATTTTCTTTATCAATTCTCTGAAGTCTTCATATTCTAGCCAATGTGGGTTGAATTTGAAAGGTGCTAGTGGTTGTTTCAGACCAATGACCATTTCCAATTAGATTGGATGATGGTTAGAATAATGTTATTTCAAAGTAGTCACTCTGTGAGAGATGAACTTTAGCAACAATTATTTTTTGACCAAGAACCGATCAAGCCTTTTTGATATACCTGTTGTCCAAAATGATGATTTGACCAAGTGGGTTCCAAAATAGTAGGAGAGATATCCACCATGTTGAAGCATCCCAAGAACTCCAAGAAGAAATTTACCATAGGGTCAGCCCTAACATTGTTACCCCAAACCTCCAAGAGGTGTGTGGTAAAGTTTAGGTCTCCTCCAAATATAAGGTACAACATGTTTGGGATACTATAATTGCCAAGATCATTCTATAAACTTTGTCTACCATGTGAAGGTACATAAAAATTAAGGATATCTAGGTCCACATTATGTTCTCTCAAAAAGAAAGTACCCATAATATAGATGGATGTCTTGATGGAGGTTCTCAAGTCCATGCTATGCTTCCAACCCAAAGCAATACCACCATAATTTCTCACATAATCACTGATTATGAAGGTCTAACATGGAAGACATTTTTTGAGCATCAACCTCAGCACACAAGGTTTCCTATAAGAAGAGAACATCTAGTTTATGTTTATAGATCATTATTTTTAAGGACCTTTATTTTGAAGTCATCCCTAATCCTCTAATATTCTATAAGGTGATGATCATTTATAACCAACTTTAGGGGCTACTTTGCTAAGGGCCATTTTGATAGTCTGTTATGTGCCAATGAGAATGTTCCATATGATTCCTTTTGAGCATGTGAGAAGAGGGTACACCACCCTCTGTTATGAAAAGTGGTGTGGCTCCTAGATTCTTACAATCCTCCTATGTTTATTATAAAGTTATGATACTTTAAAGAGGCTTTGGTTTTTGATCTGGTTTGATATCTAATTTTCTTTGATGATCTTGATACACTACTAGAGTTGTTGCTAGTGTGACCAATGAAGGAAGTTCCTTTTCCTTTCTTCCCTACCCAACATTGATAATTTTTATTAGAATCAATAAGTGCAAAACCTATCTATATACAAAGTGCATTTTAGGAAGCATTTGATAAACCCAATGAAGGAGCATTCCTTATGAGCATGGAATCATCCATCGTAAAGTCATGTGTTTTAGTTCTCAATAAAGGCTCCTTGGTATTGTCTGTAAGCGTCAATGGGAGATAATCCTCTACCTTTAGATCTTCAAATTTTCCAATATCCTTGTTGAATTTAACATTCAAATATTATTTGATGTGATCCTTTTTAATAAGACCTTTGCACAGTCCTAAAGGGGGAGACTTATTAAGGAGATTTGATGGAATGAGATGATTTTTTAACCTCGATTTCCTAATTCTTTGTAAGTTAGCCTATGGGTCCATAGACCTCACCTTGG